>JAYKKI010000087.1:8880000-9495000 GCA_039881145.1 Druceiella hillmani
ATTCAATATTGAGATAATATCAAAACCGATATTATATATAGTATAATTCTTTAGACAATAAATGGAGTTTTTATTACATAATTCATACTCTTGAATAAGCATTGAATTTGAAAATTAAAAGTAACCCAGTTGTACTGAAAAAGGAATAAAAATATTATATTACTTTGCTATTGAAAAGAGACTATAAATAATTTAATTAAAATCATCTTTAGACTCGAAAAATTCGGTTCTAACTGCGCATGTACTTAAATTGTTTTGACAATGTTTCCTTCTTCATGTAACAAGGTTTTACGAGTGGCCACGAAAAACTAAGAAACACTTTCTCTAATATTTTTTTCTTTAAATCACTAACTTATAACCTTTTTATTTTTAACTTTTTCATAAACATTCTAATATTTCCACGTTTTTCTTGTTATTATTTTAGTAGTAAATTTTATGAGATAATGGTCATTTTACTTCGCCCAATGCACTTAGTAAGGAAAATATTAAAGAAGGATATCAGTGTTATTATAAAATGATATTGAAACCAATATGATAATTGTTCAATTTCTGATTTCGTTCTAATTAATGAAACCTTCGTCAAGTTTTTAACTGTAGATTTGAAAAGGCCATAAAGCTTATAATTTGCAATTCTGGGTATTAGAATTTAATTTGGAATTTTCTACGAAATTAACATGTATCAACAATATCAAGAGTTATTGGAAAGTACGGAAACCTATATTATGCATATTTTATCATGCACTTGGCCAGTCTCATTACTTCATATTTTCATTTGGTCTACTAGTATGTGTAAAAATACCAGTTTCCAATATAAAATGGTTGGAATAGCATTTCTCTGAGTAGAAATATTGAGAAAGGCAGACAAAATGTTACAGGTTCTCTTAATTTTATAAAATGTGGAGACCAGTTTTTGTTTGTTTTGTAGATAACATTATTGATTAGAATTTAAATTTATTTACTTTACTAAAACCAACCGACTCACTGACTGATTACCACCATAAATACCGACTTAAATGAAGATTCTATGAAAGAAATCAAACACTAGGTTAGTACAGATGAGAATAATTAGGAGCGAATTTGTTAATATTCAAGGATCGAAAATTACTTTTCTAAATCCGTCTGTCCTGTATATAAAGTATGACTTTAGCATTTAAACAAGTCATATATAGAAAAATAACGTTATATATAAATAATTTTGGCATAATTTACAAGCTACTGACTCACATGCAGAACATATGTAAATGTTTTACTACGAAGTTTACTAATAATTTTGCAAGTGTTTGTGAATACATTTAAGTTTGATTATTTTCTCCTGTACGAAATATCTGTATAGTTCAACAACCTATTTCATCTTGTACGGCTACGCTAGTCTGGATTAAACTTTTGTACGTGATCGTGCAATAAACGTGATAATAAATATTGAAACTTTCCAGCGGAGCATGGCCGTTTTTGTTTGTGTTTACTATTTAGAATACATAAATCTAAGTTAGAATTTAATAGTACGTGGCAATATGATTCGCAGCAAATTATGTGATCTACTATTCAATTATACCTTTCAAATTGTTTTCCCGTTCTTCCAACACGTATACAAAATGATAGATTATTGGAAAAAATACTTTAATTTTTTAAGCTATGAATTACTCGTCATACTAAATTAAGTTAAACATCAGCCTCTGATATTACATTCGTAGCATTATCTTCTTTTCGTAATATTTCGGGCCAACTTCTTTTTAAAATTGACCTTTTGTCATGATTATTTATTTAATTATAAGGCGGTTAAAACTTTATTTCTGTCATTAATAAGGGATATATAATATTATAATTTTTTGACTTATATAATTACCTCAATAATAAATCATTGCTGTAACATATCATACGTCTAGTCATATGAATTACTTTTGAAAAGTAATGTAAAATTGTATTGATAAAGGCTAGTAAGGAAGTATTACAATATATACGTTATTTTGCGATATTACTTTTTTGGTCTTTCAACAAGATAAAAATATTTACATTTAAGTAAAAGAAGCGCAAAATAAATTTAAACATAATTCGGATTATTCCATCTTTCTATAGAAACAGTACATCTATTTGAAGAATTTTTTTGTAAAGGAAATTAATAATAATTACACGTAATAAATGTGAAACACATTTTAATTGTGTGTTAAAATGATACAACAGTTATATCACTGGTTGGATTCAATAAAAAAACCATGGGAATGAATGGATAAGACGATTTGCCTGTAAGTTTGCTTTGTTTTAGTTGCTTTGCGCTGACCCAAGCTTATAGAACCTGTTCAACAAATGCGTTGGCGGTTTTTGCGGCAAATTTCATCTTGGCAAGAGGTAAGAGCTTTAATGAGCTAAATTTGAGTTTTTGGTATATGAATCCCTTTGAGATAGGAAAAGTCGTATTTTGAAGATTATTGAACCTCATTGACACGCTAGGTGATTTTTTTCCCGATTAAAAACGGGGATGCAACCAGATTACTTTTTCCCAATGTGTCTGACCAGTTATGCAAGAACTGGCTCGTTACGGATTATTATACTTCGAAGTTTTTAACGGGACATGGTGCATTTTGTACCAGTTTGTATAGATTCGCTCTAAGAGATAGTCAGACGTGTACCTGCAATTTCGAGACGCCGGAAATTAATCATGTTTTGTTCCACTTCAGTGAGCACTATGATGCGCGTTGAGTTTTGTTAGAGTATCCGTCATAATATTAGAGTAAAATCATGCAGAGCTGGTATCTTTAGTCACCGAGACATGGTTGGGAATGGACCGATCTTTGTCATTTAAGCATTCACTAAGTGCATTATTATAAAAATGGAGATCCTAAATGACTCATTGCGAAGGTACAGTCTCTAACCCAGTGTGTTGGCAACGCTGAGAATGTAGATACACGACAACACGACACTATTAGAAAACCTTTAAAGAGCCTCTCGTTTGTATGAGGTGGGATGTTACGCGTCCCAGGAGGCGCCTTGAGACAACCCGGGTGGAATGGTGGAAGGGCCATAATAAAATTTTACCTTTAAGTGTAATTTTGAAATAATTACACTTAATTTATTGTCTGAATTTAATTTAAGTTCAATCCACCGAGTTTGTTCCAATTTTCCTTTTAGTTTTAAAAATTGAACAGAAATATTTCCTTTCACTTCAAACGGCAGATGAACCAAGATACAGTTTTATCTTCAATAGTAACAAGCATAAAATCATTGAAATATTGTAGAATTTATTAACTAACTCGTTTATTTAATGACAGTAAACTATAATTATATGGACTCATATAAAATTATCGTTTAACAAGTGTTTCAAATTAAATTGACTTAAATACTTTAAATTTGCGAGTCGGAAAATTCATTATTTTCATAAATTTAGCGGCTTAAAGCTCTAATTGCCGCCGGAAACTAATTAAAAATAACTTTTACTCATAACCTTGCAGCATTTGTACCTTTTGATCTACCGCCTTTACCAAAAAGTGATAAGTAATAGTTTGGGAATGCGGAATCTGTTGAAAATAACATCCTTATGCGAGAATATTTTAAAAAATCAACCAAACACAAATTGGATTCACGTCAGGAAATTTCACTCCTTACATGATTTAAAGTCACGTTCAGTTTAAGATAAAATACGTTACTATAGTTCAAAATGAACAATTCCGATAGTTTTTTACATTTCTTTTTTTTAACTAAGAAGGTTTTTAAATACATTGTAACTCACACAGCTCTTAACAAAGATACCCATACGCCTCGATAGGAAATAAAAAAATGGGTGTGCTTAATATAATACAGTAGAAATATTGCGTATGATGGACATTTTTAATACGATAATTAAAAAAACATAAACAGATGCCATTAATAATAGTCGTTTACTACCTATACATTCACGGAGGAACTTGAACAGACCACCTTCTACTGATCATATTTTATTCACCTTGACGCGAAACGATATCGTAATAAATATGACTTTGTAATGCATACAAATAATTTATAATACTTTATAACGATTGAATATTGAATATATTTGGCGTTAATTTTGTAGAAATTCATTATTCACAATTAAATGAAACTACGTGATGTAGTATTATTTCTACTATTTTAATTTCTTTGCCACTTGTGGTAAAGTGGTAAAGAAATTAAAATAGTAGAAATAATACTACATCACGTAGTTTCATTTAATTGTGAACTTTATAACGACTTACAAAATAAAAAACGTTTTTCTATAATTCACTCTTATTTTTAAAATCTCAAAATCTTCATTAAAGCAATGCTTTAAATTTTTTTTAGTTTTCATAGAAAAGTAAAAACCAATCTAAAGTAGAAATACTAGCAATTATATTTTATTTTTAAGCACAGTTCCTCCGAGTAAAGACTTCCGGGCGTATTCTACACCATTAACTCATGAAGATTAGTTTTTTTAAGACATCGTCGCATATCCGCTATAATGAGGACTGCTTCCATCTCAAGGTTTGCGTGATTCGACATCCACATGATATGTCGGCTTGCAAACTTTTTAAATACATCATGAAGTGGTTACGCGTAAAAGTCACAGAGTAAGTCACTGTTTCGAATGTACCGTGCAGCATGGAGAATTTTCCTCAGCATATTATTTTGGGAAATTTGTATTTGCTGAAGGTCTTTTATGCACTTCATGCCCAAATTTGAAGGCCGTAAGTTCAGATTGGTGTTAATACTTTCTAGTATATTAATTATATAATGTAATGTATGAAGTTTCTTGAGTCTTTAACATGCAGTGATTGCCACGCTTAAAAAGTTTACGACTCCATTACTCTAACACTTGTCTTTTAAGGTGTTAGTCTAAACTTTTTATAGCATATTTGACCAAAATAAATATTTCCTAAAACATAGCGAGTATATTGTGTCACAGAATTTGTTAAGACGTACCATCTACAAAAATTTAGTCTCGTTATTCAATACAAGTAAATAAATTCATTAAACTGAACAAACTTTTACTAGATTACACGGTACTTGTTGATAAGTTCAATATCCAATTTTATCAACGAGTTATCTGATTCAATGTTAGCATTATTAACACAGAGAATGAAATTTAATTTGGAAAGTTGTTTAGATTAGAGAGATTAGAGAGACGTATGTATACTTTAGTTTTATTGGGCTTTACTACGATGCGAATTTAATTTTAAATGAAATTTTATATTCAAATTATATTTAAGAAAGTATTTAACAATCGGAGAATTTAAATTTCGAAAAAATATCTAAGCTATTGAGGTAAAAATTAAATCGTAGTTTTCTTCCATCCCTTTCCTCTCTTAGATTATCTTAGGTATTCGTCTCTCTCACATCCGAGATATGACAAATCGTTTCTGTCTCTAGTATCGACGTCATTATACAAACATTAAACCCATACAATTATTTCTTAATAATTACGATTGACTGAATATACTCAACTTACATCAACGATATTACAAATAGTGTCTTACGGTACGATTAGTACTTTTTCACTTAAAGCATCGGCACGAAGTAATATTGACACAGGGCCGTATGAGCGAGCTGCCGCTGTGTACAACTGATGATAAAATATACGCCTGCACACGGTATATTGTGGACATTTTATGTGCGTTTAATATATGGGCAGAGCTTATCTATAATATTTATATCATTGCCCAGAAAAAAATTCCTTATTATTCATCTACCTAATACAATAAAATTTCAGTTAAGTCAAGTTACAAAGTAGTAAGTCAAGTTTCGCAGGCATATCCCTATGATATCCTGATCAGTTTTATTTTAAGTGATTAAATTGAAATAAATTGTGCTGCAAAATATAGAGGATTTAACCTTCTTAAATTTAGACTAGTTTGGAATAAGTAAGTAATAAATTTCTGTTTGACAGGTATTGAAAGGATTAAACTCAATATTTTTGTGGTTTTGATATATCTATAATTTAAAAAGTAAAATTACATCTTGCATAAAATATAATTTTACTGCAAACTTCAAGTTTTCCCTCTTATTCAATTCGAAAATATATATCAATCTATTATTTTTAGTCACTTAGTATTAAATAAATAAAAAATTACGCAAGTATTTAATAAATATAAAAATAAACGCCTCCAAAAATATTTTAAAATTAGATAATTATGCTAAATTACCTCTTTTCAATTTACAAAGGATAATGCTGATTGTATTTGCATATATTGGAGATACATCTACTCTACCAAATATTGGACGGATCGCAAACCGCTTACATAATAAATATGCTTGTGCTGGGGTAAATTTAATTAATTGTTTTTTTAAAAATGTTTTGAAGGCATTGAATTCAGGAATTACTTTTGTATATATGAAACAAATTATTAGCTACCTATCTCTACCTACGTTGTCTGGTTAAAAAAAGAAAAAGAATGAATTTTGTTTTATTGTGCTTTTTATAACATAATCCATTTGAGTGTCCATAAAAATTTTAAATTAGTTATTAAAAAATTCCCATACAGTTTTCGACTCCAACTTTCACTATTAGAGGTTAAATTTAATTTCTTTGCTAGCACTTTGAGACCAAGAGAAAAATACCTATTAAATTTTTAAATTTGTTATCTTTATAATATTGGAGACTGCGTGATGAATCATCGAGACTATGAATAAGTTGTTGTTGGCGATTAAATTATTTCAGACATAAATGTTTATATGTAAACAATTATGTCTGAAATAATTAAGTTACAACTTACATAAGAAAATTAAATATGAAATTCTAATATAAAATATGAAATACAATATTCTAAGACCTCAAAGCCGGTGGATATGACTATTTTATATTTCATTAAAAATTTCCTGTGGTCTACACATTCCAAAAAATGCAAGAAAAGATAATTAAACTAGCAGGATTGTGTACTTATAAACTAATGCGACTCTAACAAATATTGCACAACTAGCGATCATGCTTAAACTCACGATATTGTTCTTGAAAATATTCAACAAAACAGTTGCAAACAGTGACAAAATTACTATTACGGTCTATATATCGTAGCTGGTCTGGTAAAATGAGACATCGTAAACGCCGATCTATTTAAAGGAATTTCTTCATAATACGCAACTTAATAGATTCTAAAGCAAGCAATAACCACTCGTTTACGAACTTGAAATTTATCAGATATGCAAGAAAATGTTTTGGATTTGATGACCTCAGTAGTTAGTCCATGGCCGTCACACGTCTTCAACGAAAGATTTTCAATCACATCATTCATAATTTTAATTGTTAACTTCTAAGTTTCCATTAATAAAATTGTCATCCTGCCAACTTTTAATTAATAATTATGATATTACATTTAAACACGCAAATTACATTTTTTTCCAAAATAATGTCACATTAATACTAATTTCTAATAAATGAACTATGTTATGGGGCGTATAATTGAAATAACAATATCTGATTATTATTAGACTGTTACAACACTAGCGACTAATTTTATTAAGACGCTCACAAAAAAAATGGATTATTTGACACAAATTTTGAACATATCATATTTATTAAAATGGTGCAACTGTTTCACTGTCATGATCGAAGTGTCGTTTACAAATTTTGTTACTAAACACATCGGTGCTTAAAATAAAATTATCTTATTGGCTAAAAACTCTTAAACTATCAAGGTGGCGCGGATACTTGGCCCGCCTTCGGGGCCATATCCTTTTTAATTCCTTTTTGCAATAACTAATAAACAGCAAAACTAGCGAAGACAATACATAATATATTTTAGGCCTAGTAGGGTTTTCCCACTTCTTTACAAATACAGTATACCGAGAGAGTTTTACAATATGTGGCAGGTACATGTAAATTTAAAATATTTTAGAGAATACAATTCTTAACAAACTGTATCAAAGAAATAAATTTATCTAGTGGAGTAAAATAAATTTATTTATCATAAATCTATTTAATTTCTGTAAAATAAATATAATATAATTGCAAACATACTAACAAGAATATAATAACATCACGTAAATAAAAAAAATCATCTTATTATTAGTGTTATGGCTCTTGTCTCTGACTTTTGTGTATAAATTTATTTTTATTAGTACATAATTTCTTGACGGTGTTTTAATTTTGCTAATGTTGGATACATTTAAAACATTAAAACACCATTTATAAATTATTTAAGTTAAATTAATAGTAAATAGGATTTACGCTGGTTTTTACGAATTAAGAAATATTTGATGTTTATTACATCCCATATAATAAAGTATTTAGTAACAAAAGTTATTAAGTACCTGCGAAAAATAAGGTCCACCTTATACCTTACCTTACAGTCAAATAGTTTAAACAATAATCTTTTGATAATTAGGTAACCTATATTAAACATAATTTTTTTACAGTATGACGCTAAAAAATATACACATCTAAATTTTTTTTTTAATTTTCTTGTGTGCTATTAAATTGTAGCAGTCTAAATATCTTAATTTAATATTTCGAGAAAAGGAAAAAATAATATAACACTTTTTTCAACTAAATGTATATCATTATTTCATCTTTTCTTTTGCTTTAAATAACTGCTACAGATGCTGAAAATGAATGCAGCGTTACCAACAAGATCGTAATACGGGCAACACATCGCAGCTTTGCAACGGTTTTATTATCTCATCCCACATTAAAGTAAAATTATTTATCAATAAAATGCTCAAGGTCTTGCTTTTTATTGCACTATTATAGGTCTTGCTTTTTATTGCTATATTAGTAAAAACTGACCTAAACTGCACAAAAATCTAAACTTTTAAAACTGTTTTCATTTCATTAAGTAATTACTTGTGGAGAAAAGTGTGACCGAAGTATGGCTAGCTTTATTTGTACTATCGTGTTTCAAATAAATCTTTTGAATAAAATAAAATTAACTGAGTTTAAATAATAACCAAATTGGAAGTAGACTGAAAAATATAAAATAAGAATAATACGAGTAGTCTGTTGGAACGTTTGAAGTACAATATCGGTTCAAAATATAAATATATTTTTAAAGTACCATTACTGCTAGAGTTATTGTTCTGGCTACTAAGTCGACGTTTCTCTTTCACTCTCACGTGCATCCATACGTGTGTATGTTACATGAGTGTTACATTTGATTTCGCACTTACTCCAAACATTTCTAACCATGGCAGTATTTTGCAAATATATTTATGTCCTGAAACGATATTGTACCGTAAACGTTCCCACTACGTACACATATTTTCATTATTTTATATTTATAGCCATGGCTTGTGATAAATAAAATCAAACGAGGTGCTGAACTTTTGATACGTAATCCAAACTTAGATTGGCTCACTGTATTAAATTGTATGTATCGGAAGAACTTCAAAGAATTTTAGCTTAATTATTGAATCATATGGATGTTCTACATAATGTTTTATTTTTCAAAACATTGTGTAAACGAGATGTGGCTTGATATCAATACACGAATTTATGAGTCATTCTCTGTCAAATTTTGCTATTTGAAGTCATATAACGAAATGAAAATAGGAGAAGTTTCAAAGTAAAGAATAAAATATGTAAAATTAACCGAACTAACGTACGAGAATAAAATACAAACCTGCGGCCAAGAATTTTTACTTATTGTAAGTTTATTGTATTCACTTATCTGGACGATTTCACGGTTTAAAAATTACATAGTCAAAATGGCATAATATGTCGGTAAGCTAATAAATAATTTAGGTTTACAAATACCAGAATATTTTTTCAAATTCTTATAGGTGCAATGTGTATATAAGAATATTATTGTAAATATATACTTTTATACATAACATCTATTTTTCAACGAAAGTATGAAAATTATTGGTGGAAATTTTCTATTTTCGTCAAATTTTAAAAATGTACCAGTTACCATCAGCATCATTTTGGCATGTGTTTCCAATAAGATGTCCATCATAGATATTAGCAATTGAATGAAATTCCCTCATGAAAATGCAAATTTTTGGTAGTTTTTCTCCTTTACTAGTATTTGTTTGTTTTTCGCCAATATATTACTATATATTGCTAATATATTATATATATATATATATATACACACATATATATATATATATATATATATATATATATATATACACATATATATATATATATATATATATATATATATATATATATATACATGACTTGAGAATTATATTTGAAAATTGTATCTATTTCTGAAAAAAAGAAAATTAAAAAATTACATATTACGATAATAAACCAAAAATTTCTAATTATATCTCAAATGGTCTCAAATTTCTACTTTCTATATGAGAGCGATTACCAATTACATACAGCAAAAATTATTACTTCGAAAGCTTGGTTACGTGAAATGTAATGCACCTTATTTCAAAAATATCTTCCTACGCTACATAGTACTTTGATACCGTGGCTAAAAATTTCCAATGCACATTACTCTGATATAAAACTTGTTAAACGCAAATAGAATCCATATTATGAAAGTTCCGTAGACATTAAGATATAAATATTTTAGGGTATACATTGTTTAAATATTTTTATTATTTCCTATTTTGCAAGTTCTGTTAAATTTTTTAAACCTCAAAATGTGGAATCGTAGAGAAACTATGACATTCAGAAGTGTCGTTATAATTTTAGTTCAATTTCAAGCACCAATCTTGAGCAGTTTTTCTTTAAATTTTTTGAAGAAAAGTGGTATGGCTATATACTTTTTGTGGACGTAGCACATGTTTTGAAGAAGATTTTATTGAAATAATTTAACCAATATTCCATAAATACATTACACAATTCTAAGAATTTCTGGGGAACCCTTTCCATTTTCCGTCCTATATTTTAAAAGAGGAATATTAAACTTATTCAAATAATTTATAGTACACTATAAGAACATATTATTTTTAACTAAAACTATAGGTTTTTAAAACATAATTATTTTCGTATTATCGATGTCATATTTATAGGGATTTGGATAATTTATGTATAAAATATCAATTCATTTATTAACATAAAAATGATAGTATAATCCCTGTGGTTCAATAATATCGATAGAACTCATGGCCTGATTGGACGCATACTGAATAACAATGTGCAAATTAATCACATTTCCATTTCGACAATGATCCTCCGAATATTCATAACGATATAATGGTTATCGCCTCGACGACTCAGTTCGTTATTGTTCTGTTATAGTTTCAATATTTATAAATTACTTTTTTTAGTAGGGTAAAATATCAAGAGAGTTTTGCTATTATCCGGGGAATTCAATCTAAATTACGAACGAATCTTATGTTGGAATCACAATGAAATTCTAAAAATATAACAAAATGCGATATAGCTTTTTATGAAAATTTAACAAAATTCCAACGGCAAAGCAATAATTTTTTCACGAGCCCTCAGGCGCAAGGAAATAGTTGACTGAGGCAAAAGAATTAAACGTTTTATTGACCTGCGTTAGCAATATCTTTGAATATGTCATTGAAACGTTCAAATATATATAAAATCGCCCTTTGAAGCACTGAACGTATGCCTCAATTTTGAATATTTGTGGCACAAAATTAAACAGAACCGTTTTTGATACGTTTTTAATAATAAATATTTAGTACTGTGTAAAGAAAGTCAAATGTATATATTATACATAAATATATATATATATATATATATATATATATATATATATATATATATATATATATATATTTACGAAAATGGCGGGGACGGAGGAGTATGAAATTTGGCATACTTATAGTTTATATGTAGGAGAAGTGCAGAACGCTAATATTTTTCAATAATAATGCTCATAAAGTACATTAAATCAATAAATAAAACATTACACACACTACCATGCATTTGACACACACATGTATATACATACAATTGACATATGAGTAGTCTATAGTTTTATTTTTCCGCTGGCTTTCATAATAATAATTATAATATTAATACGTGAAGCAAAAACGTTGTAACTCTTTTACGAAAATTACGCGGACGGATGAGTATGAAATTTGGCACAGTTAAAGTTTGTATGGAGGAGTACGGAAAGCTAAAATTGTTATATAATAATGCATTAGAAATATATTAAATTAATAAAAAAACAATACACATACTACCATGCGTTTGACACACACACATGTATATACACACATATTGACATATGAGTTGTCAATAATTTTATTTTTCCGCTGGCTTTCCATTGTACTTTATCTGCCAGACAGTTTCTAAGTTATCGTGCTTTAACTTTGTTATTTTCCAATATATAGTATTAAAAAATTTGACCTTTTATCTGAAATTAGAGTTATTACGATTTAATAAAATATTATTCAATTTTCTAAAGGTTAATAATAACCATAATTTAAAGGTTAATAATAACCAAAATCTTAATATGCTAAGCAAAACCTTTATAGTCCTTTTTACGAAAATTACGCGTCCGGAGGAGTATGAAATTTGGCACAGTTAAAATTTATATGGAAAAGAGTGCTGAAAGCTAATATTTTTACATCGAAAGAGATATATAGATTTTTATTAGAAATAACACACATATATGTACTATTTTGTTTATGGTTGAAGTCTATGGTCAAACTGAGATTAATATTGTTTGTCCATAGTCTTACTGAATGTCAAAAATAATCATAATTATGATAATATCATATTCATAATTTGTTTCGCATACACATATTAATAGACCAAACGCAAATTTAAATAATATTATTAGTTTACAAATGAAGAAGTAATTTTTAGAGATACGTTTAAATGTGCACTAAATGTAATTCCAATACTTTTTCATAGTTATAATCGTGGATTAATGGATTTACAATGCAGGTTTTGCAATGCGAAACGTTTCGAATCTGAAGTGACTTTAAGTGACAGGACTGAATTCACTTAATATTGTCATAAGGGTAAAGCAATATTACCGCCCTTAAGTCAAAATTAATATTTTAAATCATTGTATTATGGACTTATTTCAAATGAACCTTCAATCAAAAGTAAGGCGAATAATTATTTTGAAAACATTCGCAAATATAATTCATCATTTGCTATGGTTAGCTCAAAAGCTAAAATTTGCAGGGCAGTTACAAGTGGAGTGAATCATTTCAAAAACATGATATTTTTATCACCGATCAGGTTCAATGAATGCGGCATATGGTCGCTCACCATATTGTGCGCAATTCGATTTTTATGATGTCCACACTATCAATTATATATTATCAATTATAGATTACAACAACATTTTAATCAAACATGCCATAACAATATAATGCGCAAAATATCTCTTGAATTGGAACGCAGTAATCCTTTGGTTCGGTCATTCATTACAATGAAACATCATTGTCACAGAGGTGAAAATAAAAAAAAGAAATTTGTATGCTCATTAAAGTAAATCATGATTTAAATCAACGCCTGTTCAATGATGCAGTTCAAACTGATGTAGCAGTAATATATAGTACAGTTGATGCTGAGCCACCTTTGAACGAAATATGATTTCATTTTCAAAAGTTAATAGTATCATCAAAAATATCTCAATTTTAAATTCATCTATTGAATATATTTGGCGTTAATTTTGTAGAAATTCATTATTCACAATTAAATGAAACTACGTGATGTACTTTTATTTCTACTATCTTTAATTTCTTTACCACGACCTAGGTTTCGTCGGCATCTTTAAATTCATCATTAAACCCTTAAGCACATCCATTACTTTTTCCAAATGGTGGTACTGGGTGGCATATCAATATTCCTCATAACGTACCAACTATATCTAATTCAAGAGCACCCAGAAAAAAATTAGCCATGCTTCAGTATGCAGCCTATCGACTTGCGATTAGAGAAGATTTCAGCATCTAGCACCATTCACAAAAAATTATTTCTGCAGTGGATAGTTGATATGTATGTGAGATATGTATATGTATATGCATTGCATTCGACAAAATCAAACAATTCTTAGATCTGAAGTTTACGACAATTTAACAGACTACATAGAATTGAACATCAAAGCCAGTAAGCTTGGCCGCAGAATAATTTTACCATCTTCGTTCAATGGATCTCCAAGAAATATGTATCAGAATTATTTAGATGCAATGTCAATTGTACAATATTTCGGAAAACCGTCTTTATTTATTACAATGACTTGCAATCCAAGTTGGCCAGAAATAGTTAACAACAGTGGTGTAGGTGAAGCTGCTAATTTTAGACCTGATATTATTGTGCGTCTATTCAAGTCAAAGTTGAAAGCATTCATAGAGGGCCTTATACAAAATAATATCTTTGGTAAAGTTGAAGCACTCATTTATACAACTGAATTTCAATAAAGAGGATTGCCTCATGCTCTCATTTTACTCACTTTAAATGAGCAAGATAAAATTGTTAATGCTATAGATATTAATAAAGTTGTATCTGCGGAGATTCCTCACATTGAAACACATCTAACATTACATAAATATGTTGTAAAACATATGATGAATGGTCCATGCGGAGTACTTAATCCTAATTCTGTATGTAAGAGAGATAGAAAATGTATAAAAGAGTATCCAAAACGATTTAATGAAACTACATGTGAATCGTTAAATGGTTATCCATTATACAGAAGACGTGATAAGGGTATTAATGCAGAAGTTCGTGGTAGTTGCCTCGACAATCGGTATGTTGTACCATACAATCCATATTTACTTGCTAAATTTAATTGCCATATAAATATTGAAGTATGTACTACAGTCAAAAGTGTCAAATATATTTATAAATATGTGTATAAAGGTTATGACAGTGCATCTGTTGAACTAGACTCTGGTGGAAATGAACAAAGTCAAAATATAGAAATTAATGAAGTTACCAATTTTTTAATTGGTCGTTATGTCGGATCAACAGAAGCCATATGGCGCATTTATCAATTACCAATGCATTTTCAGTCACATACTATAATCAGACTTGATATTAATTTACTGCGTGGATAGAATGTATACTTCCGGGAAGGGCAAGAACGTCAAGTAATTGATAATGAAAGACAAACAAAATTATTAGCATTTTTTGAGTTGAATCGATCAGATCCATCAGAACGAGAGTATAAATATACTGAAATTCCTATGCGTTATGTGTGGGAAGATTCCCGAAATAAATGGAAGAAGAGAAGCCGTGGAGGTGATAAAATCATAACAAGGATATATGTAGTGTCACCAAAAGACATCAAACTTTTTCACTTACGATTGCTTTTATTACATATCTGTGGTCCGAAATCATTCGAGGATGTTAGAACATACAATGAATTTTTATACCCTTTTTATTGAAACGTGCCATGCTCGCGGAATAGCTGCAAATTATAATGAATGGCGGGTGTCAGGACAAATTTGCAAGTGTTGAAAATCATAGATAGATTATTGCGTGATCTAAATGATGAAAACGATAAACATAGTGTTTGGAGGAAAAACTGTACTTCTGTGCGGTGATTTTCGGCAAATCTTACCAGTAATCCCACATGGATCACGTAGAACTTTAATTGAAAATTGTGTTACAAGTTGGCATGAATTTCCTAATTTTCATAAAGTTACATTTATTCGAAATATGAGAGCTTTACCAAATGAAATAGAATTTGCAGAATTCTTGAAAAAAATTGGAAATGATGAGGCCCCACAATTCCCTCAGTTTGGTAAAAATGTTATTGAAATACCTCATCAATTAATAAGGGATAAAAACAATATTATTGATGAAGTGTATGGAAATATTTCCAATAACATACTCTCAGAAAATATATTGAACTCTGTTATTTTAACACCTACAAATGACGATTGTACTTTGATTAATACTGATATACTTAATCAAATTCCTGGTGAACAGCGAAAATATCATAGCTGTGATAAAATAATTTGTGATAATGACAATGACATCAATAACTATCCGGTAGAGTTTTTATATTCTTTGTCTATTAGTGGTTTACTACCGCTTAGTTCACAAAGTTAGTATTGAAAGTTAATTACATAGTTTTATTCATCAGAAACTTAAATACTAAGAACGCATTAGTCAATGGAACAAGAATGCGCATCAAATTTATGCATCGAAATTCAATAGATTGCGAAGTTTTAACTGGGACCGCACGCAGTAAGAGAATTTTGATTCCACGTATAAATTTAAGGTACTCTGGAACTATTTTACCGTTTAACTTTCAAAGAACACAATTTCCCATAATACCTGCATTTGCGATGACAATAAAGTCTCAAGGACAAATATTCCAAAAGGTTGCAATTTTATTGAATCGGCCAGTTTTTACACATGGGCAATTGTATGTCGCAGCAAGTAGAATCCGTTCATTCGATGGTTTAAGGTTTTATATTTCCGAATACAACGGTCAAGGACATTTAGCAAACGATGAAAGAGTTTTTAAAAAATAAATTGTTTTCAGAAAAGTTTTAAATCGTTAATTATATTATCGCAATATGCGATAAAAAATGCTATTCAATGGAGAGCATTTTTTACCGCATAATTTTTTTATTTCGCATCATCTTACAGCATGTTCTGTTTCAATAATTTTTTTTTAAAATAGGTATTCTTTATTTTTCTCCTTTTTGAATTCCATGTAATTAATTTTTTTTAAATAGGAAAATAACAGCGTTGGTGAAATCTGTGGTTATAGTAGTATATAGTCTTTGACAATAGAACCTTGATAATGTTTGAGCATTATATTTTTATAATTTATATTAAATAAGTGATAATTTAAATTTATTATGGTCGAATTTTGACCACTGGGCGACCACTAGTATATATAAATATATATATATATATATATATATATATATATATATATGTATATATATATATATATATATATATATATATAATATATATATATATTTATATATATATATATGTATATACATATAAATACACTATGTAAACTTAGATACTTTGGGACTTTAATCTCTAATGATACTACATGAGTAGATTGCAATACACCCATTTTTTTAAATCATACCACTTTTTACGATATTTAAAAATTGTCATAAGTAATAACATGAAAATGCATCAACCTATATCTTATATTCCGATAAACGTAAGAAATGTAGCAATGTTTACCTGATTACTCTTCTTAGCGATCGATAGTGAATTTGACTTGTCTGGGAAAAGAATAAAAAAAGAAAAGGATAACAAAATTAATTTCAAGGCCAACTTTGTTTACATTTCGTAAATCAAAATTATTACCATTTGAAAATCTTTAACATCCATTCATTATTACCCCAAATATAAAGGTTAAAAAAATATTATTATCGATTTTTTCGAAAGTTGTTGGAATAACTACGATATTTTTTCATTTGTCTTTTAGACAAATTATTATGCGCTTCTTATTAATGAAATAATATTAATTTTATTTACTTATTTCAAATTGAATCTTTATGGACTATTTATTATTTAATATTACAACTCTCATTTCTTCTGGTTAGAATATTTTTCAAAGTTTCGTTTAGTTTTTCGTTGTTGGTTTGATGCGATTTTATTCTGTTAAACGATTTGTGATATCGACTGAGTTAAATTACGAATATGTCGTTTTTTAATGCTGATGGAACATAGTATTAGTATACCAAATGTCATTTTAAATGTCATAGTATTAGTATGCCAAATGTCATATCTTTAATAATGTACGTCCAACGTTATCACCAATATAGTCTTGTTACGGAAATCCAAGTTTTGTTACGATCAAATCAATACAGGAGGATAATCTGTCATTTCAGTGATATCAGGTGATACCTCTCAAATATTATCGCTAAATATGGAACAAAATGTGCTAACTTATTTTAGAAGAAAGCAAAATTCGTATACAAGACGCACAACGTAAATAATTTAAGTCAAAATTATTGTCGTCGGTTGCAAAAGTGCCATACGGACAAATATGGGGAAGGCACTTAACGTGGAAACGGAACATAAAATTTATGTATGTGTAAATACTAAATACATTCCAAAACATAATTATTTGTATTTCAATTACTCAGCACGCGTGTTTAAAAAACTTGTTTTTTTTAAACGGATAAGTGACATTTCATTTTGACACTTGACAGTTTGCAAAGTTTGCTTTAGGCCAAGTGATAAGTACACGTTGCCAAAGTATATTTAGTGTAAAGGGATATTAATAGGTGTTAATTTAAACATAATTATGATTTCATACAAAATTTAAACTTTAATTATTTTATAAACTAGGCGACTAGTTAGTGAGTTTCCTTCATATACATATATGTATATGTATATATATATATATATATATATATAACCAGTATTGCCTCTGTATATATTACGCATGGGCTAATCAATTGAATTTCGTGAATGCAATCATTAGTGAATGACTTCGCAACTGGTGGGGTTTCATGACCCGTTCATTTGATCGAATCGATCACAAACTGTACAGTTTATAATTTATAGGTGCCGACTGTCGTGCCGCGGTCGATCACCAGCCACCATTAATTTACGAGTCGATGTATGTTTATTTTTTACAGATTCCCGTGTGGACCCACTTTTGTAACGTATTGCGGTTGTTGTATTCGCGTTGGCGGTGTTCTTCTTCGAAGGACTGTTTATATCAATAATTTTTAATGTTTTAAATATAAATAAACGCATATAGGATTTTTTATATCGGTCATTAGTCTCTCAGTGCTCAAACAGCTCGCATCACATAGGTACTTATGTGAATTGTGGACTACGACCACTTTTAATTACAGGGAAAATTTAAAGACTAAAAAAATATTGGTGGCGGTTTTTGTAATAATGGTAATGAGATAATCGTTTAATGATATTTTTGTTTTTTTTTAAATTTTTTATATACGTGTATTTGGCACTCAATAACTTTACTTAATGTTTTCGTAACACTAAGTACAGTTATTGTGTGTTAGATATAAATACAAAAGAAGCCGTTTAAAACCCGAGAATGTAGTAAAAATGTTGTTTCTAAATCATAATTTAGATTGAAACTACTCAGCGATCTTTCGGATTCTAATAAAATAGCACTAAACATTTCATTCTATCAGTAAATATTGCAAGTTAAATTAATTAACTGTATACGTTTGTTATAAGTGAATTATAGTGAATTCTGTAAAGCAATTATTTATTGAACAATAGTTCCGTGCATGGGCGGATACACTATTATAATATATACACGGTTTATGGGTACAGTACTATTATGTTTTGTAGGATGGTTATATAAGTATATTTCAATAAAAATAAGGTATATATTAGTTTAATTATTGTTCTGTTATGCTAGGCTATTCATTAATCTATTCGTTTATGAACCGTTGCGCCCGCCAATAGTATATCACTTGTTATACCTATTTAATGTTTATTTGTATACAGTATCTAATTTGCCGACGTAAACGTTACTGCTGGCCGCCTGATGAAATATTCTCAAAGAAAAAACGACACGCGAACCGAATTGAAATAAAAATATCAATCATCAATCGAGTCGTTGCGCGTCGATTACTAGTCGGTAGTGTATAACATGTGATTCGAGCGAAGTTATCGATCATAAATATTGAACAAACAATTATGAATAAAATCACAAATACCAATCGTGAATGAAATCGCGTGATTTGTATTGGTGAAAAAGACCGAATCGTTCACAAATTCTCAAACGCTGTCGTATATTTCATTTTGTTTTCTAATTACAAATAAGTAATTAATTACAACACAAAATGAAATATACAATTATTCAGAATATAATAACCTTAGTGACGTCCTCATCCGCAGCTATATATTTGCATTATGTGTGCAAATTCTTGTATAAACAGGAATTAGGTTCCGTCCCATATTTGAGAACTATTAGTGTAATGAAACAGTACGAAAATTCAAAGAGTGAGTCTTGCTCAATATTACTCAGGTTTAAATTGTAATGATGTGCTAAATTTAATGTAAAATAATTTTGATTTTTTTGATAGCACTAGAATATATGATTATAATAATAACAACCTTTTTTTTACATCCCGTCCGAATTCGATAAAAATATAGATCTGCGAATCCATGTTTACAGAAAATAAACTAATGCCAAAAATCTACTGGTGTTATTAAAAATATTTGGGGATAGAATAGAATCGGTTACAAGTTACATACCGTAATTACAGTTACACCAGATTAACTCTTTATAATGATCGTACATAACAGCTACCGTATAGGAATAATGGTGTCAAATTATGTATATATTATGTACTGGTATTATAGGCCATTTCCGATATATAAAAATACTATTTAATGAGAGCAAATGACAAACATTCTAATGAAAATTAAAATTATTTTATTTTATTATTTATGTTCAAAAACCTAGGTAAATAATTTTTAATAAAAGCACAAAAATGTCGTCATTTCAATGATGAATAGATGGTTTGTAAAAACGCAGTAGTGGGTGCGTTTACCTGTTTTTCGTAATGTTTGGTTGGTATGTAACTTGAATAATGTAATCAGTGAGAAATAGATCAAATGACCCGACAGGAGCTTTCCTTGGACTTTTAATGTAGCTAGGTCTATTAAACAACATCTTTCTCGTATGGTGTTTTGTTGTCGAACGCGAATCACTGTGGTCTATTTTTGCCATAATAGTTTAACTGACTTATTACAGAGCAATCTCCTTCATTATTATATGATTATACTTTCAAGCTTTCAGCAGGCAATTCCGCATTGCTATAAGAAGTATCACTGAGTGATTCTTTACAATATTTACTTATTTCACCGTCACAAAATTACAAATTTTGGATGTTGTTTTAAGTCTTCCATTAATCAAGAGTCTGACTCACTATCAGTGTACAAACTATATCTTGGACAGTGTTATCATTTAAAAAGCTTGCTATTTTCTACATTTGACCTGAAAATAAGTCAAAATGTAGTGGAAAATAGTTTTATCTATGCAATTTGTATATTCAGCTATTTTATTTTCTCGATCTATGGGTAGAGTTGGGTAAGTACACAAAACACGTCAATAGATGCAACGAAAAAAAACCTACACGTCAATAGATACAACGAAACTGTAGAATTGGCGTGTATAAACATCGAATATATTTATGAAAACAAGATTTGGAGACATGTTAAAAGTAATAGAAGAAAAATTATTATTTTTGGAATTTTTGTCTGTTTACATATTTGTTTGTGCACATCTCACGTAAACCAAATTTAAATGAAAATTTTTCTGCTCCCTAAGGAGAATTTTACTGCTGTACTTTTATAAAGAATATATTCTCAATATTTGTAACACAATCACTTTAGTAAGTTTATTATAAGGTTGTATAAATTGAGTTGTGTCGTTATTTATTTTTCATACAAACAATAAAATTAAGAAATTGGCGTATCTGCAAAAAATTATAAAGTGAACGTAACAAATCTAAGAGAATACAGAAATAATTATTGGAATTTTTGTTTTTTGTCTGTCTGTGATTTCCATAAAGTTTTCACTGGGAGATATTGTTGGGATTAGAATTACATACAGGACATATTTCATCACAGTCAATAAACTAAAAAGAAGATTCACTACACAGCGTACTTATTTAAAAAAAATACTAATATATTTGGCGTTAATTTTATAGAAATTCATTGTCACTTAATTTTTATTCAAAACTAAATGAGACTACGTGATTTAATATTATCTCTACTTTATTTAAATTCTTTACCGCGATCTACATTTCGTAGTATGACAACATCTTCAGATGGGCAATTTGTAAAGATTTAAAAATAAATATACAATCTTTAGAAATTACAAGAAAGAAATATGCATCTTTGCAAATTGCCTACCTGAAGATGTTTTCATACAATTAAACCTAGGTCGTGGTAAGGAATTTAAATAAAGTAGAAATAATACTACATCACGTAGTGGCATTTAGATGTGAATAAAAATAAGTAAAAAATACTCTTATAATTATTATAACATATGGCGTTACGTGCATTAATTTAAAACTTAATAATAATTTCTAAAGCGCAACGCGAACAAAGTACTGGGTACAGCGAGTATCGAAATAAAAAGTTGCTGCTTTCACGAAATGCACAAAAACCTACCATTTAAATGGAATATAAATGTTTTTGTAAGATCAGGTCAATCACTGAAAATTATGTATCTCAACCCAGGTGGATGCTGTTGACTGCTAAGACTGACTTTATTACGGAAAACTAGAAGTATTAAAATTATCCCTGAATTAAGGAATAAATGAATCATCTCTGTTTCCCACTTTTAACATAAAGCCGATTGGAACTTATGAATATTTAATACAATAACTTAAAACGTTGAAATATTAACTAACACATATCCGTTGTTTTTTTTTCTTGAATTATTCTTTTCATTTCCATTAAGAGATTTTGATACAAAGATAGAGTACGGTTAACCAATGTAGAAAAATATTTCGAGTTGTTTTCTCCTAAAATCGATTCATGTTTTTAATCAAATATATTACGATTTTGAACCTATCTATTAAAGTCAAGTAAAAGAAATCGTTGATGGATTCGCAAATAGAGTAAGATAATATGATATAAATTTACTGTATTCCACTGCTAGTCTGGCCAATTAGCTTTGTGAGATTTTAATTAATTGATGATTATCACAAACAAATATCTGATCAAAATTCTATTACCTACAACAATTTCAAGGCCAGTTCCTAAAATTAAGGGGGATATAATAACCCACTATTGATTTTTTTAGCAAATGTTATTATATTTTGGAAGAAATAGGGTACATATTAGCCAAATAAATTTAAAATAGAATATATTATTTTACTAAAATCATTACAAACAAAACGAGTTGGAGAAATACACTACACTTTTACAATCAAGATTACGCTGGATTTAATCCCGAGATATTATAATTAATAATTGATTGTTCTCTCAAAAATACCTCCAGACAGAATTTTCATCAAAATGAGACAATGAGTGAATTACTACAACAAAAATGTGAGAGTTACAATTGAATACTAAATCAACTAACATATTATTACGTCACATAATTGAATAATTTTACATCAAGGTTAGCAGGCTTACGCAAGTTTTAATGAGAAAAAACAATCTCTTAAATCTGAGCTATTAAACAGTATAATCATATTAATATATCTCTGAAATCGATTCAATTTTATAACTATGTAATGTCACATGTCAGTCTGCAACATATATAGATAACATTTTTACTGATATGAGGTTAGAAATTAAGAGTTTATAAATTGATTTTGATTTTGGTGACTATTGACAAGTAATTAAACTATTTCTTATGAGTTGTATAAGTCAAAGCATGAAACAAAAAGTAATATCAATCATATTAAGGGGGCACTAGGACAAATCTGTGAAAGCGACAGATGATAATTTTATATCAATTAAATTAAAGCATAAACAACTAAAAAGATTTTTTAAGAAATGGGCAATATCTGCGTGCAGAATATCTCAAGGTAAACTCTTCTCTCTTTGCGAGTCATCGAAAATATATTGTAGAATATTTATTTCTTTAAAGCTTACGTATAGAAATATAATAAAATAGTCTAGATAGTATCGTCCAAGTTAAACAAAATTTTCTATAGCAAAAAATTATTAACGGGGCCTAAAAAATTGAGACTGGTTTATAAATTATAAATCATTTTGAAAAAAAAATTACGTCGCAAATAACCGAAGAATACAATATAGACGATAAACACCGGGTTTGATAACAATTATTTTTCAAGTATAGCGGAAACACTACTTAAATATATAATTGCATTTAAAGAAATGATCTTGTTTTAGTTAACTCTAGACTCAAAAATTTAATAAATTTATAATTGAACCATTTACCACAGGTCAAATAATATTTAAAAGTATAAACCCGAAATCACCTGTCGATCTATGACACGTATCCCTTAAACTAAATTATTAAGAATTGAGCAAAGTACTAGTAACATTTTAATGTCGGTTTTCAGTGCTTGTGTCTGAATCTCTCGTTCCCGGATCTCTTAAAGTTGGCAAAGTTAATACAACTTTTCAAGAAAAGTTCAAAGAGTGAAGTGCCAAATTATCATCCTGTCTCCCTATTAAATGAAGCCTTGAAAAACCTTATAGCGATAAGAATGGCGGATTTTCTGACTAAAAACTTCATTATCAACGAATCAATTTGGTTTTCAGAGAGCAACATCCAAACGCCAAATTTGATATTTAACAGGTCTAAAATCTAATGACATATATAAAGACGTATTTCGAAGTATAAAAATTGTGGTTATGCCTTGTACTTACATATATAAAAATAATATGCGTGCAAAAAAGGGTATTAACAATGTTTCTTAAATTCCAATGAACACATATATGGTAATTGGTAAGTGAAATACTAGAGAAATGAAGCACAGACTATCTATGTTACATGCAATATATATTTTTTAATATATATATATATATATACATATATATATATATATATATATATATATATATATATGTATATTTAATAATATATCTATTTTACATGCAATAGGGCCAACATTTTTAATAAAGTACCTGCAACTTTTAAAGTTTTGGAAATCATTTATTTCCAGAGCAGCGTGAAGAACCTGAGCAGCGTGAAGAACAGGAAATAGTTTATTATACTGTAAACGAAGCAATAGCTGATAAGTAAATATTTTACGGCCACTGTTATTTTTAATTCCATTATTATCATTGTTATTATGACTATTTTTCCAAATCTGACTTTTTTGTAGTTTATAATAGTATTGTTTATATAATGATATAATTATCAGCAGTTCCCAAAGTGTGTGCAGCGGGGTTTTGTGGTGCCGTGTAGAGCGGACACGAGTGGCTGTATCTATACCTTGTTCTGGTTATATATTCACGCATACGTACACAATTATACCACAGTGCGTAGCTCGAAGCGTATCTGGGTAAGGTATGCTCCCACTTCCCTCTTCCGTAGCGCCCGCATACTCGTAATGAGTGGTAAGGATTAAAGAAAGTCTGTTTATATCGTGTGCGTAAATTTTTTTCGTAAAATAGTATTCCTGGCATATAATTCGCGAATTTTTGGTAGGAAACTACAACGTTAACAAGAGTAAGAAAATATCTTTGTTAAACAAACGTCTGTGCCAAGCAACATAAAAAGAAAAAAGTCCAAGTTTGTAATAGCGCATGAAATGAAAAAGTTTGAGAACGCCTGGTATAATTGTTTGTATTTTATAATAGTATAATTTTTATTCGAAGTTAATTATTAAAATTTTATCATTATTATTAATGTAGTTTGTCCTGTTTAACTGGCAATATAGCTTACATTCGACAACACTTTTGTGCATATTCTAAATATTATAAAATTACTATTTTTAATGTATTATATTTTATTTTTATTGTTAATTGTATTATTGTTCAAAATATATAGTACTCAATTTTTGTTTTAATTCAAGTGGCTTATTCCTAACTCATACGTCGGTGGTGCACTTAATAACTTATTATGTTGTGTTTACTTTTTCTCGTAACTTTGAACGTGTATTTAGATTTATTAAGTACAAATTGATGTCACTGAGTATGCTATATGGAATAAAATTGTGACTAGACTGTGACTGTGCCTCTGCGATAATTGTATGTCTGCTGTACGCATGTAGTCTACCAGTAACTTCCTTGTGTCTCGTCATCATCATCAGCTGGAACGCTGTTTAAGTCTTTCCTTCATTAAAGATTTCCACAAATTTTAATCTGCTACTTACCCCCAATGACTTTCTACGGTATTTTCCAAATCACCTGTCCACAAAGCGTGAGCTCGTCTTATCCGTGCATTTACGTGGTAGCCATTTGTGTATTTTTCTTTCCTAAAGGTCATTGTTTTTGCATGCTATATGGTGTGCCCATTACTAATTCAGCCTAAAAATACTACAAGCTATACTGGTAACTTTAGTTCTCCTACTGTTCTCTTCATTATGAATTGTCGAAGAGAAGCTAAGGAAATTCTCCTTTCCATATTTGGCATAGGGACTTGGGTATCTTGCTGTAGGCAATAGTAAGTTCACGTCTCACTACGTTATGCCATCACTAGCAACATATACTCGTTGAAGACTTTCATGTTAAAATACTTGAGAGACATATTTCCTATTGACGATAGATTCATTCCACCCAAGAGATTAAACATATCTTTCAAAGTTACGGAAAAGATTTTCAACATTACGTCTCCTTTTTTAATATTTTTCTACAGCTCGGTTGGTTTTGTGCTCCGGTTTTTTTATTGTATCTACATGGTGACGTCATTGCACTAATATTTCAACCTTAAAATCAGACGCTTCCTCACAAACCAGAAACGCTAGACATAATGGAAGACTATAAGCGTAAGGTGTCCTATGTATTGCAACCTTTTCGAAAATCCGTTTGTTCGGGAGGTTGAAAGTAGTCAAGTGTCATGCGCTTTTATAAACCTGGCTTAGAAAATTGATGAATCTATAACTTTTAGCATTCTATCACATATTATCTTCTAGCACGTGGAAATAAATCAATGCTTCCGGAAATATTTTTCCAATTTATAAACTAAGTAACATAATTTATAATCTGCCCATTCAAATACTTTTTCCTTATTTTTATAGTTGATAGATTTAACTTGTCGATGGCTTAAAAGTGAAGGACACATACTGAGTTAGACTCTAAGGTATGTCCTGCTTATCTACTAATATTTACTTTAAGGTTAACCCATGTATTCATAATTTTTATCAAATTTTTATCAAATCAAGGGCATTGATAATTTTGATAAAATGTGTCGTAATATTTCTTGCATTTGGAGGTTCACGCGTTGGTCGATGGTTTCTATCTATTATATATATTCCGTAAAATATTTTTTTTTTGCAAACAACACCCACAACAATTTAGCAATTCACCAGTTTTTCAAAGAGTTTATTCTTTTATTCAAAGAGTTTTCTATATAAACTATACTGGACTTTTGACATAGAAACTTGAATTTCTTTTTTAATAATCTTATATATAGATTTTAGAAGGGGCAAATGAAACAAAACTAAAAATTTACTTTTAATTTGATATATCGTGTGGTGGTATGGAATAATGGTCAAGTGGAATAATGTCACAAGAATAAGAAAACTATTTCTTTATCAGAGTTTTGCTGTATCTAAAATAATTATAAATGTGTTAATGAAAATATTCACACCCTTTTTCTTTGAAATTTTAGTCAAAGAAACTTGAAATGTGGCTGACTAATATTTTAGCTCAAACATATTTTATAGTTAAAAGTTCTAAAGATATTTATTATCATATTTTAGAAGGTGCCTATAGAGTAAGCTATTTTTTTTATAATTCTAAATATTTCGTGAAGTATCAATTAAAAACATAATTTATAAGGATATTAAAACTGTTCTTCTTTCAGAATTTTACGTTACATAATTCTAAAGATTTCGACAAAAAATATTTCTTCCCCCAAATATACAATCACCTAAACAATTTAAAGTCAATTCATGAAAAAAAAGCATTACTAAAAGTTAACCTAAAATTGGTCGGAAACTAAGCATATGTCATAATTTTTGGTATATTTTGAAAGACGCTAGAAATTATATTTATGTGATGTTAAATAATAATAATATTGTAAATAGTCACTCATAAACTATATGTATTTATATATGACTAGATACGTACCGATCCACAGTAATGAGACTTCTAATCGTACTTCGAATATATTATTCCCAAGCACATCATCTATTCTAGATATTATTAGACTCGACATGGACACGTCGTCGGCATATATATTCAAAAGTTAAACTTTTTCACAACTTAAAACATTCAACATAGCGTACCTTGCTTTACTAACAGATATTTCTCAATATTTAATTTATTTGGCGTTAGTTTTGTAGAAATTCATTATCACTTAATTTTTATTCACAACTAAATGAAACTACGTAGTGCAGTATTATTTCTATTTTTTTCCAACCGATCTTGAAATTCCTACCTGAAGATGTTGTCAATTATACCACATCAAGCAGTTTCAATTAGTTGTGAAATGACGCATTTATTAGCATTAATTCGTTAAATTAGTACACAAATTAACAAGGTCCATTTTATTTTATTTAAAAAGTTAAAATTTCATCATGTTTTCGTCTTTAAAAGAAATTATTTTATCTTAAAAGAAAATGCATGGGAACTGAAATATACAATATTACTAAGTACATATAACGGTACAATGAAAGAATGTGTACCGCAACATAACATCATTTTAGCAATATTCTACCATCGCTGAAACTAATACAGTCTTGTGGTTGATGCCCAGAGAACAGCGTGACAAACATGAATTATCTATAAAAATTCGATATATATTTTCACCAGAAACACAATGCGACGACATATATTAAACATATTTAAACGCACTTGTAATTAACGGCAATATACCTTTACCTATTTATGATATGGTAATATCTTTCCCATATTAAAAAAAATATTTTTATAATAGTTTAGAAGATAAAAAAAAAACCCCAAAAAATTTACAAAATAATATTCACAATTAAATGAAACTACGTGATATAGTATTATTTCTACTTTCTTTAAGTTCTTTACCACGACCTAGGTTTTGTTGTATTACATCTTCAGGTGTGCTATTGGCAAAGAGCTTTGCTAATAGCCTACCTTAAGATATTGTTATACAACGAAACCTAGGTCGTGGTAAAGAACTCAAAGAGAGAAGAAATAATTAATACTACATCATGTAGTTTCATTTAATTGTGAATAATGAATTTCTACAAAATTAACACCAAATATATTCAATACAAAATAATACAATACTACATTCGTTGACAAAATGTGCGTAGTTATACTTTAGAGCAATCACGTTTGATGTAATAATACAAACTCTTTAAAAATTAACACGACATTGACGCAAATACTTTTCAGTAATTTAAATTCTAATGACTTTCCGGAAAAGCAAAAATAAAATCGTTTTGTGTCCATTTTTAATTTAATAGGCATCACTCGCAACTGGAGAGCTAAATTAGGCAATGCGTTAATTTAATTTTATCCTATACACATAATCAACCTAATTTTGCTTGCGACTCTTTTGAACATTTAATCAAACTCCTATCTCTGGTGACATTAATAAATAAATGACATAAACGCAATTAAATGTATAGGTAAACTAATTATTTACCAAGCATTTATCATATATGCCTGTAGTTATATAACACTCGAGATATGTTTGACACATGTATGAAAGATGTACCTTGAAATTCTCTGAAAACCTCGTCGGAGTACATTAAAAACAATACATTTTCCGTCAAGTCTTTAAATTTTTTTCAATTACGTCGTATGCTTAAGACGTTAAAGTAAAATGAATGCATTCAATAGAAGTTTATATGCAAAGTACATAAATATCTGTTAATTCATTGACATTTTTCAATATATAATGAAGAAAACAATTAATTAAAGTAAACTATATCTTTATGAAATCACAGAAGACCCGATAAGTGAAGGTAAGAGGAATTTTAGAACATTTAATACACCGTTACAGACAATAGTTTATATGTAAGGAAAATTTGTTAAGGAAAAACGGAAAATTCAAACTCACCTTAAATCCCTTGTTTATTATATTACGATAAAGTACACTAATAATATGTAACTAGTAGAAAAAATAATTATGTTAAAACATAATGTAAATAAGATTGTTGGGTCTGTTGTATGTAAATAATATTGTATGGTTTGCGATTGGTGAAGAATGTTTGCAAAATTATTATTAGAGGTTTATAGTGACGGTAAATTCAATGTTAATAAAAAGTTTTTTTCTTGTTTTCTACTCGAATTGTTTTCATGAGGTGTGTTTATTTATTAAATAAACGTTAGACTTTGTCGACTCTTGGCATTACATACCTTTAAGAAGGACGGAATCTTCAGAAGACCAATCACGTTTCTGTTGTGCCTCCTTGGGTCACATTTTCGAAAATGATCGGTCATAGTAATTTGAAATTCTGTATAACGATATAGTATACATATTTCAATAGACAAGACTCAAAAATATATATGCAGAAATCATTAACAGCTTTCAAAACATACCGTGATCCGTTCACGAATTATCAATCTTTAAAACGGTAATTTTATTAAAGTTACGTAACGTTTCCTAACGCCTACGTAAGGTCCTAACGTGCTCCTATCAGACAAACCGTATTTTTTTAATACAAAAAAGTATTCAATATATTAGTATATGTAATGAAATTAAAAAAAAATAATCCAAACTAAGTAACTTCTACTAGTTGACGAGTAATAGTGAATAGTTTGGTCGGTAAAAAGTTTATAGAAACTATACAAATGTGAATAGTTTGGTCGGTAAAAAGTTTATAGAAACAAATAGTGAATAGTTTGGTCGGTAAAAAGTTTATAGAAACAAATAGTGAATAGTTTGGTCGGTAAATATACAAATAGTGAATAGTTTGGTCGGTAAAAAGTTTATAGAAACTATACAAATGACTCAAATCATCAGCAAAATAACTTCGTATTTTAAAATATGTCTTTATTATGTCTATGAAAGATATTTTAGGCAAAATATTTTTGTATTTATATAATGAGTAATAATATTAATATTTTTGGATAGCTTATAAGAAATATTATATACACATAAATGTTGACCTTTTCTTTAAGATAATTTAAAAGGAATATTGAAAAGAGAGAACAAAATATACAGAAAAATACTCTCGGCATTATTACTTCTTTTAATATGAATAGACGTGATGAAGTCAATAAGATTTTTCTAAACATTATATTGCAGTTATAATCTATCGAGCCACTTCTTTGAAAACATTGTTATACATTTTTCACATACAAGTAGAGTAAGGTTTTTTCAAACAAACACTTCGTTTTAACATGATTATAATAATTTAATTTCTTGAAATTTAATAGTTTGTTTCAATTGATTTTAACAAAATAATGTACAAAAAAATCTTGTGTTTTGCAAATTTATTTTTAATTGAAGGAGTAATGATAAGGAAGGTAGGACATTTTTTTTATGGTATTATGAATAACCTTTAATAATATTCAATAACCTGAATCTATAAAAACTAGTTTTGGCCTTGCAGATAAATCAGCAAAGTAGTCATAAATGTGACCAAAATATAATTCGACTTTGGAATCACCAAACTGATAAAAGTATTTGTATTATATAGTATAATGGACCTAATTAATTTTCCTAAATATTAACTGATCATTGATTAAAACTTGTGCCTTTTTTAAATAATATATCTTACCATAATTTACAAAGTTTATCTCAAAACCATTTTTTTATCTCGCTATTTGATATTTTACGTTGATGCATTATATAAATAACCATCTTATTTCTCCAAAAACTTCAAAGACCCGCTTCATATTTATATAGAACATAATTACCCTTACGAGTAACAAATTCTCAATCTTTCTTCGATTTTACAAATACTAGTCTATAGCAATCCATCCAGAGTTAGGAAATATCATTCACGGGAACTAGCTTTCATAGTAACCACGCAGCGTTCAATAAATCAAACTTACACCTTGTTATTATAGGTCAAGCCAACAAGGGCCATCGAACGTGTTCCTGTGTTGGATTAAAAATATTTGTGTGGATTAAAATTATTTTTAGAAATTATGTTTCTTAAGAGGTAAAATATTTTAATTCGTAAATTTCCTCAGTTATAGCCTGGCTTCTCCATGTCATTAGTTATTCTCTCTGAAACAGCTCTTCTCAATGTACTTGAATAATTAGATTTAAAGCCTTATTCGCCACTTTTTGTTTATATTTTTCAGGTATTTTTGCATGTAGTTTACTCGTGAATAATCACATATCTCTATTTACGATGAAGCACTTCTAAAGGATCATCGTTCATTGGCTTTTGAGCCCAACTACGTTGCATTCAATGGAATGTTCCGATTCCTTTGATTATACCACCGAAGGTTACGGATTGCAAACCAGGAGCAACGAAAGTTCGTTGTCCTTCAATAAGACTTGTGAACTACAACAATATCCCTTCGTTGATGTTAGTTGGTTTAGTTAAAATAATTTATTTATAGTTCGACCGTTTTGCTGTTTGCGGATTTGTAATTATTGCTCACTGAATCACTTACTTAATATTTAGCTTGCGATAAAAATACTGTTTACTATGCCTTCAAATCAGTAGATAGAATAGAATTGTAGCAGATTATATTAATTACAGAATTAATTTTATTCCAAAACCTTGAAGCTACGTTTATTAAACGGTTTAATGTGATGTTTACTGGTTTAGGTTATTTCCCTTCTCTAGTTTATATGGCATTACTAAAGCTATTGTAACAAATGCTGCCACTGCCAGTATTATTGATAAAATTATACCCTTTGGGTAACTTCAATAATTTTTTTTATTTTAATTACGGAGTTGTTAACGATTTGCTTATCATGTCTCTACATTTACCTTATTTTATTTTAAATTGTGTCATCTCTGAACCATGAAGCAATCTTTCTACATTCAGAAACAGAATTAACGCAAAGGTTTCTGCCAGTATATCTGCCTAATTCCATCGCCATTCGGATATGACTTATTCAGATCTCTAAGAAATAATTTATAAAATAAAAATCTTCGCAGTAAGAAACACTTTTAAGAGACGTTGTTAAATCTAAGTCACCAGATTTGTGGGATAAATTTGCGATATATTTTCACTGCCTACTAAATTGTTATAATTTATAGGTAAAAATGGTATATATACCACCACACATGCACACACCCACACCCACATACATATATGTGTATATGTATATATATATATATATATATATATACATAATGGAATTAGAATATAATAGAATATAATGGGTGGATAAAAATATCGTATATTTTTCAAACATATAAACATTTTTTAAATGAAAATTTTTATAAGTTATTAACGTCAGAGTGCAACAAATTTTTCCTTTTATTCTGATGAACTTAAAAAATGTATCAATCTTTCTTAAAGAGTATTCTTAGCAATGCGAGTCTAAACTTGACTTTACTAAGGATCTCTTAGTTTTGAATAATTATACAAGAGAAATTGACGTAATATGAAATGACATTTATTTTTAAATATGCAAGGCAACGGTGTGACACGATTATTTACTGTAAAACGTTGTGGCAATTTTGAAAGTATAATGTGTAGCTACTCGTACAAAGATAAATCGATGTAGACTGTGTTGAGAACTATAAAGGATTTTCCCTCATCCAATGTGAAGTAAGGCGGATAGAACTTTAAAAAGATTCTGTGCGTAAACTAATGGCATCACCGATGGAAACTGGTGTGATAGAATGCCCAAAACCAATATTCTGTTTATGCATGATTTTGTATAAATGAGGATAAAAATTCGAACTTACATTTCAGTTTTGGACATATTTAACATATAAATAAATAGAAATTATATTCACGACACGCTTTCTACCAAGTTGAGGACGAATCACTTACTGGCTATGCAATATTGTATGGAAGTAATAGATGTTGATTTCCACTAATTTTTTAAGTTACCTTGTAAAGGTCAGGTTATCAATAGTAAGCGGTATTTCCGTCTCTTTTTACATAACCATCTCCATCTCCGACCCGTTTTATATAACCGTCTCTTTTTTGTAAAAGTATATAATTTTTATAGTAAATGTTATTGAAAATCGGTGGCAAACATGTCATCCTCTAGCTATAGCGATTTAGACATTTTGTAGTTGTTATCATACTGGAATATTAGTACCAATAATAAAAGGAATAGGACCCGGTCTGTATATACAGGAGTAAATTATATGTGGGAGCTCAATGAGCAGTATTTCGGTTTAATAAGTGTTTTGTTGAATAACAATAATATAAAAACAATTGTAATTTATTTTATACATAATACCAAGAGTTATTTATATATATATATATATATATATATATATATATATATATACATAATTCTAAAGGACAGAAATAGATTTAACTTTTTTTGTATTTATTCCCAAATAAATATCTAAAATACCTAACATGAGAACCAAATTACCGAGCTCATTTTCAAGTCGCTACGAATAAGAAGGTTGAAAAAAATTTTAAAATAGGTAATTTTATTAAATTAGAAATCGTAAAATGATAAACATACAAATATTAATAATAACACCGATATTATAGTAGAAACAGGTTCAAGATTAAAACTTGCACACGATTCCAATTTTTCCTTTACTCACACATAATCGAAACTTAAGATAAGACACATCGAAATAAATATTGTTAGAAATATTTAAATTTTTTTTTTATTATGCAATATATCTTTGAACCAGTCCGCAATTTTCATCATCACGTTATTTTACACAATAAAAAAATTAAATAAACCAGTAGTAATAATTTTAGAGTAATAAAAAGAAATGGCTCACAAAATTTCTAGTCAGACGAATACAAATATTTCTGGTCAGAAGCCTAGTCGAATACGAATATTATAAAAATTTCAATTTCTCTTTAATGTAATCGCTAGTTGATGCATACAATAAAAGGGCGGAATTAGCTTGTCTGAGCTTAAAGACATTTACTGAAAAAATAATCAGGAGCTCATAGTAAAAGTAATCGATTGCGAGAATATTGTTTGGGAATATGGAATTTGACCGTTTATCAGTCAAGCCGTTGAGAGGATGTCGATCAAGTTTTTATTCGTGGATTTATTTAGATCAGAGGTAAAATATAAGATATATTTTTTTACAATTGACTTTTGGAAAAAGGAGGAATGTTTCAAGCTAAGTATACTTATTTAAAACAATTAACTTTCACAATTAATATAATAGATGGTGTTATGTATATTAACTTAAGAGTAACTTCTGAACGTCCACACGCGAATAAAGTTACAGGTTTAGCTATACTCCATTTAATTTGAAAAGGGAATCTTGGTAAATAAACCGATTTAACAGTTTAAGTATTTATTATATACTTTTTCTTCCATTAACGTTAGCAATTTTATATGGACTTATTTGGTATTTGAGATAAAAAATTCACTTTTTTTGGTGTGAAAATTTACACTATATACACACGATTATATAGATGTATTTTACACTTTAGAGAAATTAAAATAAGTAAGATGAAGTGTTTAGAAAAATGTATAAGTCTAACGCTTGCATAAAAACAAATTATCTATAAATATTACCAACAAATTTTGATATATAATAAATACCTGTTTAACGAAATATTAGTTTTACAGAAAACTAAATTAATACAAAATGATCACAAAAATTAAATTTTTGAGTAATCATTAAAATTATTTCAATAAAAACATAAAATATGACATACTAATGTATAAAAAAACACGAAATACTATAATATTTCACGGAAAAAATATACTGCATACATGTCATATATCGTTATGTTATGATAACGATATATGACACCTATATCACTGCAAATATACGTATCTGAAGTGGCAGAGCTCGATGCCGATTCTCCAATATTCATTATGAATCTATCGTTTACCGAAGTAAATGTTTGTTTCAACGTTTTTTTCATTGCCAATAAAAATATAGAATTCCACTCCTTACTTACGAATTCCACTCCTTACTTACGAATTCCACTCCTTTCTAATCCGTTATTTTGATTACACAATGAAAACATACTTTAAAAATAATTCATATTATTATGTTACATACATAACGCTATAAAACGCGCAATATTATATTAAACTTAATATAATGCAATATAATGAAATAATTTATAAAATAATGAGATAAAATGCCAACAATGCCTTGCAGACTAAACGCCTACGCCCACACCATCACGTAGGCAGGCGTTGCGTTGTCTTCGCTCCGCCGAAAGCGCTTAATTGGTATTCGTGTGCATACAGTTAACGAAAAAATATAATTGATCTCTTGAAATTATATGCATTTTCCCTTATGGGTTGTGACCCATGTGAACATAAGTAATAATTGGTATCGCAAATAATTATACTACCTATGTACTCGGATTAATTCAGGTTTGTTAGCCCTTGCGTACATTTATATATATATATATATATATATATATATATATATATATATATATATATACATTCTCTTCAATACAATTATTAGGTTTTGTATTTGCGTAAGAGGAAGACATACGGGAAAACATATGATCATACGGACCCGCATTGGTTTTCCTCAAAACAAAAATTAGTAACTTTCTTTTACCAGACATACCTATCGATGGAGAATGAAAAATTTATTGCCCCACACAATTCATTATCACAAATCAGCACCTTTGTCTAGAACACAAATCAGCACCTGTTCTCGATGATTTTGTGAAAGTGGGACAAAAGTGTGGTTTCAAAAATAATATTAATAACTAAATCTCAAGGTGTATTGACAATAAAAAGGGGCATTGTGTTTCTTATCTAGTTAATATCTATTTAAATATATTTTAATTCAGATAATTCAAGTAGTATATACAATTATTGTATCAAAGTATGTCAATTTGAAATAGATGTTTAAACATTTGCTGAAGATTTTGAGATTACTTTGTCTCAATATATATATATTTATATATATATATATATATATATATATTTATATATGTTTATTAAACTATATATTATGTACATATATAGTTTAATAAACATGCATATAAATAATGCCGGATGTTAACATTAAAGTTTTTCTAATATTTTTGAAAAAAATATGTCTAATATTAAGAATAATTATCGAATATATACATCGAAATAATAGTAAAAGTTCTCTGCTAATAGACCACCTGAAGATGTAATACAACGAAACCTAGGTCGTGATAAAGAACTTAAAGAAAGTAAAAATAATACTACATTACGTAGTTTCATTTAATTGTGAGTGAAAGCTCTACTGATATAATAACACTAACCTAAAATACAAATATATTCAAAACATTACTTACGGTGAAACTTTCTGAAGTTAATGTTTTCATTATGTACATATATAGTTTAATAGTATTCTGTGTACAAAATATTGAGTTTTATAAATAATCAACTGGTCGAATATATATTTGGGCCAGCCATATTTTACCCGTCAATTTACCCGAAATTTAAAGGAATATAATATACAATATATTTTTATGCTCACTATTGAAGATTTTTCCTTAGTTCTACTTTAACATGCATTTGTTTCTTATTATGTAAAGGAAAAAACTAAAGAATGAGCGACGTTATACGGAGTAATGGCTGCGCGCGCCCTTTAGCTTTTCCGTGAAAAATATATGAAACTTTACCATGCAATATGTGTAAGTTAAATTTCACTCTTGATTTCGCTTCGTCGTTGAGTTTTATAATTCGTTTTTAATAAAAATCTTCCGTTATTATGCTTGGAAAAATATGCACGGAAGAAAGACTTAAAATTTTTTTATTGAATGTCAATCACTATTCCCCACTTAATTTAACGAAATGTTGTGTTCAAAAGTTAATAATTTTAAACAAGTTAGTAAACTTTTATTTGGTATTATTACAAGTTTCAAATAGTATCAAAGAACTGGTCATATTACATATATTGCATCAGAACTATCCTCCTGGACATAAATATACACGTTTTGAATATTTTTACGTGGATTTATGAAAATAAAATATGACAGAAATAAAAAAAAAGAAAATTAATTCCTACGTATAATTTAATAACTCCGAAAACTTTTCATTTCAGATATACTGCATAGAAGAGTTGATTATATTACGAGGGTAGTATATGACAGAAGTCTACATGAATTTATAAGCGTAACCAACAATTATTTATAATGAGAAATATTGCTAATCATCTGACACGAATATCATATTTACAACAACAACAAATATTTTATTAATCCATTAAATCTATGTAAATATAAATTTTACAAAGATATCACCAATAATTCAAATGGAGTCATGCATTATTCAGATTGTATAGACACTTCATCATAGCCAGCCAACGGTATTTTAATAATATTTATGTGCATGAAAGTTAATGACAATCGATAGTCTAAATATATACTTTATTTCTGATGTAATGTTAGTAATATTACTTAAATAATATTACTAAAATTGTTAAAAATTGTACCACACTCATAATTTTTGGAATCAAAACTTTTTTGATCTTAGTATCGAGTGGGTTAGGTTAAAAGAAGGTATTTATTTATTGGGTATTTTTGATACTCGTACAAGATGTACTAAAAAATTAAACTAAATTTTTATCAGTGGAGATAAACAAGGATTATTAAAAAAACATGCTTTTACGTCGCGAATTGGAATTAATATATTAAAGATATAAAACAATATGCAGAATTGCAGAGTGAAAAATTGTTAAAAATTGTATCCCACTCATAATTTTTGGAATCAAAACTTTTTTTGATCTTAGTATCGAGTGGGGTAGGTTAAAAGAAGGTATTTATTGGGTATTTTTTATAGCCATTGACAAACGTTCTCTTTTATTAGAAAAGAAAAATGGAAATAGCGTCGTTGGCAAAGGGAGAGCATGGTCTGAAAATGTATATTTAGGGTGTTATTGCATGTAAATTTTTATGTGGTAGTTAGTACAAGAAATGCTTCCCTGAATTTTCTTAACAAATTATATTTCCAAAATTTACCAGCAGTACCGCCAAATCGAACATTTAGCTAAGTAAAACTCGCACATTATAATCTTAGGTTCACATCACAAACTTCATCATTATATTTTTAAACGTGAAATATTTTTTTTAATGTTTATTGAATTAAAACTTCGTATAAATAAAATTAAAAAAATTAGTTTATTAAAAAATGTCGTGTATTTTTCAATTCATTGTTTTGATTGCAAAAGACTAAAAGATTCCAAAAATATATTGCATCGATTTTTTTTTAAATATTTTAGTAAAAACGCTCGCATCGCATAAACAATGCTAGTATATAACAAACAATGAGACCAAAAACGATAATATCAATATCGGTAAAAAATATTCACCCTTCTTCTGATTCATACCTGACTTTTTCTTATCTCTAGTTATTATGGCAAACGCCCATTTCAAGTGGACAATTTGTTCGTCTCAAGAAAACCCTCTCTCGCTAAATTTCTTGCAAAGCCAAGCAAATTACCTTTTTGATTTCGAGGTCTTATTTGACTCGATTTACTCATAAGGTTATGCTACATTTGGTTTATTGGTTTCAAAAAATATGTAAACAACGATTACCTCGCAATCTCATGCTGTTTTGCATGAATATTTTGCATTAGTTTGATATTAAACAAAACACTGATATAACAGTGCATAATTTTTTTGGAATCTGTTTAATATTTTTAAATTATGGTTATTTAAATTATGCAGTAAAGAGTAGGTTGTGATATAGTTTTTTTCCCTTTCTATCATTTCAAATATTGCTTTGTTTTCACAGGCAAACAAAATTTACATACTACTTTTAGTGGTAAATTTATAAGAATTAGGGCCCAAATCCGCAAGTGAAACTAAAGTACGTCATTTCCAATTTACCAAACATCACGATTAGATGAAATTTTATTACTTTAACAATGTCTCAAACATAAGACTAGATATAATATTCTACTCTGTAGCAGCAGCTGGTCAAATGGTTTAGCAGGAATCAACTGTGGTTTTTTTTATTTTAAGCTATAAGTACGTAATTATTTGTATCAAAATTAACAAGTACGACACTGAAATGATACAGATTGATTTATTCCAAAAATATTTCATTCACCTGTGAAAATACTTCTACATCCTGCACGAAATTATACAGAAAAATAAATCTATGATTTAAGAATATATAAGCATTCACCTTAGGAAATTCAATATGCAGATGAAGAAATTTCTGTAATTTAAAACTTTTGAACTTTTAAATACCTTTTTATTTACATATTCCATCACTAAAATAAGTATAATTTTATAAAAAAAAAGCTCTATGCCTGTCTGTCTCTATATCACTATGAACGGATTTGAAACGAAATTACGATGTAAAAACTGCCTGAGCCGTCGGCAGGAATATAAAACAGAATTTTCATCGCTATATCTGAAACATTTTGAAAGATGAAAAAAAAATTACAAGGTGCACTTTCATGTTGGTATTTTAGGTATACGAAGTTGCAAGTTATCGTTAGCAAATAATACAATCACATGTGGAATATCTTGAAACCTTAGTCATTTCGAAAGTGAAAATGGTAGTTATGAACTTTGTAAAAAACAAGAAGAAAAACTATAACTCTACTAAGGAAAATATAAATAAAAAGGACGTAATACATACAAACATTATTTTTGAAATTCATAAGGATATAAACCCCATGACACTGTCTAATATATAACTAATAATATATCTATAAAGACACCTCATTTGTTGAAATCACTTTGCTAGTTTAGTGTGTACAAGAGAGTAAACTTACTCACATACAAACATACATGCATACATTCATATCCTTTGAAATTCATAACTTTATATACCACTCTCTGAATCAAGACAAATCTGAGGACATTTCGTTTATGGAAATTACTTTAGTAGTTTAGCCTGTACGAGGGAACGGAATAACTCAGATACATATACACATAGCCCGTGAGATCGTAGTCGGGTAAAAACGTAACAGGCATATATTTTTCACTAAATTAAAACATTTTAAACGGTGTGCTAAGTTAAAAGAAAATAATAGAGTATTTGATCATTGAAAATTTTTTATAAACATTTATTCATGGAAAAATAAATTTGAGCTCGCCTGGAGTTTGGACCCGGTATCTCTTGAAGACTTGAGAACAAAATCATACCCCAAAATCGACGAGCCAACTCTAAGATTGGTTCAAGTATCTGGAATGTTACTAGTGTATAAATGGATATTGAAATTTGGTAAGTTACTTTCTAATCGAATGCGTATTAAACCATTCACATATTACGATATTAACGTTGGACGCTTCATCTTAAATACAATTCATACTCATTTCAATTAATCGTAACAAGGGCCTTAACTTACAATCTAAAACAAAATAATTTGAAGAAAAAGGTTGGGACTTGACAAATTTGTAAAAACAGAACAAAAAAACTCATAGCTCACATGTACGGAATTTATATAACAGCAGCTGGCTTTCACAGTAGTTAAGGTAATTCCACTGATAGACACATTAACGCTTAATCTTAACCCACCGGTTCTAGAAACATAAAATTTGGATAATTTTTACCCTTTATAGTAAAATTTTGAAAACAAAACTCCTCAAAATATGAAATAATAATACGTTTTTCGTACAAAAAATAATTTTATCCATCCTAATGTTCTTAGAGATTTATTTTTGGAAGTTTTCCTTTTTTAACCTAGGTATCTGAAAGCTTTTTGAGAAAAATATAAAAACGGTAAAATAACTCCTTAATCAGCTATATTTTGAATCCCATGCAGATCATTTCACGTGTAAGAGCTAGTACAGAATAAGCTATGGAGTAATACGAGTTTGGAAATCCAATTTAATTTTGTTGGTAGCAAAATTATTTGAAAACATTTTATATTCAAGAGAATTTATCCAAAAATCAATATGATATTTAAATTATTTAACCAAATATTGACTGTGCTGTCGTTTAAGACACTTGCATTACATAATGTTTGCCATAAAAATATTCAATCGTAATTACGTTTTGAAAATAATATTTTTTTATCTTTAATTGCTACATTGCAAAATATTCATATTATTTCTTATTGTAGTTTTTCTTTCAATTGTTTGTTAAAAGATGGGTTAATGGTTAATTTTTAGGGATTATTTTAAATACTTTCTCATCATCAAACATTATTAATCACGCTTCTCTACAAAGTGCACTACAACCTGCTTCATTCCCAACTTAATGCGTAATTAGATATTGTAGAGTATTTTCATATGATTGCTTTTCATTTTCATCTGAAACTTAGATTTTATTTCCTAAATTTCAAGTCATAAAATTATTATATTTTCATTGGTCCTTGAACATATGCAAAATATTAAGTAATCTGAACGTCTGGAAGTGGGTGAAAATTTAATTAAAAGATGTAACGGATATGTTCATACATACATACGTACATAAGTGTATATAAGTAGTGAAGCTAATATAAATACTTATGCTAATTAGTGGGATGTATTTTATTAAAACAAATTTCTTTATTTAAATATAATTTCGTCTGTTTAATGCAAATAAATTTTACGAGAATTTCATTCTGATATGGGACACCAAAAGCAGACTCTACTTGGTTTCAATTTACTTTAGGCACGTTAGTTATACAATTCATACAGTATTTTCCCTTTACGATTTTTCTAGTCCTAGGGAATTTTATAAAAATGAAATCAGATAAAATTTTTAAGAAATCGTGTTAATATTGAATATTGTTAAACATTGTGTTTTCATAATGAACTATCATGATAATGGCGCGAAATAATAACAAACATAAATCTATCGATACAGTTATAAAGAAACTTGCATAGGATATTCATAGAAATAATCTCCACCTCACTTTGGATCGATACAAAAGTCATATTTTCTATATATTTTATCTTGAAAATAATCCGCTCACTTTTGCACTACGATTTAATATGTACGCGTGCAGACATCCAACCTCCTTCACTCATTCTAAATTTCGCATATAAAACACGGGTAGGCGGTAGATCGTTTATACTACAAAATCTATTTTGGGTAAGTTAAAATAACGAGTAGGTCTAGTAATTTGGTAAGATTATCACGTGAAAAGGTTCGTAACCTAAAAACTTTTAACTTATTTCCATTTGTAGCACACCTTAGCATACAAATTCACTCGGTATCAAATCGATAAATTTCCGTCAAGCGGCATGTCAGCAAAAGCTGCCGTCTTATTTCTACGGTAATTTAATGTCTGTCAAGGCTAGCGATCCTGCGCAACGATTTGGGAAGTTATGTAGACTAAACATTCCTCTGTATCCATTTGTGGCGTTTTTTTACGAGATATCGTTTAATATACGTACCTTCCCTTTATATTTTCCTCAGTTGAATATTTGCAAACTTATTACAGATTTTCAACTGCTCTTCGTAACAAGAGAAATGTACGAGTACTTAGTAATAAAGCAGGTTCTGGGTTATTATTATACTATATTATGAGATGTTATATTATATTATGAGAGGGATCTCATCCCATTTCTCGATAATATTTATGGTTCTGCTCATCTTTTATGGATCAAGAAATATATTTTCTAAATTTAATGTTCTTCGATCGGTTATAGATTAGTGATATACCTAAATCTAAACATAACTTAAATAAAATATTTGCTAATCTTCGCAATCTTTGCCAATAACTTAAATAGCTTAAAATGCTCCAACAGAACACTATCAAGCAAATATGGAAGATATTAACTTAAGCATTATCTTAAAAATCTATAAATATATCTTTGGGTTTAATTTGTTTTAATGTTGTAAAAATTTTCACAATCTGGCTTATTTTGGCTCTGGTTTATAATGTTCGACGTGACACGTTTTAAATATCTACGTTCTCTTTTTTACCAAAATGACATAAATTTCCCGATGGTAGTAAAATAAATTAACGCCTTGATTTAATGTCCATTTTGCTTTGTATGTCGTATTTCTATTGCCACATACGTTGGACCTAACAACAATGGTTAATAACAAAACTTTTTAAAGGTGAGAAGAACTCGGACTACGGTTGATCCATATAGACTTATGAATATATGGACATTGAAAATATTATGTAAAATGTTATGTAAAATATGTTTAATGTTATGTAAAATATGTTTTTTTCTTAATTTTGGTTGTAGAAGTTTCAGATACTGGGGAAAAATTTTTTGTCGACTTTTTTAATAATATTTTTCGAACTATCCCACAAAATTGAAAGTATATAAATGTATATATATATATATATATATATATTTATATATATATATATATATGTATATATATGTATACATATATATATATATATGTACATATATATATTTATTTATTTATTGGTGTATGTGTGTGTGTGTACAAAATTTTGTGCGTGCGTACTTGCGTGTATGTGTTTATAAACTTGTGAGTGTATGCCTCTCACTTAATTGGTATCTTTTCTTTGAAATTTCAGTTTTGATGTCAATAGTATAATACTGTGACACAAAAAACGTGATTATTTTTAACTGTGTTAATTAAAAATAATGCCAACTGCATTGATTTATTTTATGTGAAATCAGAAAAAGTCGGCCAAGTTCACTAAAATGCTGTATTCCACATCATAATGGTTATACTAATACACACTTCAAACTACGGAGCATTCTACATAGTGGGTTTTCTTTTTAAAAGTTACCAAAAAGGCGCAGATAAATGCTTTGTTCTTCGGATGTATAGGTTCTTATGGAATATTTTTTTGGAAAATGAATAAGAAGCAATTATCGCATACTACTACGTCAGCAACTTTGAAAAAATTCTAAAGCATGCGTCCTGTGTCGCAGAACGAATTGATGAATTGATATTTTAATGTGACAAGCGAATACACTATTTGATTGACATTATTTGTTTATAATCTAAACAGTATTATTTATTACTGTCACTTAGATTAAATTTTGTGTATCATAATGATTAGGTTTATTAAATCCTCAGTTGCAACTGATTCAATTACTATGTAGAAATGTAAAACTTATTTTTACAAATATATCTAAAACGGTGTATGTACTTGGTTTTTTGATTAAAATGTACGTCGTATTGCAGTAAATTTTAATCAAAATATCACCAGTAGGTGTAGTATCTACTTTAATAAAATAAACCCAATATATAGATGTCAGCCTTAATAATCTACGTATACTCGATTAGATGATTGAATCATTTGCAACTAAGAAAAAAGTGTATACACGCCCTCGTAATGTGATATGTATACCTGCTTATATAGTAGTATATATAAGTAGTAGTATATATAAAGTAAATACAATGTATTTCATTTGAGAAAAATAATTGTTAGATTTATTCACGTGATGAACTTAGGACGTGGTAAACAATTTAAATAAAGTAGAAATAATACTACGTCACGTAGTTCATTTAGTTGAGAAAAATTATATAATATTGTTGTTAAATTTGTTACTGTATTCAAAGTCAAGAAAGGGATTTGCTTTTTAATTGCTCTCTCTGTGTCTGAGCAGTTGATTTAAAAATGAATGCAATCTACACTAATATTTAACGCAAAAATTAAATATGTTTTTCTTTTATTAATTTTGGAAGACATACCCGATTTCAAAAATTCTTCGAAATTTTGTCTTAAAAATGTCTTTGAAAAAATTTATAATTATTTAAACTCATTTTTTCCTTGACATATTTATCTAAATGTTCCCACCAATACATCCATGATCCTGATGAACCCTCTCGTTTGACGAACACGGAGCAGAGACGCATAATTAATATAATTCTACGCGAATGAAAACTCGGAGCCATCTATTAACTTATAAAATGAAGTTATGACAGAGCATTAAAATAAATTTTCTTAAAGCAGACAATTAGAAACCCTTACAAAGATATTTCGATGTAAATATACAAAACTCCTTTGTTGCAAAAGAATCTATATATATATATATATATATATATATATATATATATATATATGCACTCGCATATATATACACACATACGTACATTTTTCTATCTATAAGTGTTATGTAAAATGCATGTCCTATGCATAATACCTATTACGTGCGCCAAATAAAATAAAAACCCTCTGCAGTGATAAGGTTCTTACGGTATATAAAAATGTTTTTGAAAAATTTCACCTTTTCAATCTTTGTTATTAATATTATTAAGTTAAACGATATTGCGTCAAAATTCCAAAAAGTTAGGATTTAACAATAAAAGTTTGGAGCATGCATTGCGCACGCTAATTAATTTCAATATTAGGGTTTATTAAGTTTTCCATAGTAAATTTTTGATAATATGATTACATTCTTTGTAATAATGTTCTTAGTCTTCATTCTATGTGCTTTTTTTTACTATTTGTTAAAATATTTAGTTACGAAATTTTTAAAATATTAAAGATATGACAGTAAAATTCTTTGCTTATATTTAACTAAATAAAATTTTTGGAATATCGCATCACGTTTTCTTCGGCAAAGAAAATTATATAAAAGAAGAATCGGAATTTAATTTTTCACAACTAAATGAAATTACGTGATGTAGTATTATTTCTATTTTATTTCAATTCTTTACCATAATCTAGGTTTCGTTGTATGTCAGCATCTTCAGATGAGCAATTTGTAAAGATAAAAGGTCTTTATTCCAAGAAGCTCTACATTCTCGTCAATATAAAGGTATAAGGGAGATTTGTGACTTACAGTACAACTATAACAGGTCATTGTATTCTCAGAGGGTCTTAAGGTGGCAATAACCTTTCATTGTTGTGTTTAATACATTTATTTTAACTCGTACTTTGGGATTTGTTGAAATATTAAAGTAAAATACAATTAACTTTAAGTATTTCAGGCTTATATAATGTTTACTAGAAATACAGAGATTAAAACTTTGTTGGCTTTTAAAATGATGCATTTATATAATATTCGACGAGTAAATTTGAATATTTTCATATTTTCCTTTTAATATATTCATCATTATTTTTAAAATTTTGTGGATATCAACGACTTGTTATAGAATACATCGGCAATCATCAACAGCCTTTCTTAATGCTCCGCTGGACACAGATCTCTCCAATGCTCATGTAATTGGAGATTTTGCTATAATCGCCACACTAGATAGATAGGTTGTCGATCAAAATCTTTAGCTTTTCGTACCAATGGCGCTACTGCCATTTCACTGGTATATGGTATGTTATTAATGCGATTACAAACACCACTCTAGCCCTGTTCGACTAGGAACTGGGAATTAAAGCAGAATCTCCACAGTGTGCCATGCCGCCAAGCACCGTAACCCTTGTAATGAAAGCAATACACCAAGGAGACGCGACGGTCAGAACACGTCATAAGGCAAGATTTTCTTTGGAATTTGTTACGTGCTTTGTGCACGTAGTTTAGCCATTTATATTCCCTTTTTCAAAACAAGTAGCGTTACTAAAAAGATACATATTCACTTCAAACATTAACACAAATATAAAATAAATTCCTACGATCTACGTGTGTTCCACTGAACTGATATTATTCTTGTTTTCATGAATAGACAGATATTCCTTATTTACGAGGAAAATTTACATGTATAATTATAAATATTTTATAATATGAAAATTACCCGGATTATGAATGACGATAAATTCGGAAAGGAAATAACTTGACGTGCGCTGCTGAGATCGTTACACATCTATTAAGATAATTAAGGCAACGTTACTTACTTTAAGAAGTTCTACGGACAAGTAGCAATTTATTACCTATAATCTATAATAAACGTAATACTCTTCAAAAAAATAACACATAATATTTTAACTCAATATTCCAGAGCTAATTGTGCAAGAGTGCTTAAATCCTAGTCAAATTAAATTTAACATTAATCTTCCCCAGCTTATACAGACCAAACTTCCTTTTTATACCATATTTTTTATATTGTGGTTGAAATTTCGAGGACTCTTTTTAGATAAGTAAAATTACAGGCGTGAATTTTATCTACGAGGAGCAACAGTTTTAAATATGCAACAACCGCCAGATTTATGAAAATTAATAATAAGACCATAAAATTACATAAACTTCAGAGTAACTAACAGATTGAGATGGAAATGTTGGAAAACAATCAACCAATTTTTAACTAAGGGCGAGCTGACTATGTAAGAGAACGCGTCCTCTAGTAACTGCGTGAGTCCTCTGAAAATGTATAATTTGAGATATACGTTTCTGTGTAGTGAAAATAGAAATTTAAAATTTGGAGGAAAGAAATACATTTAAAGAAACAAAGTAGTGACTTCCATTTTAATATTACTTATATCAAGGGAAAAGTAAGCATAATAAATATTTTTAAATATTAAATATTAACAATTAATTTTTATTAATTGTTTTGAAAAAGAACTTCAAGTTTTATTTGCTACTTTGAATTATATATATATATATATATATATATATATATATATATATATATATATATGTATATATATATATATATATATATATATATATATATATATATATATATATATATATATATATATATATATATATATATATATATATATTTATAAAGTCTATATTCATTATATATTTTCATGCAGTGGAATTGTGGATGCCACCAAGTAAAATGGAAATCTAACTCATGTCGATTGAGAAATTACGGATAACGAATATAACAAGAGACACGAATTTTGTTTATGAAAACCAGGGACCAAATGAGCTTATTCGTTTTTATACGTTGACCAATTTAGTTAAAGTTCAAAATCATTCACCAAGATAAAAATTACATATCTATTTCAAGCATATTCTTTCTCACGTTCACTAATTACTTTAAAGCTCAACCTTATCCGCCCACGAAAACCAAGTTACGTAATTCAAAGTCTAATCAAACCACATATTTATTCGATATAAGTATATTTCATTTTAAGTTATCAAATTTAATGGTAGTTTTAAATAATCGTTCATAATGATAATTACATATCCTATTGGCGTATTTGAATAGTCTGAGGTTTGACAGTTTTTCGAATTTGTCTGATATTGACTGTTACCTAATTATGACTACTTACTTCCTAATATTTTCAGGTTTCTCCCTATTTCATAGAATATTTATATACTAACAGTAAAATCGTAGGTAAAGGTGGAATTTTTACTGCTCTTTAATAAAATATCCTTTACTCAAAATCACATTAATCTTTCTTATCACTAAATCAAACTCTCAGTTAAATATAAATAGTGAAATGTGCTAATGTGTAAAAGTTGACCATTTTTAATTTGCTGTTAATGTCTTCGATATTTTAGCAAGAATCCTTTTACTTGTTTTATTCAAACTTTGGAATAAAGCGTAACAGAAATTATTTATTTATTTCACCTATTATTAATGAAAACTTCTACTTACGTGTCTACCTTACGAAATAAATCACGTTTCGATGTGCGAGAGGGTTTAAGGACTCGTAGAAGTAATATTCGCAGAAACAAAGAAAATTCTCTGTTTATTTTAGTTACAAAATTTGCGTTTCTATTCAAAACAAAATACTATTTACATAATAGTTGTGAAAGGTAGATTGTGTTTGAGATGTATTCATTGTAAATTGAAAAGGGACACATTTGCGAATAAGTTACGAACTATTGGATTAACTAAGATAAATGAATACATTCATTCGTAATAAAAATATTTTACAAAATCATCCACCAATACGATAATTCGTATTTGATCCAGGATTATCAAAGTTAATCATTTTCATAGAAAAGCCGCTATGCAACAAAGGGCCAAAATGAAAATGTTAATTTAACTTAAGTGCGATACTCGCTTTAATTTAACTTAAGCGCGATATTCGTGCGATACTCTATTCACTTTTCCTGCTGGTAATTTCTGCATCAAATACAAATATTCTTATTTATATTATTTTTACTTACATTATATTATTACTTAATTTATATTATTCTTACTTACATACTCCTCACACAGCATAAATATAATATTAAATTTTGTGTTTAGGACTTATAAGGATCAATATACTTGCACTTAAACAGTAAAAAAGAACATTTTGTGTGAAAATGTATACTCACTGCATAAATAATATGAGTGATTGTACTTTTTCATTGTACTTTTGTATGAGTAATTAATGACTTCCTTGTAATGTTACAATACAATAGCTAAATTTCTGTGAAACGATCAGTTCTCCACTTGGGGACTTGGTATTCAAAAAATATATTGACGGCTATAGAATAATTAGGACTTGTTGACTAATTTTAAAACTTACAAAACGAAAACATAAATATAAATTCAAATATAATATGAAGTCTGTTAGTTATAATATTCGTACACACACGTTTCTTTATAGAAATGGAATTAAACCGAGATTGTGAAAATTATTGACGAACTTTTACTAAAAACCAAACTTTTATTGCATTAACATTGCATATGAATGATTCTATGTATAAGGTGGTTCAAATGAATTGAAGTTTTTTTTCATGGTATTTTATTTTTGTTACTTACAGGTAACTAAATGTTCCTTGGAGATTTACCATCATTACTGTTAATATAGAAGAAACTTCCATTGCCTTCGACCAGTGAAATTTCCTTTAATATATCAACAAGTGCTAACACTTAGGGAATTAATGACTGCTTTTAAAGAAGAAGTATCAGTTGCCCATATTGTAGGAAGATGGTTTAGTTATCCAGTAGAAGCTCTACACCATAGCGTGCAATTGGCTACGAAAAAAATCGCTGTATTTTCCAATATTTTTGTTTTAGATGAAGAAGATGACTCTGAAATTATTACTGGAGCTTCATTCATAAACACGATATATTTTTTATTGCGCATGATAATAGGAATTATACCAGACGCATGGTTTCAGCAGAATGAAATCACAGCCCATATAGTCTTATAGTATATTCTTGGCGATTTATTAAGTTTGCAAAATTTTAATTTTGTTTGTCTCCGGCGATCCGTGAATTTACAGTATTGGATTACTTTCTATGAATACCAAATAAATGTTTACCATATCCGTTCAAAGAAAAGAAGGAGTCGTGAAGACATGGGTAACTTGAGACAAGAAGTCTTGGGTTTATCCATACAAAATGCTTTAAAGAAGCCTTATTTGTCACAATGAGAATGGAAATATTTGAGAGATACAATCTATTAGCATATATCTCATATATAAATAAATAAGCATTAACTCCACCCACAAAGTTCGTCTATTCCTAACTAAGAAACAAGGACGAACATTCGGAATGTCTTAGTATCTTTTCAATGCTTAAAGCCCACAGTTCCTTTCAACCAAAGTCCTCCGACTTACGTCATACAAGTCGCAAGATATTTTTCCATACATACACAACAGTTTCCTCAATATCACCAATTTTCTCAGCAGTATTCCCGACCCGGCAAATAAATTACTTACGCCATTTTACAAATCCTGTACTATAAAGTTATCGACTTTATCACCCAAGTCATGCAAATAATATACAGGCAGTAGCAGTATTATTTTACAGGAATATTAGTTTTTATTTAAAAAAATAGATGTTCTCTAATATTGTGTAAAAATTATAGGTTTTGGATATACTTTGCATAATTAATTAATACACCAAATAATGCTCTGTAAACGTATAATAATACATCTGATATTTATAGTTTCGATAAGTTAAAATTCTTTATTTTAATACACCAAATATATAAACCTTACTTTTAATTTTTGTTGCACTCTATAAAACAACTTGCCAAAATGTGAGTCTAGTTAGCTTAAATTATAGTCGCGTTTTAGTTTTTTTGCACTTATATTTCCTAGATATGGCGTATGTAACAATTTTCATTTCTATTTTATATACAGTGCGATTGGCAAAACTTCAGACAATTCTCCATTCTATTATTATAAGATTTGTTATATATGTATATATACTATTACTGTGAGTTCTCTTTTCCTAAGCTGTAGTGTTATTAATGAAACTCGTGCTATCGGAAAATAAATACCTATCATCATGAAATAAGTAATATTTTTTAACAAAAAACAGATAATTAAGTGACATGTAAAGGATTACTCACGTTACAGTCATAATAATAAAATAATTCATTACAATAAATATTCATCGGAAAAGGCATCAAAATATTTCCTTAGTTAAACTAAAATCGTTCAGGTTAAAAGTTTCAATCTGAAGTACTTGTTATAAACATTTTCGGTACATAATTACCATACACATATATTACTTTTAGTTATTTAAAATGGTCTTCATACAATATTAAAAGCTTTCCAACATTTTTTTTGGTAATAAAACATGTATTAATCTAAAATTTGTCATAGTTGTTAATGAATAACTTTGAAAATAAACTCTAAATCCGAAAGAGAAATGGAAATATCTTTTCACGCGTTGAAATTTCGGTTTTTCTTAGGGTATGGACCTGACTTATTTATTTTCTTTACTTTATAATATTGAAAAGTTATATTGTGAATCAGTAAATGACTTATGTTCCAAGAAAACTATTCGTTTGTATAACCAGATAAAAAAGCATAAATTTAAAAGGTACTCTTACTTCATTTATAAAAAATTATGTTAGATATTTAAGGTTCATACTTTTTTGCTTGTACACTATTTAAAATCTTAATTTATAAAAAACTTAATTTAATTAAACCTAATTTGTTAAATTTAACACACAATTTATTTTTTGGCATTGAGGGCTATTGAATGTTATTCGGTAATACAAAAAATTAATTTGAGATCAAATTTCACGAGCAGGGTTACGAAATTATAACTATGTCATATTTAAGTTATAATATTTAGGGATTACAATTTAAAAATAATGCAAAGTTAACTCTTATAAATAGTGCACGAAGAAATAAGTTCTTACCTTCAAATTTATTATTGAATCAGCGTAGAACATAAACGGTACTAACAGTATATAAACTATACATAATATGAGAACGCCTACCTTTTCAGCAAGGCTTAGATAAGGTTTATTAAATTTGTTTTATGTATTTGTGTAAATGAAATTTGCGTGTATTTATTTTGTTTGATCGCTATAAACCACTTCAATATAAGTACTTATAACGAGTCATTTGAAAAAAATTATTTGCATGCTGGCGTGTGCTGAAGTCTATAATCCGATATGAGTTTTTTTTTATTGCAAGGCAGACTACTTATGCTAAAAGCGTAAAAACTTTATTTTTATGACGTTTGTTTGATGTAATTATCCTAGTGGCGTTTTCTTTTTATTCTCTCACTTGGCTGTATATATCCCATATCATTTGAGATCAGCCCTCTACATAGGTTTAGGCATTTTATGTTGTTTTAGTATCAAAACTACTTTCAGGTCATTTTTGATGGTCTGGCTCCAAGTTAGCCACAAGCTGTTTACTTAAACCATTTAGTGGAATTTAAAAGCAAATTGCATTAAAATACCGGGAGATCCTTGTTTCTTCGCTCATCATATGGTTGATAATTGAGTTCTTGAAATCAAGTCAACTTGTAAAGAAAGTCGATAAATCTATAATTTGCACATATAAATGAAGATGCTTTCTTTTCTGTTTTGCAATTTTAGGGTACTGTAAGAAATAAGAAACCGTTATAATTTCATCACGCCCTTTAGTCCGTCCATCTGCCACAGCCTAACACTTTCCATAAAGTATTCGTTGCCAAAATATTGAAATACGTGAAGTTGGGACAAAAAAAAGTGTTTGTGCCTCCAAACAGATGGAATACAATTAAAATGCACTTAAAGTTTCGTTTATTATAATTTTTTTTGACTTGGAAATTGCTTTGCGCTAATCCTACTCTGAGCCTTTTATCGTTATTATTTTCATATCAACTTGGTTGGTACTAGAATTATTTTCATAATTCTTGTACCGACATTAAATAATTCATAGATACTTTTGAAAACAAAGTAATTGCTTTATAAATTACCATTTTAGGTTGGCGCTTGTTAAAATTATTTTTCAAAATAAATGAACGTTGAAAGCAATAAATAAAATCCTTATTATAATAAATAATATATATCTCGATTCAAAATGATTCGTAAAATAAATATGCAAAGTAGTTAAGGAGCAATTATATGAATCTACTGTTAAAGCATGATGAAAAACAATATGAAATGACGAATATTTGGCACTAACATGATAAATAATATTGCTTCTATGACAATAGTAAAGATTTGAGATTAGGTTTCAGATTAAAGGCTGAAATTTTTGTTCAATATACGCGGAAAATATTTACATAGTGGAATCAAAATCGCAGGCATTCGACAAAAACACGAACTCGAAGAAAGTATAATATTTGGGAGAGAAAGGAAAGGCATATATAATGATTTACATATTACCGAGAATAAGAGTGAATAAAATTGAAGAATGTAAAAATGATTATGACTAATATATGAAAAAATAGAAGAATGGTCATGAATGCATTAACAAGAATTAATGGAGGGAAAATTTATATCATAATAGTGAAACATAGCCTCACAATATATCTCTACTTACATAGGCTAACCGAAATATATCTGACGGTTGATGGCAAAATTAAGTAATTCATGTTATTCGTAAATAACAAGATAACAAATGAAAATAAATGAACATAGACTTTTTTAAATATTAAAAAAATAAATAGATACGTTTAACATTTCCACCCACAGCTACAAAAGTTAAGAGTAGTTAAATATTTAATCGTGTCAAATGTGAAAGAAAAAAGCTAGCTCACCAGAAGTATTATCAACAAAACAATAATATCAACCACTTTAAATTATACACCGAAAATGGATTAAATATAAAATGTGCTGATGATATTCGAAGAAAGTTTACATAAAAAACTTTCAAATAAATGTAAGTTAATATTACCGTATTCTGGTTTCCCTAAATAAATTTCACATTTACCCTTTGTAATATTCAGATGTTTGAAAAAAGCTTTCGTCGTCGAAATCTCCTATTCTCCTTCGATTTATTTCCATATATTAATCGGCATCTGAGGCATAAAAATATACCATGTCTAGATCAAAGCTCCAGCAACATAAATTTTTAGCTGAAGAAGATTGCAAAAAAATATATTTGCCGATAAATATTTTGAAGAAAATATAAGCCGATAATACTAAAGAACAATAAATTAAATAACATTGCATATTCACGGATATTCAGATTAGACCATAGTTTCACCAGTAAAAAGTTATAATTCACCTAATTTACCTTTACACGGTGCCTTTATAGCGTTGTTAACCTAACTACTTACGATATAATAATGTCATGTGATCTAATAATAATCGGACTGTTTACACTCCTTTTCTTATGTCATACAATTTGTTCTGTTTTAAGTAAGCTATGATTCGTATATCAGGTAAAATTTGAAAATATTGTTCTAAGCACATTAAAGAAACACAGAACCGAAATGCGATTTAAAAAAATCAAAGGGATTCTGACTTTTTTTAAGCCTAAGAATATGTCCGAATTCCATATTCCATTAATGTTACGGATATAAATAAGAAATATTGTAATAAATAATCTGTGGAAATTGTCTTATATTCGATATTTAAATAACAGGAAGTTGAAAGATAAAGGCATCTCTCCATATTATTTCTTTACACGGATATCAATATTTGATTAGAAAATTCAGTACAACATAATAAATGTTGACATACAGTAAATAAGAAGTTACTTCGTGTATTACACATTTGATCACACAAATCAGCATCAATTTATAAGGTTACTAACCTTTTCAAAGATTTGTTTACTTCCAAGAAGACATAGATCAAACAATTACATTACCTGTTATTATACATTACTTTAAGAAAAAGGTTATATATTGTACCAAAAATATTGAATTATTATTTTGTATACATAAAAACTCGTTTGACTACAATTTATTTCCGATGTCGTTAGTTCGAGTACGATTCGAGTCGATTTTTATTTGTACGATATCCCAGTTGTCGTGATTGTTGTTATCCGAGTAAACACATTACTTCACCCTTTATATTTAAATATGATAATTCTCTTAAATTGCTGTGTTCAAATATTTTTTCACAGTGGATTTCTTATCAATGAATTCGAAAAATTTACGATTTCTAATTTACGGTTTAAATAGAATTTTTAACGTTTTTCTTTCGAAACGTTAATTTGCCTCTTAATTGATCTCAATACTTACATAGCTTGTATATAATTTGTGTGTAGCTGCATATACCAGCAACAAGTTGAAACACAGTGTCAGTAATTACATTTAGTCGTATTTCAGCAATGCGAAATAAGATTTACATTTCTTAAATTAAACTTTACACTTTTAGTTCACTTGTCTGATTCTCCAATCAAAGACTTAATTATTTCTGTTGTTTTTTATCAAAATTTAATACTTTGTCATAATAATATTATGTTCACCTAAGACAGAAGGAGATCATTAACTAAGTTTGACTTTATTACATGATAAGGTCATATAATTTAATTATGTCTTTTTTATTTCTCCCTAACGTTTTTCCTGATACTTTTCCGAATCCTGTGTTATGTTGATCACAAAACACCGTGTGTTGTGTAGATCATAACACACCGTTTGTTGATCACAACACACCGTGTGTTGTGTTGATCACCACAACCTCGAACAATATTCATTGTGCGAGGTTCGATATGTATTTATATTGCATAGAAGATGAAATCTGATCTCCCACAGAGTATTCACAACACGTTTGTTATATATTATCTTTACGTTGTGAGGTCACTTCACTCGTAGACTGTTGTTTTGTAGGTGTCACTGGTCATTGCATAATGTCAAACTTAACCGAATGCCAGTACTGAATTCAAGTGTGTAAAATTTTGCCCTTTCAATATGTTTACGTGACCTTCTCTATAAGTCATTACCTGGTATTGTAGAAAGAAATCGTTATAAGGAAAGATACTAAAATCGTTGAAATTAATTGAAGAGATTACAATATAAGAAGAACTACCTTAAATAGAATTCACCTTAAGATCATCATGCACCAAATGAGATCCTCATAAAAGTTGAAATATTTGAAGGTACAAGAATCTCTAATATACTGTTTATAAATATTATCTTTAATACAAAATAAAAGACGAAACTCTTATAAGATCAGTCAATGTCCGTCTATCAAAGCTGTTCTTCTCAGAAACCTCTTGACATAGAAACTTAGCATGGCAATAAAGCAAATAAATGTGAACATGTTGCGTCAACAGCAGATATTCAAAAATATTTTACCGTAGGTATTCGGGCGGAGTAAGTTAAGAACTCGTAAAAAAGATTTAAAATTCTTGATATATTTGAAAGGACTATGGTGTCCAGGGTTATAAAGGCATCAAACAATTTGTTTCATAATTTTAGAGAGAGTATACTTTTAGAGTAATAATGTGCAAAAAATATACAGCCCCACTGACTTGGAAAATTTCTAAACCTTAAATTAAAAAGAAACTAGAGTCTTATGAATATTATGCAAAGACTATAGGAAAACTATAACTATGATTCTAAATGATATACTGTTTGAGATATTTACGATAATATATACGAACTATATAATTGTAACCATATAATTATATTAGTTGTTATTAAATTTATATTGCGCTAGGATGGAATAGGAATGTGGACTACGTAATGACTTAATGTAAATAAATATTTTCATTACAGATAAGTTAAGGAACGAACCAAGTCATAGCCTCCCAGATATCGTACTTTTGAAAATCTACTTTTAAAATAGGGGTACAAAATTAATTTTCATCCCACCATATGATATATATAAAGTCTTATAATATATATATATATATATATATATATATATATATATATATATATATATAGGCTAATCCCGTAGTTTTATTATATTATAAATAATAACATTTATTCTATATTTATTTCATGAACTAAAATTTTCCCTGAATTTAAATTATTAGTAAATAATCTCTAAAATGAGATTATATTAGTTGCTTTTTTACATTAGTTTTTTTTAGTATACGAAAATACGTTTATCACAGTTTGGAGATAAAAAATTTCGTCATTTACAATCGTCTTATCTAAAGTTAAAATACCATTAGCCAAATACGACTTAGCCATGTCCCTGGGTTTGGTGGTAATTGATGGTTTATCATAAGTTTTGCAGCTTTATCTTAATGTCCTAGAAACTAATTTTTATTGCAGATTTTTCTATTTGATAGGGTTACAGAAAGCTTGCGTTAATGAGATAATTTTTGTCTTAATTGCATAGTTACTTGCAAAAGTGTCGCTTTAATTGTAACTAATGATCGGTCTGATTTCATTAATCTTTACTTAGGTAGGCTGGTTCGTGTCGATTTAAGGTTTTAATTTAGGCATATTTTTAAAGTTTTAAAGGATACGAATTTTTATCTTATGCTATCTTAACAGCTAGCAAGGTATCCTTCACCTCAGTGCCTAGTAGGCAGCACAAGCCACTGCACGTGTCGCAGACTAAAAATATTTCTTACATTAAGTACTGAACAAATTTACGCACAGATTTAAAATAATCAGAGTGAAATGAAAAATACACACCGTTTTAATTTGAATTTATTATATCGATGCGCCATCATCTTAAGCCACCTTTATGACGTATTATTGAGATATTTTGATATTTTTGATAATGGAAGGAAAAGTCTCCAATTTGTTATAACTGACTGAAATTGATGTCACACAATTTCGTTTAAATACTAAATAATTTGAAATATTTTTAATTTCCTTCAATTAACAAAGTTTTAATCCATAAATTTTAAAATGTCCACTTAATAAACTTATTGGAGTTGCTAAATACATGTGGAATTGATTTTGGAACTTCAAATTTAAATAAAAAAACGTAGCCACAATAAAAATATAAGTTGTTGAACATAAGAAAATGTGTGATTAGTAGAGTTACCAAATACCAAAGAATTAGAAGACTTCTATAGTGAATCTAGAAAGATTTTATATTGTTCATGAAAAGTAAAAAGAACTAAAAGGTTACAGTGAATATCTCGTGAGGTACTTAAGGAGGGTGGATTTGTAAAAGCAGGTTATGGCACCCTTGCCTAAAAAAACAACTTTGTCGAGTAACGAAAGAATCAATTATTTGGGAATACATTGTTTCTATGAAAGAGGTATCAAAGGAATGCAAGAACAATATAACACATAATCTAGAGAGCATAGAAAATAAAGTTTAGGAAACAATTGTTGCTGTTAAAATCAGTGCAAGCTATTAACATGTTCCAAGATGTATAAGCCATTTTAGGCATCGATCAAGTCTTTACTGTTATATGTCTCGGTAACGAAGATAAAAGATTTACTATTTCTTATTTCATGATAAATTATGAGACAGTTTGTGACTAATTATTAATTGTACGGAAGAAACTCTAGAACACCATTTATTTAACTTATGTATTTATGTTGGGAAAATTATGAAATGTTAGTGATATTTAATAAATTGGCGCACATAAATACATTGATATTACTTGATTTACCTCAAAGGCTAATAGTACCGCAATACATTGTCATAGAATATCATTCGCGACATATATAATTTTAGACAAGAGTTGCTTGTTTCTAAAAATTACAAACAGAACCGAATAAAATTTTTCGCGGTATTCGCTTGTACGTTATTAACAATATTAAACGCTGATTCTTGTAAAATAAACATTAGCACTCATATTAGAAATCAGATATTAAGAAATAGTTAATATTAATCATAATTTACTTTAAAATAATTTCGTCAAAATCTGCCGTAAATAAATTACTGACATTCCTGAAAGACTAAACAGAACATCTTATATCGACCGTAAATAATCAAGAATATTTACATTATTCTAACGTATAATTTCGATTTCAGACTACTCAGTTATTTAGTTATGAGTTAATGCTATGAATGTAAATCGTTTATGATAACATAGTTTTAATAAATATATTGAAACAGTATATAGTAAATTATTAAAAAGACCCTATATTGAACAAGCTTATAAAAGACAGACATGTTGTCTCATGTTTCATCATATACGAGTAACTTCGACACTCTCGATAAAAATTTGTATACGACATAGTTTCTAAATATTTTAAATGAATCTTTTTTAAATAGATATTTGATTTATAGTTTTATTTAATGCAAAACAAAATTAATTATTTTTAATGTCACCTATGATCAAGTTCGTATATTTATATGGTATATTTTAATTTTTTATTTTAAAAAATAAAATCTATTTCATATATATATATGTATATATATATATATATATATATATATATATATATATATACATACCTTTAAGAGAAAAAATAAAAGAACACGGCTAATGAAAATTTCGGAATTTTGAGGAGTTAATAATTAGCGATATTACAAGTCAGTAGGTTGATATTATTTTTCCTTGTTTCAACATTTTTAATATAAAAACTTGAGGCGTGCTGTTCTTTACTCGATTCATGCAGAGGATAAATAACTAAATCGTTGATAATATTATTAATAATTTAAGCCTAAACAATTATTTGATTTAATAAGAGAGTCTGAGGCAAACGGAACTAGAAACGTTTCTGTCTTTAATATAAAACCTGGCATTATACACAGGTAACGAATCATTATGTCACATGTTAAAAAGTATTAAGTAGACACCTATGATTCGCAAAGAGGAGAAATTTAGCAAAGTAAAATATTCTAGCTTCATTTGCAAATGATTTTATCAACAATTATGTTACACTTTAACAATTATATTACTCATAATTTCTATATGCATGTATTATTTCGATTGAATCTATGTTGAGTGTATTAAACATTCATATATTTTTTATATTTACTGAAACTATAATGGAAACCCTAAGTAGTTATACATGCAAAATCAAACTTATTAAAAAACCCATTTAATGAAGATATGTAAAAAAAATATTTTTTTGTCTATATAATAGAAGAAAACAATTTGAAAATCATTTTGATAAGTATTCATCTTAGGTAGTTTTAATTACGTCAGTTTGATAGTAATATTTATATGTGGTCTATATTCACAATGGTTCCGTGATGTTTATACAGTTTGTTACATTTTGTTTAGTATAATTATGAAAAAATTAAAAAGATAGGAAAACAACATATGCAATTATAAGCTTTGCATATCTTTATAACAACTTCAAATTCCAAATATTTACAAAATTTATTTCTTTATTGAATATGTGCACTTTTATATTCCAATGAAAGAAAGTGGAAAAATGCTTTTGAAGGAAATGGCTTGTTTTATTTTTAATACCATTTATCTTACTTAATTACTCGTTCTTAATTAATATAAAAGTTAAACTGGAATTTTGTCAAGATAATTATTTTGAAAATATCGGTTCAACTAATAATTTATTAGCTGTTGTATCCAGACTTTCTATAACGTTTGCAGTTTTGTACAAACTTATCGATTATATTATGATAAAGAAAAAATATACCAAAGTCCGCTTGATTAATGCCAGTTAGCGCAGTTTTCAATTTTATTATGTCAAATAAAATTGACATAAATTTATGACTGTCTCACTTCATAAATTAATATTTCTTAACCATTATTATGACTAAAACGTAACTTCAATTACTGGTGTAATAAATAACAAGTCGTAAGAAGTGATTTATGCACGTTAGTGAAATACGCAAACGTTAATGTATAGTTCATGACATATAGGATTTCCACTATCCAAACTTGAACCAAATATTGAAAGAGTAACATTAAACTGCTGATAGAATATCAAGGGCATTATATATCGGAAGTTGATTACGGGGGTTTGATTGAAAATGCTTGGTTTTATTGTCAACAGTTAGATCGACTAAATATAATAAGATCGGTATATTATAATCTGTGTGGTCAAAAGGACCAAGTTTATTTTACTTGAGATAATACAGATCGCTAACCGCAAAATATGCTCATTAAAAATTATACGATTTAATCTGAGTTTTGTCATAAATCCATCTTACTTACCGGAAGTTTAATTTTTTGATTATCACTTGTTTTGAGCTTTAAGTAATCATCGATGCAAAAAAAAATCTATAGCACAGAAGACATTCAATACGGTCAATTCAAAACGAATTTTTTTTAGTCTGCAGATTGTCCCTGTCTATTAAATGTAGTAAGGTAAATACTCGTAGCTACTGCCTAGTAAATGTTATTTAGCCACGGTTAAAACCATTGAATAAATATTATTCGATAAACTTAAAAAAATATAATTTTTTGGTACCCATACTAACGGGATACATTTTTTTATTCACACCTTCTTTTAAACTATCATTACCATGTTTCGAACCTGAACTACCTGTCAAGCTTTTTAAATTTAATTATAGGTTTTAAAAATCTGCGACAAATATATATTTTTAAAAGCTAGGGTAGATTTGAAAACAATTTTGAAAAGAAAGAACGACTTATTATTTATTTCGTATAAAGAAAATTCATTGAAAAAGTGTTAATTCAAGAAAAACGACATTTCACAACCGCCTGATGTATGTAAATTAATAAATTTTTCAATTTAATAAATTTTTAGAGAATGTATTAAATTTTGTCTCTTATGATAAATCTCAAATCATTTGAAATCACAGTCACAGTTAGAAATCAGTTACAAGACGGTAACTTTATTAATAATTGCAAGTCACATATTCGCCTTCGTGTAATAAATTAACAAAAAATAACGTAAAATATCGGTATGCAGCTACGATTGACCTTCATCTATTTTTCTGACATTCAACATAGAAAATACTAAAAATATCAGGTCTCCTAGCTTTAAACCTGCATGGCATTGGTAAACACCCTTCCACAGTTAACAAATTTATTGACTTGTATTATTTCCATGAGGATATTTTGTAATTTGACCCTTATCCGAGGTAACATAGATATATAATAAATACGTATACTGTAAAATTCGTAGCATTAAACTTAAATCTTATAAGCTTTGGCGGAAGAAATAACAATGTGAAATCAACAATTAATAAACGTAAATATTTACGGCTCGTGCAATTAATTCTGACGCGGCAGATGACCAATAATGACATCGTTCCTATAGAAATTGGTCTTATTAGAGTTGGGAACAAATCTGTTCAACTTTCGTTAATTTTAATGTCACAATTGAAAAATGCGCAAACAGTGAAAAGAATAGGCACACAACCGAATATGCACTAGCGGAAATGGAAGATATTTAGCGGACGGGTTGCACCTCGTAACACAGATATTGAATCGTCAGAAATTCGACCACCGACCTTGCCCGACCAAAGCCAACAATTTTCAACCTCCGACTCACTACCTAGATAAATCATTCATCCGCGTTATTCATAAAAGACACTTGGCGTTTCTCATTCAAACATCATACAATACTCCTGTCCTAGAGAATGTTTGCTATGGTACCGCAAGTTACGTTATGTCTAGTGTCAAACCTCTAACGTGGTATAGTGCCAAACCTCTTACATGATACAGTGACTGTGAAATATGCTATATCTAAAACAAGGCATCTATATTCCGACACTTAGGATATGGCTCATTTTTATTGATTATCAATTTCCTTTTAAAATTATTAGTTTATATATAAATTTAAGTTTTTTTTTTAAAGTTATATATAAATTTTCTAGGATCCCAAAGTACTGTCAGTTCACCTAGTTACGTTATTTTAGTTCATAAATGGTGAAGAAAAAGCTGATTGAAATTTAATATTACGTACCTGTACAGTAGCATACATGGATATTTCTAATTTTTAATAATGTTCACATCTTCGGGTTAATTATTTACCTCCTATACTTAGTGAACTTTCTGTTATCCCAGAATTTTTTCGGTTCGTGTATAAACCTTAGCTTATTAGAAATATGTACTTATCGAAGATTTTCAAAACTTACAATTAAATTTAAAAAGCTTGACAGATAATTTAAGTTCAAATTATCATATTACAATATATCCTATATAATATGTATAGATTACATAGTATGATTTGTATAAATATAGTAATTATATTTATAGATTACACTTTGACTTAAAAATGTATCACGTTATTATAGGTACCAAAAAAATTTTTACTTTTATCGAATATTTTTAATTTTACGGTTTTAACCGTGACTAAATAAATCTTAATAGGCAGTAACAATTTACTTTAATATATTTAATAGGCAGCGACAATCGACGTAATCAAAAAAAGTCTTTTTGAATTATACGTATTGAAAATATTCTGTGCTGTAATTTTTTTATTGTATAGATGATTATTTAAAGCTCTAAACACTTTGGGTAAATGAGATGGATGTATGACAAAAATAAGATTATCTTGTATTTTGACGAGTATATTTTGTGGTAAGCGATCAGGATTATCTTAGATAAAATAAACTTAGTTCTGTTGACTAAACAGATTATAATAAACCGATCTAATTATATTTAGTCGATCAAAATGTTGACAAAAAATCCAAGCATCTTCAATTAAACCCCCGTAATCAACTTCGAAGCCCCGAAATATATAAAATGTTTGTGTGCGAACCGGCGAATAACGAAATCTGTCTTAAAAGTTAAGTTTTATGTTTTTGTTTAGGTAGCAATAGTTTTGGATCGGAATTGATTTTCTTGAATGTCATCAAAATTAAGCCAAATCATTAATAAAATTAAAATATAAACAAAGTGGTATCGAATGTAAAACTTCACTGAAAAATGTAATTCATATATTGTTTTCATATATTACTTAAAAAACAATTTAAGGTTTTATTAAAATAAAAATATAACTTTCATTCACCTAATGTTGAAAATAATAATATTATTTATATAAAACCCCAACTTTCATTTATACAATGGTCTGCTAAAATATAGTAGGTATTAAATATGTAGTATTTTATTCATCAACAAGTCTTATCTAGCCGCTTAGATCGCATTAACGCTTCGAATAAATTGTTTTATTATAAAATATAAGAAATTATTATTACCGTCTATTTACGAAAATATTGGTTAAAATAAATTACCATTCTTATAAACGAAATGTAGCTTCAAATTATAATGCATAAAACAAGCTCGATGTATAAAATAATTTCGCTATTGGCAAATCTATTGTTCTACGCATAATATAATAAAAACACTGAGAGGAAAGTACGTAATGATAAAAATGGAAACTAAAGAAATTCAAATTGTTTAGTTATAATTTTCATACACCGCGTGACTGTTACTACAGTCACTGCCTAACATGGAACAATTTTAGAAGTTTTGTTTTTATTTTCAAGCCTCCAAAAGGTTTAGCGTTCACATGTACGATTATATTTGTCACCGAGCACAAACAGCGACAACACCTATTTCTCGTAACGTAAAAAAACGAACATTATATTATGTAGTAGGATTGTATCTATAATTAATATTATAAACAAATTATATTGGGATGTATGGATGCAAAGTTGGATATTTATTACCCTCTAACTCTATAATTTCTAAAGAGAACTACACAAAATTTATCATACTGAATTATAGAATAATTATCCCGAAATCTGAGATAGATGCTATAGGAGAGTATTTATCTTTCATGACTCATTAGATTCCTCCTTAATTATAGTTTTGTCTGTAGCGAAAATTCTGTAAGTTTGATTATAGTTATAAATAAGATTATTCATCTATACAATCGACACAACAAGATGCAAAAACCCTAGTGAGATAAGAAAGGACAATGCCCCCCCAAATAAGGGTTTTTAGGCACATCAATTGGTAATAATTTAAATATTATTTTCCACAATGTTTGTCAAAAATGCATCATCATAATGCTGTAAAAGTGAAAAAGAAAAATTTTAAAGTAATTCTTGTGTGCTAAACAGCAACACTGATTTCAGAGAAGTAAATAAATATTTCATATATTAAAATAAATACGTTTATAGAAAAACTGAAAAGGAAATGGGAAAAAAATATACATGACAAAGACTTGACAAAGAAATATAATACTTTTCTAACCGTTTTAGGCTTTACCGTTCCACAATAATGGAATTCATTTGACAAAATATTTATGTACCATTTACCTAATTTTGAATATATAAAATAACTACTTGACTGATTTTTTTTAACGTTTAATATTATAACGTTAGTATAACCGTGAATAAGGAGAGTAAGGATTGCAAGTCTATTATTGAAGTCTATTATGTGAGACTGTAAAAGTAAAAAAAAATTTTTAATTCCAAAAAAAATAGACATTTGTATTAATCATTATAGATTTGTAGAATATATTGATTACTTCTTCACATTAGGTAATAAAAGTAATGTCAGAAAATATAAAAATTTGTTAGCAAATAACAATCTTCTCTAGTCACAGGCAAAAAAATGGGGATTTTTTTATTAATGTTTTAAGCAAATGTAACTGTATTAAATAAACGTAAAATGACAATAAAATATATACAAAGTATTCAAAATAAATATGGAATAAAGGAAATTTTTCCTTTGAGAAAACCGGAAGAAAATATTGCTACCGCTGCGTAAAGGAAAGCGTGGCAAAATAAAATATGTTTATTGCTTGTTTGAGTTATAATAATATTCGGTGCGAGTTCCAGAGAAAATTTACTTCTCAATTGTAATAACATTCCTTTTCGAATCAATTTTGGCTTTATATTACTATTAATCTGACTGTATTCAGACGAACTTATTCAATCGCAAAGCATCGCAACGCAGCACCCGAGGAATTCCTTATCTGTATCAACGTATATACAGCGGCGAACTATATATATATATATATATGTATGGCATATGTCGACATGTGTTTATCAAGGTATATTTCCTTAACGAGTGTTAAGGAAATATATAAATAAAAAAGATTCGTTAATGCGGATGATGTAAACATCGGATGCTACTTGAATGCGTGAGGTAGGTCTCATTCTTTATTAAATAATTTAAATTTATTTGAAAAATTCAATAATCTCGCCTTTTTAAATGTTTTTATGAAGATATTTAACTTTTGAAAATTTTGTATACAACTGGAAAATTATACTATAATTGTGAGTAAAATAAAAAAAACGTTGATATAGAAAACACAATTCATTACGTTTTAATTTGTTTACAATGAATATGACTGATTAAACCAGAAAATCCTATCTCGTTTTTTTGTAATTTCCTGAGGTAATTTCATAAACTTGAAAATGGCAAACATTTAGGAAGACTATCAAAAATTATTTTACTAATTTTTTTAAATGCTGATATCTTTTATTAATCCTTTTCTTTTATAAATTGTATTCTCTCATTATGAAAATAATAAATATTTTGCCCAGAGCAGTCTTAGTCCTTGTTCAATTATTTGCATTGGATTCGTAAAATATGAATATATAAATATAAAAATTTGTTTAAAACGTTTCCAGTGATTTTATCAAATAACGATCCAGAGGTAAAAGAGAATATTTACTATAATCATTACAAACAATTGCAGAAATAGTAATTAAACTTTATTTTAGAAGACAAAGTAGTTTTAAGCTAAATTCCATTTAGTTTAAAATATACGCTTATGTACATATTTCATAAATAAGTAGTCACTAATTAAGTAAGTCCCTAATTTTACGAAAAATATATACTTAGCAAGAAAAAGACGGAGATGAGGAGGATATGGAGCTCCATTTGCAATCTTTCATATTGTCTTATTATTTTTTACAAATATTTACTGCAAAATAATTATTTACATTATTCCGCCATAGAAACTAGAAACATAAATAAATTAATAAAAAAGAAATATACGCGAGATGGGGGTATCAACGTCTGTACTCTTGACTCCAGCTTCTCCACTGCAGTCTGTTTCTAAGCATTTTTAACCGACTGTGGTAAAGTTAAAAAAACCATCAAGTTTTTCACACCCATATAAGTATTTTAATATGTGCATTATTACCTAAAGTCAACATTTCTCAAGGTATTTGGACTCACGACTTTGTAAGATATGTGTTGTGATACTAAATATAGTACGGAGGACGCTAGTGAATATATTAATAAGTATGTAAAAATTTCAATAAACATAATCTGAACGCTACAGTGATTCAGGGAAACTTCTAGACATAGACCTTATTCGACAAAGAATTACTCTAAAGATGGCACATTTGGGAATCCGAAAATATCCAATTCAATTGTTTTATAAGCAATAGTTTATGATTCGCCACAAAAATTGTAATATGAGCATCATTTTCGAAATATGAAAGATCTGCTTAGTAGAAAAAACCTTATTATACAGATCGTGTATTTTTGGGATTTATAAAATATAAAGGAGTATATGTAGCTAATACTAATAATATATAAAAAAAATACGTAAAATAAACAAAAAAATTACAAACAAGGAAAAAACAAAAAATGTTTTTCAAAAGATGATAAATTCAAAATGAAAATTAAAATTCTCCTATACGCTGTAACTTTCTAACAAAGTAAAAATGATGCTTATATGCTATTAGTGCACGAAGTAATAATGATAATATAAGTTTTTACACTATGAGGCGTATAATACGCCTCATAGCCGAATTTTCATAACGGACAATGAAAAAAATAAAAATGACCAACCATTTTCTAGTCAAAATTTCTCAATAAATGAATAGTGATTTTAGCATGTATCTAGTGATTCTTAATAAAATCACTATTAATTTAATCACTGTAGCGTACATTGAATTTCATTAACCAATCTTGCGATGGTATATTTCTAAAATTATGGCCTTTCCCATCTCTGAAACTATTCTTATGCTCATATTAAAATCATTTTGTGCTTAATGTTTCACCAGAAAAAAGCATTTAGGCCACAATGTAAAAAAAATTAATATGTCCCAAACGGGTGAAAAAAACTAATATTTTCAGGGTCACTCTTTCGGAGATACCATATGAAAAGATTTAGCGAGAGCTTTTAAAAAATTGTTAGTGGAGCTTCTGTAAAAATAAAACCCAATTGTAACATGTTTAGTAAAGCGTGTTTAAGGGTATTTTCACTACTTTTATGTATGAAACTGTTAAGTATTGCTGGTATTAACACTCTAGGGTATACTTAAGTACACAAAAAACTACAAACCTTTAAAGAGTGGTACTGTTAAATTTTAAATACTAATATTATTTATCATCACGTAAATATAATAGCCAGCAAATCTTTCATTACGATACGCGCAATACAACAATGATATGTTTTACATATATCTCGCGAAACGGAGGGATGTTGTATAAATTATTACCAGATGTTTCCGTTAAAGTAACTCATCTGAGGGAGATATCTTTTTTGAAATAAAATGGACCAATTTGAAAACTCTATAACATGGGATATTAAATTAATGACATTAGCTTCATTCGATAATTTATCTGACCTTTAAGTCATGGATTTTTGAACTACCTAATTTTGTTAACTCTATCTTATTTTCTTACTTTCTTAATAAAATCACTATTAATTTATTCTCTATCTTTGGTATAGCCAATAACAACATATATTTCTAGTATGATCAGAGCAAGGCAATCTTCGGTCTCATTCTCTCTCATTTTACTTCTAAAAATTACATCGAAATTATGTAAACCTTAATTTCACACTTATATAAATCTATCAATTTCTAAGGTGCTTTTTCATTCCTTAGCACCTTATGCTTTAAATTTATAATTCATAAGTAAAACAATGCAGCGCGCCCTATTTTCTTTTTTAGTTAATCCATTTTCCAAAAATCTCTAACATATTAAATATCTCTAACAATTTCCATTAGGGAGCATCATATTTTCAATACCTGATTGAAAATTAACGGAATAATTCAGTAATTTTTTTTAAAAATCTTGACGTTTTCATTTTCAATACAAGTAAAACCATCACCAAGTCCTTCGATCCTAGTTTCGAAATATATGCAAAATAACATATCGATCTAATGTAAATGAAACTCGCTTCTGTAATACTAGCTTGTAATTTTTAATAATTCGCAATTATTCAAGATTTTCTTTTTAATGTTTAATCAAACACAGAGACAAACAACGATTTTTCTTCTGTTGCAATATTGAAATTATTTCCGTATCATGAACTAGGAGATCCATGAAAATCAAAGAAGAAAGGTGTCTTAAAGCCAAGGTGGATAAATGAGAACCATAGTAGAGTTCGTGACTTTATACATATGCCTCTGTGTACGTATATAGATTCGCATATGTGTATGTACACTTGATGAATTTTCAAAAGTGTATCATAATTAAGCGGAGATACTGCTTTCTTTCTGTGTTATATTTCAGATTTTGAGAGACCGTGAATTATTTAGATAAAAGCAACTAAAATTAAAACCTATGTTCTAAAAAAAAATTATGAAAATTTCTTGAACCCGAATCGTATAAACATTATTCTCTTCGTTGTAGTTAATAAATGTTATCTTTCTTCTTCTCATAAGATCGATAAAAGCGTTGATTGGAATCTGGTCATCAAAACGTACTCATACGTCTATGAATAGCGGTCAAGAGAAAAACAAGTCACAAACGCGTAAAGCTGAACATTAACCCTAACCTCCAACCTTTAAATAAGCGGCATTATATTTCCTTCTTTATCGTTTTCTATTATCAATATTACGAATATATCGCCGATTAATGACTTTGTGGAATCCATTTCAATCAACCCCTAAATACATTAGTAATAAATGCTTGTAAATGTTTTATATTATACGCGTAATCCCGTGCATCAAAATGAGTATATTTGAAGGTTTCTGTCAAAAATTGTAAATTTTATCGTTGGAATCGAAATCCCGTAATAACGTAACAGTAAAGACTTTTTATATAGTTCGATAACAATTCTACTAAATTTTTTGTTACACTTGTATATAGTTCGTTAATATTTTCCACTCAATTTGTTAGAATAATCTACGTGAATAATAGACTCGTCTTTGGTTACAAACCTGATAACTGGCTGATGTATAATAAACTTATCAAATATTATGCTGGGACTTACTGGTTTAAATATGTTAAAAAACATGCAAAAATGGAAATACTATGGATTCTTAAAACAATATAAAAATACTGTGAACTAATAAATTTTTATAAGTTCCTGAATGTCTACGGAACTCTCATATTGCGTTAAACTACAAAAAACATTTTGAGAAAATTTGGTATAAATACACATAATTATAAGGCCATGGGTAGAAAGCCCAGATATTTTCACCGAAATGTATTAATGCGTGAATTACACCAATGAGTAATTCTAAATCAGTCCACCTTGTTTTAAACCAAAACATGGTTTGGCCAGTTTGAATCAAGATTATCGAACTTATCGTAAGCATGATAGCAAAAAATAACCTGCATATCTGAGCTATAAGATAACTCAACCATAACAGCAGCATCTAATTATAGCGTTCATTCGCTATGGCTATCGCGCGCTGGCATAGTATGTCTAGTGTACGGAAAAAAATTGTTTTTTGAACAGATTCCGCTCCTCTGTTTCCGAAACTGTTAAAGTCAAAATTATAAATAAGTACCTTATTAAAAGTTTAGCTAAAGTTTATCTGCTTTCATCATTTTCATCGTAAAATTGAACTTAATTCAGATGAAATTTTTGGTATACACAGGGGTTGATTTGACGTAATATTTAGTTTCTATTTTATTGGAAACGGTTCACTTATTCAGAAGATATACGAATTTAACGTTCGCGAAAATTAATTTACACTGCATGAGTACAATAATATAGAATAGCCTAGCTACTCGACGCGTAGTAATTACACAGAAGTACTATACGTTTCTATCAATGCTTGAATGTATCGATAACTGGCGTTACGTGCATTTTAAATTGCGCAATGAAATTCTCCATCCGTATGTACAAATTCGTTATAAGCTTATTTTGTCTCCTCATTTCTTTAAAATTGAAATTGGTTAGAAATATTTGTAATATAATTAGTTTGGTGGCTTTATTTTTAGGTTATGTCAATTTGAAGGTTGCGTATTTTTTCATTGTTGCGTTATTTTGGGACAAAGACCATTTTAGTCGCTTTTAGGCAGAACATTGGGTCCCGATGAAGCTCCGCTAACGGACTCTGTTACTGGCTGCTAGTTCCAAAAGAGAGTTTGTTGGTCTATTGCATCTCCGCTCTTGCGAAAAACGTATTCAAACTATCTCCACTTTCTCTTTCTGATTGGAATGGTTACGTTACGTTACGTGATTTTAAAACTCGTTGTGTGAGAAAAAGGTATAAGTAAATAATAATTGAAAGTTAATATTTGATAGTTTCGAGTTGAAAACGGTTTAAATATGAGTTTGTCTAATTATCCAAAATATTTCTAATTTTATGATATACTAGAAGAAACATAAATTTTTAAAAGTTTTGTAACTTTAAGAATGTATCAAAACGTTGCAAATCTGGAAAAAAATGAAATGAGGGTGAGTTTTATTTATCTAAGGACAAACGTAAACTACTAGGTAAAATTTTACAGCTTTTAGGGAAATATGTTCTAAGTTGATTAGAATAATAAAACATAGATAAAATAATATATCTTAAGGATTGATTAACTTATCGTTAATTTATAAAGCGTTTTTTATTATTTTTTAAAAGTCTCTTTCTGTATTTCTCTGTTCAACCTACTCTCTCCACTAATAATTTTGAGTCCAAAAATATTTTTTTTTTAGAAAGCTCACATTTTGAGAAAGACTAAAAGCAACATATGATTACTTTATGTTTATGCAAGAGAAATCAAATCAAAGCAGTGTGTAAAGCTTTAGCTGACGTCACCAATTTCTTTTGATAAATGTTGTTGACAATAAAAAATTAGTTAATGGTTAAAGCAGCTGACCACTCTGAGTTAAATGATTCATTTAAAGTAAATTAAGAGAAACAACCACGTTATTTTTAATATAAAGACTTTCGGTAAGGTTCTCACCGTTTTTTCTGATAATTTAAAAACACGTTCTGAAAAATATCGATAACTTTGAAATTTTCCTGTTTGTTTCGGTTCGAGTGGAATATTAAGCTAGACGACTGATGATGGTGCCAAACATGAAGAGTAACCTCCGAACCTGGCAAGAACAGACGAAATGCTTGATTTATAATTAATTAAGTTATTTATAAAACACTTACTATATTATAAGTACTTAATATGCTTTCATTTTCTTGTACATGAAACAATTCCTATTTTATTTAGAACGTTCACTGTATACAATCTTTATGTACACTGTTCAATATATATAGTGTTGAAATAAGTAATTAATTGTCATTTTCCGTGTATAGGTTCGTGTACAGAAAGAGATTTTCGTCCTTACAAGATTTTTTCCTTGTTAATAAAACCGATTGTAAAAGTCTCACCTTAAATATCGCCTACCAAAGGACAAATGCAATGTATGCGTAGCTTAAAATAAAACATAACAAATTATTTCGGCTATTAGTCAAAAGGAAATTGCATCGCCATTTGGCAGATTGGTTCAAGTTCATCTTTTGACAAGCAATTATATGTCACACAGCTCCTGTAGAAAACTAAATTTATTGTATAACTATCAGCCACTGCATTCCACACTTGATATGTATATTTTAACGTAGAGTAATTATATATATATATATATATATATATATATATATATATATGTATATATATATATATATGTATATATATATATATATATATATATATATATATATATATATATATGATAACACTGTCCGCTAATACAAAAACAGTGTTCTGATTTAAATGAGAATGCCGGATATTGCTCCTTTTTCTGTTGACATTAGAAGAACACTGTTTACTAGAGAAGTAACGGCCTTAGTTAATTGAATACTATTATTGTCAAATTATATTTTACTTGACTTCACAATTAAAATTTGAGGAATTAATAACGGTTAACCGTTACAAATTTCTCAAGTTTTTACAAGAATTAATGAAGTGAGGGGCAATACGGAGCTAAACCTTTTTATTTGAATTGGAAAATATCCTTATGAAAAGACATATTTCACTATGTTTTTATTATTTGGTAGAAAATGAGGAAAGGTAATTGAAGTGAAAATACGAGTATTTCTTAATTATGTTATTACGTTTTAATTTCCTCTTCTAACTGATATTTGCTAACAACTAATACTATTAGTTGATCACATGACAAAAACTGTCAGAACAAAGAAAGGTAAACGATCTTACTAGAAATCTATACTAAATCTGATAAGCGGCGTGACAATACAAATAAACATAATGGTAACGTCTTTGATCTCGTTATAAATACTACATCATATTTCTCTACGTAAATTTGATAGTATGGCGTTCTCAGTAATCTACTTTCATATCGAGGGGAAACATCGAGGTCGTATTCATATTTATACGTAAGTGAAATTGGAACGAGAACAATGACATCAGAGATTCACTTCATCGGCGCTTTATCGATATAAAAGGAAACGAAATAGGATCATTCAATCAGTTTATTCGGATGTTGTTTTGTTGTAATAACAATACTTCCTCTCTAATTACGTCATATAATGGATTCTGTGCTCATAAGTACAATTGATTCCATACACTTCATCTACATATTAATAATGTGAATATTGTGGTGCATCCTTTGTTATATTTAACAAACCGGTCAGTTAATTTTGTCTGGCAAAGGTAACAATAATGATATTACTTATATATATTATATTGTCTTAATAATATATACAAGACATAACGTAATAATAATGTGTACATTTTATACGAGGTACACCTAACATCCTCATAGACAGATACTTACCAATGTTGAGTATTGATACATAAAGACTGATTAAACAATGGTAATAATAATAATATGTAAAATAAAAGTGAGAATTTAACAATTAGAATAGAAGAAGATCAAGAATAGACATAACAATAACTGAAAAATATGAAATGGCAACAATAGTTTTGCGACATTTATAACTATTATAACAACATAAAGATTATAAAAAAAATATAAGACCAAATTAAAAATTAATATTAATTACTTTTTATTGTGTGGTATAAAATAATAATAATTATAACAATAACGACATTCAAAATAGTAGAAGAATGTACAAAATAGTAGAATAAATATCAAAAATTAAAAAAGAAACGTTAAAAATAGTCACGACTTGAGTATGGAAACACAAATAATAATTCAAATATTAATTAATAAAGAAAATACGGGAATAAAAATTAATATCAATTAATTATTTTTCTTAAAAGCTTGACACTTAAGCGGTATTCAAGAAATAGGCAGCTTGTGTAAAGATGACGATCTAGCAAAAATATCAACAGAATAGTGCGAGTTCTACTTCTATTATCTTAATATTAATATTCAGTACTAAGGTGGTATATTGAAATACCCCTTTAACACGTCAAAAGGTGACCGTGCTATGGCAAATTTTCTGCTTAAATATAGCACAACGTACAGCTGGAGTGTCGAATTGGAAGCAACAGTGCCATAAAATATCCGTCATGGTCAATATTATTGTTCAGGCATTGGGAGCCAATTACAATTTCGTGTCCGGGAAATCGACCCGCATATCTCCACTCTTTCACCTTCCCGCAGCTCATACTAATATCGGTATTCGCGCACCGCTACGCATACTTTGTGATGATTGCGACAAGTTACACCATTCTGTTGATGTTTTTGCTAGATCGTCATCTTTACACAAGCTGCCTATTTCTTGAATACCGCTTAAGTGTCAAGCTTTTAATAAAAATAATTAATTAATATTAATTTTATTCCAGTATTTTCTTTATTAATTAATATTTGAATTATTATTTGTGTTTCCATACTCAAGTCGTGATTACTGTTAACGTTTCTTTTTTAATTTTTGATATTTATTCTACTATTTTGTATATTCTTCACAAAACTATTGTTGCCATTTCATATTTTCCAGTTATTGTTATGTCTATTCTTAATCTTCTTCTATTCTAATTGTTAAATCCTCACTTCTATTTTACATATCATTATTATTACCATTGTTTAATCAGTCTTTATATATCAATACTCAACATTGGTAAGTATCTGTCTATGAGAATGTTAGGTCCACTTCGTATAAAATGTACACATTATTATTACGTTATGACTTGTATATATTATTTTCTCCAAAAACAAATTACCATATTAAGCAACCGGTTTATTGCGGTTCCGTTTCCGCCGTGGGAAATATTGGAAACCCATATAATTGTACCGTATATGCCTGTCTCTCCCTACATATTTTACAGCACAACTGTTTAAATTTAAATTTAATCGTAACAAAATTTGACATGCATTAATTAAATACACAAATACAAGAAATAAAGAAAGTAAAACAAACGAAATTTTAATTTTTTATGTTTTGCCAGACAAAATTATTTTAAAATAATATTTAAAACATTTCATATATTGTTATGATATGTTTCCTTTTCGTGAGATATGAGTCTCCAGTTCCAAAACATTTAGGACACAAACTCAAACTCCCTCTTCGTTGTAGATTATTTCAAGAATTTGTAACTATTAATATAAACTATTAATAAACTATTAATTTTTTTAATTTTGAATTACAAAATTAAATAAATGTAGGCAATAAGGTGGTACGCCTGTAAAATATGTGTTAAGCAGTATATTAACAAATTGAAAAATAATGCACAATGCAGGGAAACAGAAGACCCGTAATGGGAGTTTTAGACATATTCAACAGGTGCTTTCAAATTATAATTTCTATAGAAAATATCTTAGGTGTATCTGAAATTTTTGTATCATAATTTAATTGATCGCCTAGTTTATAAAATAATTAAAGTTTTGTACGTAATCATAAAAATATATAAATTCGCACTGGCATAAATAGCGCCAATTGTCAGTTTGGTAACATATAACATATTGTAAATTGTTAAGTAGCAAAATTAATTACCATTTATCTGTAAGAAAAAACAAAACGTAGGTTCCTTTCTACATTAACTTAGCATATTTAAATATTATAACGGTAATAACTACCAAATTAATGAAATATTGTAAAAGACCCACGATTATTTATATTTATTTGCTTCCTTTTAACTTTAATTCCTTTATTTGTATTACAGTACAAATTATTTTGTTTTAGAATATATTTCTGCACTAACTGGAATTATATCACAAGGGCTTCGCTAATATTATAATGGCATTCGGTATTTAATTAAATCAGGTCCAAATATTCGCTCACACTAAAAACAATATATTCACTAATCTTACTGACTCAAGCATGTATTAAAAAATTTAAGAAAAGTCATTTTACGCACAAATTAAAATTTTAGAAACAATAAGTGTCCCCGATTTAAAAGCTGTAACAACCTCTTCAAAAATGAAAACATTCTGCTGATCGGTTTCAAAAACATTTGTAAGTGTTGCTATATCAAATAATAAATAAACTGGTTATTTAGAAACTGTCATTAAAATTAGACTAACATTATTACTACGAAGCAAATAATATTTTATCTAAATATCTACTCTACTACTACATCTCTCTAATATAAATTGCAAATGAACTAAATAATTCAAAACTGATAGTTCATTTACTTTAAACGTGTTAACCATTATTGACACTTTCACAAAAATAATTGCTGCAGTGTAATTCCTTTTTTAAAATGGCGAACATTTTTACTTTCAAATATATAATTTCTATAATAATGGTATGTGTCAAAATCTGAAAGCAAAACCTTCCTATGCCGGAAAGACATACAGTAGTTTTATGCACGATGGTAAATGAAACGATATTAAAATAAGTTTATTTAAACAATTTACGACAGTATTTTAATAATCTTAGATATTTGAGCAAATTAAGGATGTTAAATATTTTCAAATAGCCATAACTGGCCCATTATGCTTTATTACGGATTGAAATGGAGCTACTTAGTAATGATATGTATATATATATATATATATATATATATATATATATATATATATGTGTGTGTGTGTGTTTAATATAACTCTTAGATTTATTTCTGTTTTCCTTTCATAACCCTTTCTTAATTAAATCAGAGGCTTAAGAAACAATAACTTTCCTATGAATTTTATTTCTCTCCACATTATATTTGTAAGTTCCTTCCATTTTTCCCAAAAAAATCATAGAATGCTCTCCGTATCACTGCCTGTAAGTACTGTGACGTTATAGGATTACATAACAATATTTATTGTTATTTTAAAATATTGATTAACTAAAATAAGTCAAAAATATAACCGAAAAATTTTGATCGAAAAACATTTGTCGAGTAATGAGGATATTTTTTAAAAGATAGAGAAAGTATGTTAACAATAATAAATATGAACGCGTCGGTAATAAAGATACTATAATGTTATAATGTTTGCTGCATGAACCACATGTAATAGCTGTACTCATAATATAATTTTTATTAACGAAAGTTTTTAAATGCGTAACATAAAAGGATATAAAAATAACAAATTTAGTCACTTTTTAAATACAAATTTATTCTCAAGTTTTATTAATGAATTATATGTATTAATCGTATTTTTATTTCAAGCAATTCTGAAGACATCATAATTTTTATATATTTTTTTAAAAAACATAAAATTTTTAAACGTTTTCAATCATTTTTGGTAAAGGAAAAAAGAACTCAAACATTACATACACATTTTCTTATTGATTTTATTATGGTCCTCTCTTTTAACTAACATTCTGGTCAAATATAATTTTAATTAATCCGCGTTGTAGACCTTTCGTAGACATTCTACATTGATATTTATTTCTGTTGGATTTACCTTTTTTTGTCATTTTAAATTTTATTCCATATAGTACTCATTTTTCATTTAACAATTTTTTCAAGTCATTTTGTTTATATTGGGTTAATCTAAATGGCTACTGTGTATAATTTTATATCATGAATAATAATTACAAGAATTAAGCATATTGCAAATAATTTTATCAGATTGCTTTATATCTTATACTGATATATAAGAAATCAGGCACTGCTCTAATTCACATAGTAATTAAATCTTGATTCAATATAATACACAATTTTTCATAAATACTAGGTAACAATTATGTTAGGAATTCTATTTAAATTTGTTTGACTTTACTTAACATTTTTTAATATCACCGCAAGAACCTTTTCATTAAAAACTAATTGAAGAAGTGAACGAGGAACTGCTGAGAAAATGGAACATCGATATCTGATCTAAACTCGAGAGAGCGCTTTCGAAAAGGAAATGCTTGGAAAGGCATCAATTATAGTATTCGGTAGAAGCGAGGGCGGTTTAAGGCTTCAAAGTAAATCCCCTTGACCTGGCTAGATTTATCGCCAATGGAATGAAAGCTGACATCATTTATATATTTTCTTAGGAAGGGAAAATTTGTTAACATTATCTGTTAGAAGAGTAGGATCTTAAACCAAAGTCTGTTCTGTGACGTAAATTATACGTTAGGTTATCTACCTCGGGTGGAGAGTTGAGCCAGCGCCTTCTTTAATCGATTTACGGGTATTTACTTACAAAACTAGAGTGAGCGGAGAAAAAATTATTTAATTTCTTCAACATATAGATAGGGTTAATAATTTTTAATTCATTACATACGATATATTTGTAGCCCTGGAATACTTCTCGTAAATACTTTAGTTTTACTTGAATCATATTTTTTCCTTTTTATAGCAATTTTTATTTGTCTTGTGCATAAAACTACTATATGTCTTTCCGGCATTGGAAGGTTTTGCTTTCAGATTTTGACACATACCATTATTAGACAAATTATATATTTGAAAGTAAAAACGTTCGCCATTTTAAAAAAGGAATTAAACTGCAGCAATTATTTTTGTGAAAGTGTCAATATCGGTTAACACGTTTCAAATGTCAAATCTACACGTATAAAATTGTGAGTTCATTTTTCGTCTGACTGTCACGATTGTTGACGCGCATAAATATTCGTATTTTCTCTTTAAAATAAGTATAAGCTGCTGTTAAACTATAATGGCTGCACTATATTTAATTTTAGCCGAGTTATTAAAGTTTGTAATTACTCCAACGCATATATGGCTCCAACGCATTTAGACGCGGTTGCCTCCTCATATCGGATGTTTCGTGTCAAAATAACATTCTATTATACCGATCATATAGCATAATTTATAATAAAAAACTTTCCACTTTTTAATTTATAAATACAGAAGTTTCACAAAATTAAATTGCTATTTATTTCGTGTCTTTCATCTACCTGTAGAAAAAAATAAATGAGTTGTAAAGGATTAACACCATCTGCACTGATATTATGAGTCCTACGTTTAAAAAAATTGTAAGAAATAAACTTCATTTCTTCAGGTTTTGATTAGCTTTATTAAACAAGACGCATCACCAATGCATTTCAATGTCAAAAGTACAGTATAGTTGCTACAATGCCAATATATATTTTAATCTTTTATGATCTGTAATTCATTTAAATTTAACTGTAATTAGATAAACACGATTTATTGATAAACATATATTTTTAAATATATTTGACAATTAATGAGAAATATTAATTGTAAAACAAAATTAATGAAATGTATTTTTACAGTTAATAAGAAAATTTATTAGTTATCTTGCAATATAAACTTTTGCATATTTGTGCAGTTTTGAGTGTCTTTAGTTATTGTTTATTTGAGGCAACTGACTTTTTTTTTAAATCTACATGTCATAATTTTGGGATACAAGTTGAGGAGAAATGAATTTTTTTTTAATTCAAAAAGTGACCATGTAATGAAGATTTAAATATAATATTTAGAGAAATATGATCATGGTATATGACATGATTATAGAAACGAGAGAAATGGGAGTACATGTCCACTTTTTTATGATGACTGCTCTTAATTTTTCACTACAGGTTTTTAGTTAATCTACCTTTTCACGTGATTTTAATAAAAATAAGAAATATAGGAGTAGTGAACTATTCTCTTGGCTATTTAATCACCTAAGCTTGATTAAACGAATGAGCAGTGAGCGTACAGACTTGTACCGTAAATTTTTTTAAATAATTTCAATATCAATGGGAAGGCATCACCATGGTAAGATCAATGTTTTACAAACTTCATATTCATGTAATTGTAACAGAAATATAAAGAATTGACTTCATTAGAAATCTTTTAATTAACCTACTTCGGAAAAGTAGGTTTTCAATTCAATTGCATTTTTTATCGTTCATTTTACCTTATATCTTCGGTAATTATCAACCAACAAGATTATTCTTTTTCTTTGATAGAGTAAACCTTTTTTATTTCAATGGGCATAAATTCCTCAACAAAGAACAACAGAGATAGCGTGGTCGAATTTGGATGCGACAAATCTAATGATAATCTATTAATAATGTCTCTAAAGTGTTGTCATAACAAAGAGATACATAAATCTACCCTTTCGGAAAATCAAGGCCCAATTAAATGTCGTATTCATTCGTGCGTATGTCTGCAAGAGGGAAAATGAAACTCTCTAGGAATGTTTCGCAAATTTATTTACTTTCGGAGACTATATTGGCATCGTCCAAGGTGGTACATAGACTGGTGATAAGTTATTATAATTTGGTTACACTACTATCAATTGTTCATATCAATCTCTATAGCGTATTTATTTTAATCTAAATATATCATTTCTAAAAGGTCTTTTGGTCGAGCGGCTCGATCTCTTTAACTACTGCACCAAAAAAAATAAAAAAAATACCCACTTAAAGCTTATGTTTTCTACTTTGGGCGAAAAATATAAAAAATTTCGAAAAAAATCTTTTTGTTAATAAAAAAATTAATTTTTATAACAATTGGCATGAGCGCCTTCTGTGGGCGACACATCAAATATCTTAGCCAAATTGTATACTTGGAACACGCTAGATGGCGATATAGTGCGAAGACTTCGCACGGGTCAGCTAGTCAACCATAATTATTTATTATGCCTGAATATGGTGTATTGCGTTGTACAAAAGCTTCTTAATTATTCATAAAAAATATAGTATTCAATTTTTGAACAATCAAGTTATCTATTCCACCTCAGCATAACCTATTTAAATGCAATGACATTTACTATTCCCTGTCGATAATAACTGATATCGACCAAAATGTAACCAAAAGTTCTTACTTCTGTCATACTCAAGCTATCATTATATTTCTTGCATCTTCTCTACCGTAGCCTTTTGTACGGCAAAAGTATTTTCATTATGTTAAGGTTATCTGAATCCGGTTTAATTTTTTGCGAAAAAAGTTTTATTGTAATTTAAATGTGTATAAAATATTGCATCAATCATTGTATAGTGACCCAAGTCATGTAACCAAATTAATGAATACATGTGTATAATACAGAAACCAAATTTCAGGACTAAGGCACTAAAACTACAAAATTTTTCAGGTATATAATTTTTCACATTAAAATTAATTTACATATTCAAATTAAAACAGTACAAAAGCTTGTTAGGTAATAATTTCATACACACTGCACTGTATTAGACTATTTAAATTATATTATAAAAGTTAGTGTTTAAGGAATTGATAGGGAAACAGGTTGACACGTAAGTTCACTGATCATTCAAAGAAATAAAAGTTTGTATCAGTAAGAAATTATATGAAACTAAGTATAATTAATACATAATATAATTTAATAATTATAATAAGAATAAATTTCTCAAATATTTTGAGTTTTAAAATCATTGCTCTCATTTTTGCGACTGAAGGTATTTAAACTTCAAATACAGCTAATTTTTGACTAATTTTGACTTCAGCAGATTTAGGTGGGTGGGAAGAGGTAGATGCGTACATTTTGCGAACCATTTTCGACAAAATCACTGGCAGTATGTCATGTGAATTTCTGAAAGAAAAATTGTTTTCCTATTCCTGTGGCACGCTCTTTCAATTTAAAACTCGCTGAAAAATAAAATTTATAAAAATTGAGTTGGTTAGGCATTATAATAATTTTATGTTATTTTTAAGAGGTTTCTTTCTATGTGCAAGACAATCTATATTCATTACAAGAGATGGCGTTTAATTTATTTAATTTGTTCTAAAGTATGACATTACAATTAATATTTGAATCGTACCTTTAAATAATATAAAGCCATTTGTATTGTGTAGCATTTTCTCAAAGAAATACGATTTTATTCTATTTCATATTAAAAATATTGAGATAATTTTATATTATTCTGTCGTCGAAATAATTAATTTATTTTAAACACATTCATTATCATGTTGTACTTCATTATTTGTGTTATACTACACAGTTTTAAAAATATTATATTTTTGGATATAATATTAGTTCAGTTGCTTTCGGTGAGCTTCCGAGACAATTATCTGCGAGTTTTCCGGACTTTTGGATGTCAATTATTATCCTGCTATGGAAAGTTTTCTATGAGTACTCTCGATTTCAATTACAAATTATATAAAAATAATTTTCAATAAATATTTTGAAGGCATGATAATAATAATTACAAATTTCTCTAAAAGCCTTTGTTCTTTTATGCGTTTTGAAACGATAAAACATGCATTTTAAATTCTGGTTCGATAAAAAAATAAAAACCGATCGGTAATTAGAATTACTTTCATTATGATACATTGACGAAATAAATAGGAATTGGATAATTGGAGTTGAAAGAAAGAGGATTTTAATCGAATCAGCGGTAAGTATCATTCATCGAATCATCGTACCATAGATCTTTATCTATGAGAATTAAAATTTACCAGGGGTCGCAATTTCCACTTTTCGGACTCCACAAGACCGGTCGGGTGTCGAAACTTACCAGGTTATTAGATGTAAATTGAATTACAAAGAAGATTGTGATATTTTTTTAATGAAAGAGCCCCCCTAGACAAATTCTTTGTAATTAGGAATCTCATCATTATTTTGCTCATTTAAACAAGTTTTCGATTTAGTCAATAACCAGAGTCAAAATATAATTTTTTGGTCATTCAAACCAGAGGTTAGTCATTTATTTAAAGCTGGATAGATATTATCTGACTTAATTTAAATATTTTATTTTGGTTGGGACAAATTTTTTCAAGTGGTGTTTGTTCTTACACGCCTTGCCAAATCAATAGTATTTCATTTATTTCCTCTAGAAACTATTAAGATATAAGCAAATTGATATGCTTCATCATCTTGTAACCAGCGAGAAATATATATTCAAAATATATATGATAACAAAAAATCAATAATTATTTCTAATATCGATAAAAAAAATAAAGTCTCGTCCATTTAGTGAAAGTGTGTTGTTTATTTATTTTTATTCACACAATAAAAAATATTTCCGGTATACCATAATTTCAGTATATAAAATCATACAACATGGAATGAATAAATCACATAACAACAATTGTCTTCTATAGAGGAAGCTGATTTACCGAGTTGTTAAATTTGGCAGATACGAAATTAACACGAGAATAAGTCAAAACGATGATGTAGATCTTCTAACGATGATGTAGATCTATCACTCCATGCTCTTATTTTGTAGTTCACAGAAAGTTGCTTCTACTTTTAAGTTTTATAGACATATTTGAAAATGTACTGAGTTTTCCTCATTATGAGATTTGAATAGAAATTGAAATATGATTTTAAAATTACAACCACTGGTGTAAATAGTGGGAGTATTTAGTGTTGTTGAATTTTGGCGACTTGAACCCCTGAAGCAGGGCTAGTCTAGCATACACTAGTTGCTTTGATTAATATTATATTACTAAGCTTTATATTTTGATAAATACGTTCTATTTTGGTCGTCATTTATGGATGTTCAAAACTGCATCTACGGCAAGTGTACTTACGACGTTCTGAGGCTTTATTTATTGTTTATTTATCAGTTAAAAATAAAATATTACTCAGTTACTCAATTACAAATAATATATTATGATTAAAAAACTAATAATTATGCCTAATATTGGTAATCTTTAGTTTGCGAGCTGGAAGATTAATGATTTATTTTTATTAAAAATAATGATAACAATGGCTCAAAGGTCACATTACATTAATAAGCATATGTTTTATTAATTTCTTACTAAAATATTACCCAATGCTACATGATGTCTTAATTTATCCTGAAATGCGGTAGGCAACAACGCATCACGACGTGCGATCGAAATACACTTCACTTTACTAAAAATACATTTTCGTCTCTTATTAAAGTTTAAGCGCAACCCTCTTAGTCGAAATCCATTCTGATTATGTTTTACTCAGTTTTTCGCAATATTTTTTGTCAATTATTTCAAGTTTGTATATGTTTTAAAATGTTTACTTAAAAATTTGTATTAATACTTCGCAAAACCAAAAATGAGACAAGTATTTAAGGATTTTCCGATATTCAACCCCTAAAGGTTGAAGAGATGTGACGAAATTTACATAGGAAAAAAATTGTAAGGTAATTTTTAACCACAAATTTGTATTAATACTTTTCAATAAAAATAATAAAACAGGCATTTAAGCATTTTTCGATATTCAACCCCTAAGGGGTAGCAAAGGGATTGCTATATTTGTATAGGAAAAAGCTATGGAAATGTTTACTTAAAAATAGGTAACACTGCTTTTCAATACAAATAACGTAACAAATATTTAAGCATTTTATAATATTCAATTCACAAGGGAGTGATAAAATGGTTGTTAAATTTGCATGGAAAAATTGTAATAATAATTTTTACTTAAAAATTTATATTAATGCTTTCTAATACAAATAGTGAAACAAGAATTAAAAAATTTCTGGGTTTCAACCCCTAAGGAGGTGAAAATAGGGGGCTAAATTTTTACTTAAAAATTTGTATTCATGCTTTTAAAGACAAATAACATATAAATTATTTAGTACTTTTTATATTCAGCCCCTAAGGGGTGGCTAATTTGTATGGCAAGAAAATAGTTATAATCATTTTTACTTAAAAATTTGTATAGTGTAAAAAATATTTGTAATAATAAAAATTTGTATAAAAATATTCAGCCCCTAAGGTAAAAGTGGTTGCTACATTTGCATGAAAAGAAAATTGTTATGGTAATGTTTACTTAAAATTTACTATTAATATTTTCAATACAAATAATGTAAGAAATATTCAAGAATTTAACGGGATTCAATCTCTAATCGGGTGGAAATTGGTAGCTAAGTTTATACTTTGTTCACTGACGGTAATCGGGAAAGAGGGGGGTAAGTTTTCATGCCGCTAGTACCGCTTATACCCTAATATCATATTTTTTAATTCAAGCGACTATAATTTTCCCTTAGAATCTGTTTCGCAGCGCCGATTAATAAATCTTAGGGCCAGTTATAAAATGGCATTGACTTAGGGGAGAATTACTTCCCACACCATTTTAGCACCAGACAGGACATCCATCAATGTGGCACACAAAGAAGTGCTGTATTAAATTCTAACTTCCTCTCTGCTACTTTATTTGTGTAAACTATGTAGACAGTGTTTGTAGAGGTATTTGATGTAAATAAATGTTTATGTAAGTAATTTTATAGAAATGAAACCGACTTTTTATTATATATTTTAAACTACGAAACCTATTTTTATAAAATGTTCACTATCCTCTAAGTTGAAAGATAATTAAGTCGATAAAAATAGAATAATTGTAATCTGATTTGTAGTTTCTGAAAAATACGTGGAAAAACATACAGACAAATATTCATAAATTTTTAAAATTTTTTGCATGTGTTTAGAAGCCTTAAAATATTAACATATATAATAATATTAATTACATTTGAGTCGAAATTATAACCTCCTTTTTGAATTTAATTAAAAATTTGACTGAAGTTGAATCGTCTACGTGAGCAAACTCGCGGACAAAAAGCTACTTAATTATAACTCTTTTTTTAATATATTTTTTCTAATTATATTTTCACACACTTGCGCCTATCATTATCAGCACTGTATGAGTTATAGTTATTGAATATACATTTTACTGTATTTTACAATGTTTATTAATACAGTGTTAATTCTCCTTCCTACCACTTGTATAAATAACCTATAATACTATTGGCAATCTCAGAAGTAATGGGCAACAAATTTTAATAAGCTTTCACAAGCTTCAAAACACGTGACATTAAATCGGAGAACACGAATAAATCCAAGCTACCAAATTAAATAAGTAATTTTGTTAGTATCTACAGTTCTACCGATGCTTGTATATTACATATTATTTGTTACGTATGCGATTTCAAATAATATTGAATTTCTATTTTTAGTCTAAAATAGAATTGAGAGTCCTTACTCGTAAACAATACACGTACTTTACATATGTACATACTATGGAGCCATCCGTGCTCCTTGGCCAGGGTTCCTTAGTTCTATGATGTGTGTGTATATACAGACATATATACAAATGTATGTATATGCAAATATATATATATATATATATATATATATATACATATATATATATATATATATATGTATATGTATACATATGTATGTGTGTGTGTGTTAAGTATTTAATAATAAGAAAATTTTAACAAGTATTTGTACGAAAGGGAAGTGGCAGGATATATTCTGGAAAACCGAATTCAAAAGCATTCACTGGAAGACGTCTGTTGTGTAAGGAGGTTATCACGCGATTGTGATGCACGGCGATCTATTTCGCTGAACTTTCTTCTCTTCGCATACGATCCCCACCCGAACTATATGTAGTGGGTTTTTACTCCATTAGTGTTTTGTTTTTGAAAATTAATTTGTCACTTATAAGTGAAAAAGTATATTCGGTCCATAGTTTAGCCAAGATGCTATTTAAATCTATATTAAAATAAGGAATCTTCCAAAAACTTCAAAACAAACCGCTAAGTTTGTTTATTCGGTCGCTTACTAGAAAACTCTCGAATCGAATATCTTTTGAATCGAGTGCATAATATTTATATCTATAGGATAATATATTAAATAAATTAGTAAAGTTCTCGAAAATTCTAGAAGTTTCGAATTCTTAATAAATAAAAAGTGCCTGCGGATGTAAGTTGTCCGTTTTATTTAAAACATCGGGCTGATTACTTTGGATCAATCAAGAAATATACCATAATTAGCCCTTTTACTTGTCTTTAACATTTAGTGACCTACTTTGTCTCTTTACTTATCATAAATTACCATATAGTTTCACCCTGGGTACTTGGGTGAAGTGATCGGTCGTTCTCACCTGACATTGTGGTACTTCGAGTCGAACTATTATCGCATTAATCAGCATAAGCAGATCAATCAAAGCACTCTTGAAGGAGCAAACAACCTCCTTCTGAGGATATCTCCTACAACTGCTAATTTCGAGAAAGTAGCTAATACACATGCTAATTTTGCGCATCAACTGGGACCGGTTCGAACCTAACCGTTGAGACCTATTCATGTATCAGGTTGACGAATTGAACGTCTTATTTCAAACAGACTGTTCATAAAACAGGTGTTAAGACGTTAGGCGTTAAGGCGTTCCGCTGGTTAATGTAATCAAACCCTGCAACAATAAAAAAATGGGAGAAAAATATATTAAGAATCAATCATCTTTTGGTGTGGAATGACTTCGAGGTTTTCCTTGCTAAAAGCAAACACTCACGACGATAATTCGCACGCATTCGTCACAAATACATGTAATGGTTTAAAGAACACGACACTAGCTAAGTTCTATTATGCTGCTAGCCAGTCTATTGCCGTATTTACATAATTGCCTTAAGCGTCTTCAAAATATTAAGACTGCAGTGGAAATAATTTCTTCTCCGTTTGCTCTAAGTTTTATTCTAAATCTGATGCCATATTTGCGTACCCAAACTTAAAAAAGTCACTCAATTCTTAAGCAGAATACAGTAAATTGAAGAATTATAAGAGGTCAAAACCTACTGGGTGAAGCATACGTAACATTGATAGTCAGAACCATAAGCTTTACAATGAGTTTCTTTTTCACGCGCCATCTCACTGGTTTGTTTTGTAGTGTTTATCGAAGATAATGGAATATTCTGAGTTATGGTCAAATGACACATTCATCACTGTCATCTGATTAGGGACATCCAATTATTTTACCAAGAAAATCAACGCTAATAATATCCGTTATACGCAAATTAATAGCTTACTCGACTCACATTGACAACACTTCGATGCACTTACTGGACAATGAAAGACCGCACAGCAATACGTCAATTCATGCACTAAGCGTTGTTTATGTTCAACCGCGCCCGCCCACTTTACAGCAACTTACGGAGCAATTTGTCTCTTCATGCTCTTCACTAGTGCAAACATTTTTCTATATAAGATTTGACTAGGACGGCCCCTTTACCCTCAAAACTTAGTAGCAAAAACGTATCTTGTAGCCTTTGTTTGCTTCTCTGCGTCAGCTCTCTATCCGGAACTTGCAACTGATTACTCAACTGATAAATTTTCTCTATGCTAATACGTCCCATGTCTCGCCATGTAGCGATTGAGTGTAAAAAAAGAAATCGAAAAAATATATTTCTGGCATGATAAAAACTAAAATGTCTGCTGAGCTTTCCAAGAACTTGAAAATGAAACCTACTTTACATGTAAGCATAAAAATGTATTATTTTAAAGAAAGCTATAATCGTCGTTAAATGCTTTCTTTATAAGGAACTTTTTATAAGTCAGTTTTATTAGACTCATCTAAAAGCAAGCGTATATAAATAAAATATATCACAAAAAAGATCCAAATATACGAGCTATATCTACGTAAAAATTACAGTAAATTTTAACAGGAATCATGTAATGATATTAGAAAGTAGATAAATTCGTATTTTTTATTACCGAGAACGCTAATACTCCACATCACTGTCAGATAGACTGTCTAGCAGCTGTCAGTCGACGGCGCAATTGGCGATTTGAACATATTTCTAACCTTGTTACTAGGTTACATAAAACTCGTTTTCTGTATTCTGGTTCTAATTGAATTCAATGATTACTTTTTTCGCTGAAATGAAAACTACGATGTCAGTACATAATTAGCTTTCAACATAATGTTTCGAAGAATTACTTTCTTACTTGTCTGCAGATATCCCCCAACTAGTGAGCTTTTGGATTTTTCAAGAGGTTAGTGTTTATTGATATTACAGTAAATGGACAAAATATATTGGTAGTGAAACAGTTAAACGTTTTATTTATTAGCAACTTGCAATACCAATAAATTTGCAGCAAATAATGCTTTCTATATACCTGTTTACATTCTTTATTTTTATTTAAGCTACATTTTCATCAGCATGTGTAGAGCACTATACGGCAAATGTTAAATATTATTGTAAGAAAGTTTAAATACAACCGAAAGTGCAAATTAATACGCTTATAGAAGTACATGAGCACAATGATTCTTCTGTGTTAAGAGGGCCCCACTCATATGTTGTGCCTATTAAATCCTAAAAAGCAATATATTTTGATAGTAGTTGTGACCTAAAATAACCTACTTTCACCGTTTAACTGTGAAATCAGATATTTGACATTATACCTAAAATAATGAGCGAACATCTAGATTTTCTAATTTATTTGAGTTTCACTTTTTTTCTCTTTTCTCTTTATGACCTTTCTTTTAATATCTTTTAATCTTAAGTTGTCGGTTTTAACGTATCATCCTGGCAAATTGGTTAAGAGTAACTCCCATAAACTCGTTATCACTCCCACTATTATATTGATTCCGGTTAAAACTCTAATTAGGAAATTTAATACTAACTTCCAATGAACCCAACATTGCTTGAGTTCCAATATGGAGAGTTTAGTTTTTAGTGGTTTCAGAGACGTTTGAGAGGGCTTGATTACAAATGTTGGTGAAATATTTAATATTTTATCCAATAATCCGACTATATTTCATAGAACTGAGGAGTAGTAAATTAGTTTCCGTAGAGATGTCGATCATATTCATTAATAAATTCATGTGCTATTAACGATCGCTTATTTATGCAAAGATTGAAATACTTTACTAAGGATTATTCAAAACAGGATAATAGAATAAACAGATGTTTAATTAGAATATTGAAATGGATTTTAATTATCTAACAGCCTTCTGGCCTATGTTTCAAATACTTGCTTTATCACCTTTTCAATGTATCGTACCGCAGAACACTTATAAGAATTCTTTTGTAATTTTATTGTAACTTGAATGTTATCTTATATTATGAAAATATAACCTCAAACTGCTGATTTTATGTTTCATAGTGTGTCAATTGACTATGAATTATAAAATGGTTACACTAAAGCAATATTTTAATTGAATATATAACATATTAGATATAAGATTACTGAGGTTTTTTTTACACATTTTCCTTGAAAATATTTACTCTACTTGATCCTTTATTAAAGTAGTTCCGATACACAACCTAAACTAATAGTTCATTTAGGTATCGGAATAAGGTTAATTTTATTTAACTAACAAGTTAATAATATTTAATTTTATTTTAAATATTTCATAAAATCTTATATAGAATTTGCAAAACGTCCCTGAACGAGTTAATATCAATTTCAAAATTAAAATTTCTCGGTCCTCAAAACAATAAAATGTAATATTAATCTTTGAGATATTTCGTAAAAACTGTGAAACTACATGCAAACACCAATCAATACTTATTAAATTTATAACATCCATAAAGTAGGGACCTCAAAAAGCAAAAAGAAAAGAATATATGAGGACGAATCCCAATAACAAGTCCAACTGTCAGGGTATTATAATTTGTATTCAGCACCTTTGAACATGACATAAGAATTAAATGAAACTACGTGATGTAGTATTAGTCAAAGTTCTTTCCTAATAGCCCACCTGAAGATGTAATACAACGAAACCTAGATCGTAGTAAAGAACTTAAAGAAAGTAGAAATAATACTTCATGACGTAGTTTCATTTAATTGTGAATAATGAATTTCTACAAAATTAACATCAAATAAATTCAATATTAATTATTTTATCAATGTATACTCACGAAGTAATAAATTTGCCGAAATATTGTACGTAGTTAAAAAATGTACTGTATCATAATTACGGACGAAAATTTGAAGATCGATGAAGAAATAAATGTAAACATATTTCTAAGATGCTAAGCAAAGATTTATTATTTTCTTTAATATGTTATAACAGTTCGTATATAGTTACCATTCGTTTGTGGACATATCAAAGGTAGAACCATTCAAAGAGACAAATTATTAGTTGATACCATGTACGTATTACTAATCAAAATCACGATTATTAATACGTTTATCAGTATAAAGTGAATTGACATGGAGAATATCTGTGCAAAAGTACTCTTTGTAATATGTAAACCGATTTCCATATAATTTTTAACTTTCATTATTCTAGACGGATTTATGCATTAAGTTCAAACAAAAGTGAAAGCTTATGATCTGCATCGCTCGTTGCTTAACACAAGCTTCAATACTGAGGTTGTAATAACAAATTTGAAACTTTCATCGTTGCAGACCAGTTTTTGGAATAAGATTAAACAAAGATAAAAGTTGATGACGATTGCTCGTTGTTTAATACAATCTTCAATATTGAGGTTATTATCAGAGATTTGATAAGTTGCAGTTTAATTGTAGTACGAGGTTAAAAGCTTGAAAAGATGTGGGTAAATTGTACATATTGGAGTTCTACATGAGCGCGAAAAAAATAAACTTATTTAATGGTAAAATAAAATTGAATCACAGATTCTTATTATAATGAGATTAATAATAGATAATTGTCACCAAATTAGCTAAACAATTTGACACATTGATAGATAATATCGCTCATGGGCGTCTCTGCAGTCAAAATTGACAACATTTTACCCGTCAATGTAAAGGTCAGTACAATTTACGACGATCGACTTTTCCTCTTAAGACAAAGAAAGACTATCTTTACAGTCATTGTGGGTATAAATAGGACCTGTTACTATTACAATGTAATAGGTATCCAAAAACTCTTCTGTGCAATATATGAAATTTAGTAGATCTTATGTGGTCTTAACCACTAAAATAGTACTATCCATTAAATTGTTAAAATAGTTCTAAATATTTTTAATGATATTACGCAACCAGCCGTAAAATATGCTAATATTTTATTCTACATAAGGGAAAGTAAGGCTCTAGTTATTTTGAAATTAAGGGCCAAAATGTATTTGACTTTCTTGTTTTCAAAAGAAAACAATGTCTGTTTCAAAGACATACTATAATTTTGATAATAAAAAACCGTTAAAATACTTAACACATTATGATTTTACCCCATAATATACGTAAAAGATGTCACTATGATTGTATAAAAAATACAAATGACAAGTTTTGTACTTTAAAAACACTTTGGCCTGAAACTATTATTTACTTGAAAAATCTAATTACGTATTAGAGTGGTTCCGTATAAATTTAGGCGCTTATAAATATTTAAGGATTAATAGCTTAAACTATTAAAAAAATTATTATATTAAAAGAATTAAACTATTTAAAAAAGTAATTTTTCGCAATGTTAATATTCATTTTTCAAAATCGTGAAAACTGGTGCACATTCAATTAAAATTATTTCTCATCAAGAAATGTATAAATTTATCTTTAAAATACAAATTTAAAAATGTATATTTTAAAATACATGATTATTTTTACTATTTATATAAATGAATTATCTGTAGTTTCTAAGAACTTTTTAAAAACTAAACTACATCCATAAACTGGTCTTTTATTACTTGTAAAAACTAATAGAGCCTACTCCTTTGTGATAATTTTGTCATATAAACTACTGTAATTAATATTTTTAAATATTCAAAATAGCGGTTTAGGTTGTAGATACCTTACTATAACAAAATGACCATTGTAGAGAGTGTTCAATTTAGTGACATAAGCAGTACCTACAAAAAAAATAAATATGTTTTTATGTTATATGCGAGACCAGAATCCAGGTCAGAGCAGAATATCAGATTGGTGATGACACTGTGATTAAAATCCTTTTATTACTGCTACCGCTTCTATTGTTAATATATAAATATACATTAATATAACTATAAGGTGTATCAGGCGTTGGTAAACAACTTAGAAAAAACAACTTTTATAACCGTTTATGAATGCAAAAACTTCACAACTGTAAGTTACTTTGTTCATATTGAAACCATATTACATCATGTTCACATTCGCGATGACAAAAAGTTAATTAATTTGTATCAAATTCAGGCAACACCAACCTGAAAACACTACAGAATTTTCGATCGATTTGAAAAATTTTACCATTCTACCCAAATGAAGACCACCCTAAGCCAAGGTTATTTACAGGTATTACAATAAAACGGTAGCTACGTCAATAAAATTGTGTTGTGTATCATGTTTCCAAGAATATTATAAAGCAAAACAAAAAATGTAATAATTTTTAAATATGCAGTCCGAACGCTGTCGGCCTTGCAAGAAATATCAAAGAAATTTGCTTCGCATTGTATTTTAATGTAGACAAATTCTTCAGAAATAAACCAGTATGAATTTTCTCTCAAAGCGTTAATGTTTTTGTTAAATACCACTTATATTAGGATTCCATAGAAGTCTGTTTTTAGTACTATTTTTAGAATAAGGTTACAAGAGAATTTGAATAGGCAAGGAAAATTTTCGTGCACAACCAAACTCTCACCGATTTACGGCACACGGCATTAATATTTATGTAAAAATAAATTGAAATTTACAGCGAAAATATTTCTGTTGCCCTCACCGCACAAGGTCAACGTAATCTTTTCGATTTAGACCAGGCTTAATAATAGTGAAAGCATCTATAAAATCTTCAGTAACTTTATTTAACTTTTGTCGCGCTAGCAAAAGGCTTTTATTAAACCTTGCAAATTTCCTGTTAAGAGCAGTTAAATATGTAGCCAATGACGAACGATAAATAATAATGGCTTATCTTTCTTTTGCATAAAACTCTAAAAAGATTTTCAATATTACTATTGAATATACCAACAAAATTTTCCTATAAAATGTTGCGGTTTTTGTTAATAACGATAAAATGTTATTGCATAGATTTAAAAATATTCTTGTTTTAAGTAGTATGTAAAGTAACGCATTAGGATGAATAAAGGGAACGAAATAAATTACACTTAGGAAGGGATGTTTTGATGATACTTGCCTTTTTTTTTAATTATCAATATTAAGTAAACGCGGAAAAAATTGAAAAACAAGTAAAGCAAGAGCCGATAAGATGGGAAGAGAACTTTAACAGAACTACGTGAAAACATTTTTCGTTGGCTCTTTCTGTCTTAATTCGGCCAGCTTCCCGTCTTATCTGCCATTGTGCCAGCTTCCCATCTTATCGGCTCTTTCCGACTTAACGCTTCGTTATCTCCTATACTACACACACGCTAATTTACGAGTGTGTTAGTGTATCAGGCGTTCATTAATTTAAAATATGATTTATAATTATAATAAAAGTGATAGTGGAAAAAATTTAGATCTTTCACATCTACCAGGCGCCCCGTGATGGCTCGATTTTTTATAAAAAATACTCGTTCCGTATACTAGTTATAGTTCTTCTTCTCCGTATATTATCTTCGACCGTATATTCCACATTATATCTAATCACAATATGAACATATAAAGTAGATAAATATTTTGGCTTCAAAATTGTTATTGAGTTTGTATATTTGAAACAAAACCTTTTATTGACTTGAGCGATATATTGATATACTTTGAAAATTCATTGCCCAGTGGTTTACATTCAAAATAATAGGCAAAGGGCATAAGAGAAAGAGTTTCGAGTAAATTCATAAATATTCCAACGTAATATACTGCGTACGTGCCTGTGTAAGTTTAAACAGTACTTTAAGGATAATAGCCAGCGTACTAAATTTTTCTCTGCCTCTTTTTTTACTCATTTTTGTACCATTCGTTTTTTCTTTCAGTTTATGGATACTATATAATTTCGGTAAGCTATTTTTGGTATTGATTTTCCTATTTATGGTAAAAATTGTTACTGTATTTATGAATACTCCTAACGTTATTTTAACACTTATATATGTATATATATATATATATATATATATATATATATATATATATATATATATATATATATATATATATGTAATCGGTTAGACTAAAAATAACATTACCCTTAAAATTTAATATTTCCTCAATATGTTTGTGTGGTTGTTTGTGCACGTCAGTGACAAAAATAGACGCCAACCGTCCAACAAACATTCCATTAATTTTTTTGGTTTAAATTTTTCTAATTTACAATTATTTTTTGAATCGAAAACTCGTAACTCACTTGCGCTTTCTTGGCAGATTATGTGCATGCATATGTTACCTTTCCAAATGTAATTAACAGAATAATAACATCTTTACCATTTTTAAATTAAGGAGAGTACTTATACTAAAGTGCTGAGACTGCTTATTAAAATGACTTATTCGTATAAATAAAAAAAAATAATTCCTATTAATGTTGTTAAGATATAACTTTTAAAATATTCTTACGCTTCACACTAAACACATCAATAGGAAAAATGATATGGATCTAAGGTTAATTAAATAGTGTTTTAGATATGCATGTAAGGTTATTAATAGATATAAATTGTTTAAAGGCGTGCGTGTACGTGTTGTGTGTAATTAAAATCCAAACAAAAATGAGTCCATATATCCTTAAAAAGTCTATTTAGAGAGATTTGGCTTCATTTTGTTATAAAAGATTGTATCTTGTCGTGGATTTTTGCCTACCCAGTAGTGGATTTTAGATATAAATTTTCAAATAACTTAAACGTTTAATATTATCATTCGTTATGATTTTTCCAGGTTGTATAAATTTTGATAAAACAGTATTGAATTTATTTTTACAACCTTTATTTATTGAATATATTTGGCGTTAATTTTGTAGAAATTCATTATTCATAATTAAATGAAACTACATGGTGTAGTATTATTTCTACTTCCTTTAAGTTCTTTACCACGACTTAGATTTCGTTGTATTACAACATTTTCAAGTGGGCTATTAGCAAAGATCGCTAATAGCCCACCTGAAGATGTTGTAATACAACGAAACCTAGGTCGTGGTAAAGAATTTAAAGAAAGGAGAAATAATAATACATCACGTAGTTTCATTTAATTATGAACCTTTATTAAAAAAAGGATGGCTTCAATTATTTTTTTTATTGATGAAGAGTTTGAGTTTTTTTTTATTTTATGATTTTTACTTATAAATATACTGTACTTTGGATGCCTCATATACAATACACTTTTCCCAACACGAATAGTTGTAATTGTAATTAGGAAACATAAAATTATATATAAATTACAAAATTATGTTTTTCAGAATTTTTGGTGAAATTCAGTAGAAAGTGTATAGTAAAAAATGGTTCCTAACTGCGTAGTTATAAGGACAATAGTGGTGATTATTTTAGTTCAAATGATCCTTGTTCAATGACGGGATTCTACTGCCAAAAATTATAAATATTTTGCTATAAAATGAGTGATAATAATAAACATGTAAATTATTTTTATTTTTAAAACTTATAAAAAAATATTTATTAAATTAATATATAGTTTTCGGATATAGGAAAACGATTCAGTTTTACATTGATATTTTCAAAATATATTTTCTTTTAAAAAAAAACGTTCATTTTTATAAGTTAAAAATAATAAAGGATCTTATAATGTCCCAACAAACCAGGTAAATATTTCATATATATAATTTTATAACAATAAAATTAATTTTGTCATTTCAATATTTAAACACTATTCAACAAAAAGTGACGTACTTCTTAATTTATTTTATTAAATAATTAGCCATCTATTTATTTAAAATAATTTATTACTTTCCCTTTTTTTTCGCCTCTTAACCTTCATATGTCGATTGTAGATGGTTTGAAAAAAAAATCTTTGTCATAATTATATTTATCTGTGTGCGGCCAATTTCACTATTTTGTTTAAGGAATGGCGAACCTGTAAAATAAAGGTTCTTGTTGAATACCGAAAAAACTATTCCATTTAATTAGCCTACTATGCAACTATATGTATAAAATATTTCTGAATTTCATACGAGAAAATTGTAGTCATACGCTTGGCATTCAATATTACGGACTTACTCTAATGCTAGCCCACCATGATGGATACAATGTACTGCAAGTCCCGACTATCTGGGTTCTGTGATATTTTTACATAGAGAGATGCGTAGAGGGTATTCGTAAACAATGCTCTACAACGAAACCTGCATTAGAGATGTTTAGAAGATTTTCAATAAGCTATCGATAACTACAAACACAAAGATACGACTTCCGTCCGTAAATTTTTTCATTTTGGAACCGACTCACTTCTGGGACCATATCGAGGCCAATAAATACTCCTTCAACTGTCTACGGAGCTACATAATGAAAATAAAATAATATGATTTAATGCAGATATAAGTATGTAATAGAGATATCATATGTATGTCGAATATCACAGCTAATGGATTTTTCTTTCCAAATTATAATTCATAATTTGCTAATTTTCATATTGGCGTGTTGTTATAATAATTTATAATTGGAGGAATCATAAAATAAATGGAAAAAAATAATACGTGATATTAGTTTATGGTAAGGTCACCGTTTTTGACGTAAATTGCGTAATTACGTTTGTTTGCGGATAATTTGATTCTATTTTGTGTAATAACAGAACGTACTTATTGGTTGATTACACGGATCTAATGCAGTAAAAGTTATGTATTGCGGTATATTAGTTATAATAGGTACATTAAAATGTTTACAAAAATTTTAGCTCCACTTTCTGGTAGTATCCACTTAGTACCATATATTCGATGGTGCACTACTTTTGAACTCTTGACTCAAAATAGAATTTTTAAAACGTGACTAGGCTGATAAATTAATATATATTAACAAAATTGTCTGACACGTACATTTTAAATACTAAAAGATTTATAGTGATTGTGAACATTGAAGTGTAATTATTGCAAATTGGGTTTTTGATCGAGGTTTAGTTCGCTTGGACTTCATTATTTTCCCAGCTTTTTGTTAATGGATTAACATATGATGTGTTCTATGGTTCGGTACGCATGTAATTACAGATAAATATTTAAACATTTGCGGGTACATAATATAATTATTTAAATTTTTAAGAATGTTATTTTATTTTTCACTTAACAAAATATCGCCGTATAAATCCTATATTAGCATAAGACACTTTGGTTGCCTATGTTCGCTTTATTTTTAGCGCTAGTTGACCGAAATAATTTCGCAATGAATTTCTTATAAAATTCCGTTATCTTTGTACAATCACATTGTAAATGCAATGCAAATATTTTGTAGACGCTTATTTTGCAAAAAAGACCCCATATCGACAAATATTATTAGATACTTCTCATTGCATTTTAAAATATATCTTAAATTATATCTTAATTGATGGGAGTCGTAAGAAAGACATTCTTCACTACAAGTCCAATATATTTTGAGCTATTTGAAAAAAAATATTTTTCCCTCCTGTATACCTTTGAATAAATACATCTTCAGGTAAAATTATAACTAAAGCGATCTTAATTTGAAAGGGTTAAAACACAGAGATTTAGAAAATGTTGGAGTGAGATAACTAAATTATTAAGGTGACCACTGACGAACCGTCCAGAGTGCTAAATGGAGCGATCGTCAGTATACTCAAACTATCAAAATTACGTACAATTTTGGTCTGATGAGACGATGTAATGAATTTCCAAGCATTAACAAATTATGTCGCTCTATACCAAATTGAACCATTAAAGTATGAAACAAAGATCATGTACTAAATAGATCATCAATTCAAACTATTGTACGAGCGAGATAGAATGATGTAGGCAGTTCTATATTTGTTACACTTTGAGATAATGAAGTGGGTTTGTGGACCAACATGGTCCATATACCTGTCTGTGTGTATGTATATATATATATATATATATATAATTATCTGCTGTATATTAAAACCCTTGATATTGGATTCATTAAAATAGTATAAATAGAGCGACATTTAAATCTCAAATTTTCATTCGACTTACCCACATTGAAACTTCTAAGGAATTTTCAAATATTATTCAAAGAATTTCGTTGGTCGAAATATATATAAAGATTTTTAAAGATCTTATTTATTTGCTAACTTTGACCTACGGCTTTCCTTGTGTGAAAAAGGTAAACTTAATAATATATAATTATGTGAGAAATTATTACGAGAGAACCTAATTTCTTCTTTACTCTTAGATTCTTATTTATATTTGTATATTTGTGAAAGTTCAACTTACAAAACTTGTTAATATGAATTTAACTGCGGGAAATATTCATATCAAGTTCCACTTGCACTAGATCGTCTTTGTGAGTAGTAAACTCACGTAATTTAGTTCTGAAAACTGTTTTTGAAATTTGGAAACATGCTAAATATAAATTTTATAGGTAGCTTTTATTTATCCAGTTTATTTTTATTTTTATGTTATTTTATTTATCTTCACCCTTCCTGCCGAACCGTGGCCTCCAATGATGCTGTGTAACATTAAACAGCGTTAACATACTTCCCTAGTAAATTCAAGTGATGTCGAAATACTCCTGTGTACATCTCCATTCTTGTTTACATTTCCATTCTTGTCAATAGTTGTTGCGTGGTACTCGAACAAATTAAGAAACAGGTAATTAGGCGAACAAAAATTGTGAAAAATGTATTTTTCCAAAAATATCTTCAATGTGCAGATACACCTCTGTTATAGTTGCATAAAAATATAGAGACAAATTATTTACTTTCTTTATATTTTCGTAACTTTTAAATATATATATGTGTGTATATATATATATATATATATATATATATATATATATATATATACCACCTCAATAGAATGAGAATTTACAGAAAATATATCCGAATGCAAATCGAAAGAGCTCAAGATACGTCTAATCTAAACTGAACCTTTAGTGTAAATTTGCAGAACTACGTGAAAACATTTTTCTGAATTTTTATTGCATGGTTGGGAAATACACGTTTCTAGATATTAAGTTTACACAGACGATAATATAGCACTTAGTTTATCGAGATTTAAGGTAGAGTTAGAAAGAAAAGAAGAAAAGAGAAATTAGAAACAGAAAAAGATAAGACAAATTTAGAAGGAAAAAAGAAAATTTTAATGAGATACTTTAATTTTAATATACTAATGTTGAAAGTATACTGCAGATACTCTCGTAGGTTACGTAAATAATGTAGCGATATATTAATAAGTTTGACAGGAATATAAAACGAGAAGTTGCCCGTCCTATTCGAACATTTCCTATCTTATTTTTGTGCATTTTAGTTTAGTTTATAAGCTAATCCGAGAGCAATGCAGATTATTAGATCTACGTCGATTCTTTTATGAAAATGAAATTACATTTTTTTTAATTTTGAAATTATATTCATTTCATCTTCTATGAAAATGAAATATATTGGATAAAATTATGCCTGTATCAGAAAATCATGAGATACCTCGTTTGACTGAAAAAAAAAATTAGTTACAACGTATTAATTTTTAATTTTGTATCACGCCTAACAATTAAAGTGTGTTATATAGCTTTGTCATAGAATCTATACATATATTTAATCTATACTTATATTTGTTAGTTATATCTCTGACAGATTGTGCGGCCCATTTATTTTCCAGCCGCATGATTACACAAAATTGTAAATATTATTATCTTGAACTTGCTAGATAAGCAAAAATTGATACATTTTGTGATAAATCTAAGAAAATACATTAAACTACTGTACAATAAAGTTTCTACATTTTGATTACACTTAATAAATGCTTAATTTTAGATTAAACACTGCAGCAAACATTGACTCCCTTATTAATAGTAAAGTAGTTAATTGTAAAATACACCCATATTTTTTAGTATCAGCCAATCGTCAGTTTTCAATAACCGTGTTAATATTGGTAAGAAAGGAATATTTTGCTTGTGATTTTAATCAGTTTTTATTTGTTTTTCTTTATTATAATAATATGTTACATTTAATTCAAAACTATAAGTTTTTCAGTTTAGTGCGGGGATCGATCATCACTTCGTACCCAAAACCAAGGTCAGTTTTTTTAATATATCCATTTGGAAGATTAATTTTTTTAACGAATACCTTTCAAATTTTTTCAAATTTAAAAGCAGAATTTACATAATTATATAAATTTCTATCTCAACCTGTTTAGTTTCTTGTAGAGTTGAGGCAAAAAAATGGCATCAATAGAGTAATCAATTTCGACGCAAATCTGGGAAAGAATTTAAATAATAATTTCGTCCTACGGTTGAAAATCATATTTTATTCATTAACAACCTATTTACAATTCCACAGTTTATGCTATTTAGCTAAGGTAATCAAAAAAAATTGCTTACATTAATTCCTTACCGCTTTTGAATTTAATACTTTAGTACTTTTTACTTATATTACTTTAACTATTCACTTGACACTTGTTAATTTTAGTCTTATACTAATTCTGAATAACGCCACAAGGCAACCGCATCATCAAGAGGTTCATAATAATTTAGAGTGGTGTTTGCTCTTAACGGTGAGACTAGACTTTAATTTCAAAACTTTGAAATAATAGAGACCAAGTTTTAATTATTATTATTATTTCAGCGCAATAGTAATAATATTCCATTACCTAAAACGTTAAGTTTTATGTTCTGCACTGGAACATAATATTTTTTAACCGGTGTCTGCTGGCCTAGAGTATTTAAAGAAATAACTTCATTTAATAAAATTGAAGTGAATTAGTAACGTTATGAATTTAAAAATTTAACAATAAGAGAAACTTCCTTGCCAAATGATATAAATCCCATAAAAATTCATTCCTGATTTAAACAAATGATTGATGTAATTTTACCCCATCCCACTTTTAACTTCAGCGTCAGTCGTTTAAGTCAAATCTGCATTACTAGTTTAATAAATTCATTGAAATCCAATGTTCTGGTATTAGGTAGACATTATGATCGGCATCATTTTGTCACATTGAAGTGGTGATAAAAAGATGATGTCATAACAGGAGTGGTGATGAATGTGATTTTAACAGGTGATTTTGTGAATAAATGAAAGTAGCTTCTTTTGTAAAAATTAAGGTTATACAAAAAAAGCTTTTATTTACTTTGAAGAAATAAAATATAATTTTGACTTTCACAAATATATTAAATATAATATTCTCCTTTTAATCTCGGAAATTTTAAATAAGTTTCTTTACCACCCGCATAACTAGTTTAAATATTTTCTTTATATATTTACATCTTCATTAAACAATAACTGTTTTTAAGTGTTTTCCGCAGGATGCGAATTTTTTATGATATATAATTTAATTGTTATGATAAAATTATTTTACCTTCTCTAATATAAGTTTTTTTACAATTAAAAAGAATGCGAAAACTACATCGTTCAGTAACAATTGTGGTAGATCAGAGGTACTGACACTAGAGTTTCCTCTTACAGATAACAATTCTCAGCAACTTAATGTGAAGATAATTAGAGGAGAAGGAGAATGTAATTAGGAGACCCATATCGTCAGCTCATAACGCGGTAGAAGGATTACAATGGTCAATATGAATATATATTTGAAGTTCATCTCTATATTGGCGATATTTGCAAGTTTAAGTGATATAGTAGCATTAAGTCTATATTATATATAGCATATATTATATATAGCATTATATATATATATATATATATATATATATATATATATATATATATATAATTTCATTTGCATAGTTATATTTTTGAAGAAATTAAATTAGTCGTTAAATCGCATGACAATAAGATTAGATAATTTTATAACTCCAATTGATTGGTAGAAGTTCCGGATACTTTCTGATATTTTTAAACTTTAAATTTGTCCAATTCAAATACAAAATTAACTTCATCAAATGCTCTATAGCACTCACAATGCTTCATATTGAGCATTGTGAGTGATTATTGCTATTGAGAACTGGATGAAGTTAATTTTATAGTATGGAGTTCAAATCTGACTATGAAAATTTATGTTTAACTCCACATTTCAGACTCTATTATTCATTTAATACTATATTATATATATGTAAATTTAGATGGCTTGCAATATTTGGAATGGGTAGAAAATATAGTATGATCTAAAGTAGGAAACGATACAAAAACTTAAATATTGCGATTACTTTTTTCCTCATTCATTGTTTTAATTATATTTTGAATAACAAACTTTCATTACTTATAAAATAACTTTTAGTTCAATTATTAGAAATAAACCAGGATTAAGTTTGTCTAAGTAGAAACTACTACTGTCAAATTAGAGCTTTCGCATCGTAAATTATTATTTGCGGTCTAAATGGCTATAAACGTCGTTTCTGTTATCAGACCTAAGTCATTATTTTCCCGGAGTTTGTGGTATAAAGTACATAAATAAAATTCCGTTTAACAAGTAACTCGTTTTATTAGACAACTGATGGCATGTTTATATATTAGATTGCTTGCTTCCCCTTTACAATTTAATATCATGTACATAATTACTTCCCAGACTTTACTAAGGGTCTTTTTTCCGTTTCCTACACTTATGATTTCTACTGGAAATATAATAATATTTTTGACACTTTTATTATTACCAATTAATTTTCATCTAATATTTTAGTATGCAGTATCACATGTTTCATACCATGGCAACTTATTTTTCCTAGGTAAGATTTTTAATTCATTTATAAATATGTATATATATATATATATATATACATATATACATATATACATATATGTATATGCATTTCATATTGTTTTATTTAAATCATTGAATGTTTAAAATAAATTCATTATATTCTGATATTTCATCATAATTAGTTATATAAAAAACCGCATTACAAAATATAGGTATCGTGGTTTAGTAGTCACTAGAGGACAAAGTAGGTAAATGAAAAAAGCATCACAGCTTAATTCCATTAGTGGTGAACAGGACCCGACTCGAATGTCGTACTTCAGTTTTGATCGATTATAAGTTGGACCACTGCCGATATGCCAATATCGCAAACGAAAACAATATACAACTTACAAAAATCTCCAGTTACCTTGAAGTATATCGTAGTTAGGAACTTTTGACACGAAATATACAGTTTTAATAATAAAATGAAAACCTATTGAAAGTCATTCAATATCGGTTTTATAATGTGAGCAATAATTCAAAAAGCTCGCATTTGGCATAAATATACTTGAGTTAATATATAAAAGTACATTTCGTTGACATATTTTTGAAGCTATTAATTTATTTTAATCCTAGCTAATTGATGAATAGTATAATGAATATTTTTTTAATAACAAGAAATCGATAAATATGTAGATAGCACAAACACGTAAAAGTTAAACTTCATTAAAAATAATTCAGAAAATAATTCAGTTAACTAGCAAAAAATAAAATTGTTTGTAATGAGCTCCGCATACTTTGAACAAATTGAGAGACCGGAATTTTATTTTATAAAATTTAATTCAGTTATTTAACCCTTAAAATACCTAGACCCACTTAGAGATTTATCCAAAGTGTTAAAATATTCAAGTATCTAAACTTATATTATTTTAAAGTTTATTACAAATTATATAAAATGAAGACAGAAAAAGAGTAAGGCTAGGCGCATCTTGTGATACTGCGTTAATTATTGTGAGTGCACCAAAAAGGAATAAACGCTGCAGCATATTCGTGCTATTCTAAGTATGTGAAATAAACTACCAATTCGTCCTCTCAGGTTCCTATTTGACTGTTACTAGGGACATAAAGCACCACTAACACGAGCCAATTATTTCGTAAGTTAAGTTGGAAATTTACTAAATATATAAATATGACACATGATTATATAATATAAAAATAAACTTGACACTATATAAATTAAAAAATAAGAACAAATAATCAAAAAATCAATTAATAAAATCCTTCGAGTTCATAAAAAATCATTAAAATTTCGTTTTACATAAAAAGTTTCATGATGTGAAAAAAATATTAAAATTGTTCAATGAGATTTACTTTTAAATAAATTTAAGTTGCTTGAACATAACAAATAACTGAATTAAAATTAAATTATTCATTGGAGACAGCGAGATCGAGAGGTCGTCTTCACAAGATTAGCTGTGACTACAAGTAGCCTCTACTTCTACAAGTAGACTACAAGTAGCCTATCTCCTCCTGGATAATATTTTACGCGGCTATGGAGGAGCATGAATAAAGAATACACCAGTCGATAATTGATTCTCAATTTCTAATGTGAAAGGTTGAGTGAGAAAAATATAAAAGTTGAGTTAAGTCTTTGAGTGATTTTAGCTCGAAGAGTAATAAAACAGTTTACGTGGTAATTTTACGAAGTAACTAGTGGACAATTTATCAGCTGATAGGCTTATTCCAGACTTTTCGTTTCAAGTATAAGGCTTTGGCTTTTTTGTACCATTTTAAATATCAATAAGAAGAGACGCGACAATACATTCTCAAAATTTTAAGTCTGTTTATTTATATACTTATTGATGACGGTGGTACGTTTGGAATTGATCATTGATCTCGCTTTAGAAGCATGTTTATTGCTTAGGCAGATTTGCATCATATAGAGTAAAAATCATATAATTGTGACAGTGAAATTAATTCCATAGAGATATAGGATGAATTAGACAGAATCAACATTTCCCCTAGTTCAGTCATAAATACTTTTCCTTTAGTAAAAGGCATTAAATTTTATTTTAAATTTCCTTGCAGGATGGCAGATGTGAAGTCAATAAAATATGATGTAAATGATATTTTAGACATTTTGGTACACTGACTTAACGTAAAACATTCAAAAACACTTTTTTGCAGAAACAGACTTAACTTAATATTCATTCACTTACTGCTTTAACATCGAATGCTAAAAACCTTCATTCCTTAACTACGGGGCACTTTTTATTTTAGCAACTTCTCTTTTCACTTCCATCGGCAATTCTCCAAACATCCACAAAGATATAAGCGCATACAAATATTGTAACAATATTTATGCTCAGACAAATTAGCGAATAACTTCTGGAACTGCAGCAATATGACAAATGACGTTATCGGTAGCCTTAATTAAGGGTTGATGATCAGGTTGTCTTGAAGGAGAATAATACACCTCCACTTTAGTGAATAAAGGAACTACGATTAGGTTGTTCCCAGGAAAAGATGACCTCTGCAGAGTCGCTGCTTCTAAAACCAGCAGCCGTATCGAGCGTAGCCCGTAAACTGCCTCCTTACTACACCGCTAGGCCCGAAGAACGGTCACCCCACTGTGAAGAATAGCGTGCGAACAAGAGAGGTAGCAAATCATCGTCTTTGAGACGCAGCGGATCGCTAACTAACTTATTCTTATTCACTTCACTTCCAATATTGATCTCGAGCTTAAAACATTGCCCTTTGCGACATGTTTATGTATATTTAAACTTTAAATATTCTTCAACATATTGGCATATACAGACACATGAAATGTAATCGATAATCGATGCCATGATTAAACGCGAGACTTGTAAATACCAAAAATATAACTTTTATCATCATATTATGTTGCAATCATGGTTTTCATTTTAAAAATTCCGATATGTTCTTTCAAATACTTCAAAGAAACGCATACAAAGTTTCTTTTAGGAAGTATTCTAACCCAATAAAATTTTTCTAGATGATAAAATCTGATCTTTTTGATTTTCACTGTTGATTTTAATTTCAATCCAAATAAGATGGTCAAATTAATTATATGATAGCGAATATGAAATCAATAATTTGCCTGGGTAAATTTTGAAATCCGTTTTAGTAAAAAATGACATAAATTAATAGCAAAGAAAAAAAATTCTTATTAATTTATATACGTCATTAACTGCTTAGTTAAATATTGTCTCCCTTAATTAACTAGCCTTTTTCGCCTTTAATGATTTTTTTTTACTACGAAGCCATGAATATCTTAACAAGCTGTCTGCAAAATGTACTTCCAATCATCTTATGTTCATCATAGTTAGAGAATAGTTTTGCAACCAAACTACTCTTTACTATTATTTTTTTCCTGAATTTGCAATTTTTACTACTATTTTTCGTCTGAATTTGAAGTTCACTTTTCTATTATTTCTTGTTTGTATGCGATCAAATCCGAAACTTTAAGTTTAAAGTAAAACACGTCAAAAATTATTCTGATAATAATATCGTAGAATAATATTACTTACGACAATATAATTTATTAGTTGTTGGAAAACTTTGTGTCGTTTTGAAATTTCTTCTATTAGGAAAATGTTATTGAAATATTAAAATTTCAAGTATAAAAGCGGAAGTATATACCAGATATCTTAGATATTAATGTTGAATGACGATCGCTCATAACTTGAGTTGTAATAGATGAATTTTGATGCAGTCACTGTCGTGGAAAATATTCATAAAGAAACTTTAAATTATAAATGTCGGTGTAGATGTTCAGGTAACAAAACCATATTAATATTTGTGGGATATATCCTTGAATGCGGATGGACATGCAATACTTTTGTACTACGATGACGATAGCGACATAAGAGAGCTGGCGAAATTATCGTTTTAGGAAGATGTTCGAATTGGTTAATCATTCGCGTTAATCGCAAACAACACAATTTCTATGCGAACTTTAATTGCAAATTTTAACAATTATTTGCTTTGTTAATCTCAAAATCTTGTTCACAAATTTTCTTTAAAATAGTAAATTAAAGATACCACAATATATATATATATATATATATATATATATATATATATATATATATATATATATATATATATATATATATATATAATCGGCATGTACTTGTCAAACGAAATGTTGTAAAATCTATTTTACGTTTTGTTCATAAACCGAAACAGTCTTATCTAATTAAAGACTTAATAATAAGTTATATGATATATAAAATACTGTATTTCATTCCAACTTATCACCACATAATATATATAATCTATGTTCCTAAAAACATACTTGCGATACATAAAATATTTAATAAAACGGATAATTAAATTTATTTAATTACCTACGCATGTGTCTCTACACGATATACAGATTACCTACCCGATAGTGGTTGGTGAAAAGCAAACATACAAACCATTTTTAGGCTTACATTAACCCCCATGCAATTAGATACAATCTCCGTCAAGTGAAGAAATAAGTTGATTCCAATTTTTCAATTACCCCTTAGAGAGTACGAGCGTACCCGTGTCTGTCCAGGTCGCAAAAAATATCTGCCTGACAGTGACAATTATAATTAAATTTGTGAAATTTAAATTTTGTGGTGAAACATAGATGTGAAAGCTTACAATGCCTTAGTAAAAAATGTATTGTAATTGACTGTACTTCGAACAAGGATTTAAATTGTAGAGTTTATTTTTTTTAATAATTATTGTAAAAAATTTGAGTTTCATTCATTAATTTGAGTTAACCAATTCTCAGAAATAACCACGGGTGGCCAATCATTCCATGTGATTTAAAAAACATATAAATGAATCTTACTTTTTTTTATTTCCCGGATTAAACATTTTTATTAAAGACAAATATTTTTGTTAAATTTGAGCTCTAAACCATTCTTTTAATTTGTTGTCTATGATTGAGTAATATTTTCGTGTAGTACTTATATTGATATAATTAATTTTAAGTAGGTTTCCTAAAAATATTAGATTACGAAATCTTTCCAAAGATAATAATTTGATTTACTGAGTTTTCTGACTATCATCTATAAGGCACAATATTTTAATATTATTTACAGACTAAGACATTTAATAGAAAAACAAAACGATTAAAACATTTTTAACGAGACATTTGACAGTGAGCCAAATATTAACATTTTACGACTTAGAAACTGATTCAAGATCTCTTTTTGCCAACGGTTGCGAAGAGTTCAATATTTATATAAATTAGTACAATATTTATATAAATTAGTAGATTGGCAAGTCAGATTATTTAAATGTTTTTATTTTATTGGAAACACATCATAAATTGAATAAAGAGTGAAATATTATGAACGTTTCTATAAGGAAACGTTTTTTTAGTTAAGCAAGCGCAAAAAAGTACAAGGAAAGAGGTCAAGAATTCAGATTAAAATTTATGATTTGAATGGAGTTGTGTTGTCAGTTGTGACTTCTGTCATTTTTATCTTTCTCTCATTTACTTTGCCTTCATGAATTATAGTAGTATTAAGTCTATAGTACTTCTCTTTTATTTTAAACCATTAATTGGGAAATATTTAAATAGGTGGTGTACCATATGTTAGCAAAAACTAATAAACGTAATTTTTCCTTTATATTTTAAGTTAAGATATGCTCGGATAAAATCGGGGCCTCTTAATAAATTAAAGGGAAGAAATTGACAATTTTTTAATTTGTTCTGCTCTCTTGCTAATTTGTACGCGCGTCACAAATCTACTCCGCAAATTTTAATGTTATTTTTAACATTGTTTATTTCATAACTTTTACAGCTAAAATAAAAATTTTTAAGTACAAGTGGTATCAACAATATAAGGATTACCTACAGGTGTAAGTAATTATAAGTACCGCAACATATTCCAATCAAATGTTTTATTAATTTGTTTAACTTCCCGAGTGTACACGTTTTTATTTAATAACGCTATAGCTAGCGTCACTCAGACATTTCAGAAAATCTTGTTGAAAGGAGGTAAACATGTAATTACATAAAGAGATAATGATAATGTAATTAGATGAATGGTATTTCAATCGTCTGTAATGTATTTAATTTTTGTCGCTATAATATTTTGAAATTTTTTATGTGATTTTTTATGTTTTGAAATTTAAAATAAGATCAATTTTTATTAGGATAAATATTTTTTTCACATTTATGTTTAATTAATATTTACATTTTTGGTAGTTACAAAAAAAATATTTTATAGGTATTTGCCTTTATTAATCTTTATTTCTTATGTCGAGAGGAAAATATAGCGTTCAGTGTTCATTACTCTTATATTCATAATTACCTAAATGTAATACAAATGATTCAACTAAGTTATTTTTAATTGGAATATAGAATCATCGCTGTTATTTTTCTATATTCCAATTAAAACAACAAACTTTTTTTTTTAATTGGAATATAGAATCATCGCTGTAGTTATCTTTTAAATTTTATGTAACCCTCTAAAAACTCTGTTCGTTAGTTTGGGTTAACTAATTTTGGGGGTATTGCTGGATTAAATACTAGATTCACTGGATTATTTAAAAAAAAAATACATAAAATTGAATTTTAATAAATGATACAAATTATTAGCTAATGCAATCCCCATCACCTAAATATCGCCTTGAGTATTGTACTATTAGTACGTATATTAGTCACGTACATTGTATTAGTCACGCACACTAAAATTATTGATGATTAATATGACTTGGCGTTTTCTTATCTCTCAGTTATTTACAACAACTTCTAAAGGTCTATAAATCGTTAACTAACACAAGAATCTCACAATTAGATATTGTTTTAAAATATTGACTCCCAATGAAACCTTTAATATTAAGGTTGAATCAATTCAAAAGGAGTATTACAAATAAGAGCATAAAAGATTCTCAAAGACTGTATAATGAGATGAGTTATGATGAACTCTTCAATTAAAACTAGAAAATATTACGAATTAAAATCAGTCAAGTGCGTGTCGAACCACTTGAAATGATAATTCAATACTAAGATATGTAATTTTAGATTTTCACCATTGAGTGAAATGTCGTGATATTTAATATTACAAAACGATGGTATATTTGAAATAGCTTGATATATGTGTGTATATATATATATATATATATATATATATATATATATATATAAAACTTTAAAAAATGGTTGAAATATTTTAATGTATTTTAATGAAATAAATAATACAATTTAAATGAATCACTAATCGTATTCATTTAAAATGTTAAATTGCTTATTAAAAATTGCACTGAATATTACGATTAATGCTTAAAAATAATTACTTTATTATATATTTGTATTAAATGAATTGTAGTGAACTTTTTGGGAAAACAATAAAATGTTTATAAATAAAACTAAGCAAAGTGCGAGCCGAACCCCTTTCTAATAATTCTAAGAAGACGCCGTGCAACGTGATGTAATTATCGATTTTCAGTATTATTAAAGTCCGTGATATTTTACTATCACAAGCAATATTATACAATCACAAGCAATGTTACATATATTTGAAATACTTTAATAAATAAATTAAATATGTAAAAAATGGCTGTAATATTTTTACGTATTTTAATATAAAGCTGATATTCAGAATGCCTTCAATTTATATTTGGCATTAACCTGATTTCACAATTGTGATAATTTTTAGTTTATTTATAAAATTACTACTTTCAAACAAAACATAACTATAACATAAGAAAAAAACAGTATTTTTCTGATTGGGATAAACATTTTGTTGTTTTAAATTTGGGTGAACAATTATTTATGTTTTTAGACTTTGACATACAAATAATTTCGACATAAAATTATTTTTCTTTCATATAATGAGATTATTGTTTTCCTTTTTGGCACATTCACGCATTATTCGCCCTTAAACACATTCGAAAATGAAATATTGTAACTTCTTTCCCGGAAATAGTCTTGTATAATTCAACCATACAGTTACATTAAGTGTTTTGTCATTGTATCACGTAATTATCAAAGTTTGGGCCATTGAATCTTATAATTACCTAAGTTTTGTAACATTGAACCCTATAATTATCTAAGTAATGATTTAGTAGCTGAACTCTTTACTATATGAAAACGATCAATTAACAACGAATGAAATCGAAAATTTAGCCAGTTATTAAAAGTGAAACTGAAAAAAATTTACCATTGCATTAATAATATATAAGGGATTAATTCTGAATCCTTCGCTTTTCCGCTATTAACATATTTTTGTGAAAGGTAATAAGACGTTACAGAGAGGCAGGGTATAAATACTCTAATAAAACTGGTTCAGAGCGGGATATGCTCACAATTATCCACAATTAAAACCTAATAAAAATTGACTTAGTACGAGTCAGTACGGGTACAAAATTATCCACATCTAAATAACTTGTTAAAAACGGACCTAGTAAAGATTGTGATAGGCAAAAATTTATTAACGTCTAAATAACCTATTAAAAACGGACCAAGTACGGGTCGAGATAGGTATAAATTTTTCCATATCTAAATAAGCTATAAACACGGACCAATTGTGGATCGGGTTAAACAAAAAGTTATCACCGTCCAAAATAACCTATAAAAATGGACCAGGTGCAGATTGGGATAGGTATAAATTTATCCATATCTAAATATGTAATTAATACAAACCAAGTGCGGGTCGGGATAGGCACAAAGTTATATACATGTAAATCCTATTAAAAAGAGACTAAGTGTTCATCGGGATAAGCATAACATTATCCACATCTAAATAACCTATTATAAACAGAATGAGTGCGGGTTGCAGAATGTCAGCGTGTCCTTTGGAGCGACGGCGTGAAGACCATCGCCGGATCGACCTGGACGAGACTAGCGATAGACCCTGTTGGAGAAAGATGGAGGAGGCTTGAAAAAAATATTTGCTTATTCATGGCGAAAAATATTACAAAATTTTAAAGCAGATTTCACTCTGGCTTACCTACGTAGACACAGCAGGCTGCGAGACCACGCCGCGGACCAACCTTAATGAGACTAACGATCGACAGACCTTGTTGGAGAAAGATCGAAAAGGCCTCAACTCAAAAATGAGTAAATCGTTATTATAAAGAAATATTATCTAATTCAATTCTAATTTAAGGAATAATGGTGATTATACTTAGTTTCATAAATTTGTGAAACGTATTTAAATGCAAATGAAATACATTTACTCAAAATGAATTCATATATAAAATAATGAATTGAACTGGGTATTTTGTCTGAACAATATTTATGAAATGATTGATGCTATAATGTCTCTTTATTTTTTTTATTATGAAACAAATTAATTATATAAATAAGTATTTTTTTAATAATATTCTAATTATAGCACGTTAAATATGTAAGAAATGTGATATCTAATAATTTTATATTAAAAACTTGCATGTTTGTAAGTCGTGAAATGCAAAATAACACAAAAAGCTCCATAAAAATTATCATTTAAGGGTAATACTTCAACTGAGATCTATTGTTACTTAATACTAAATAAATCTAACAAAAATACTGAGTTTAATTTTTTGGCTTCGCTTAGATAACAATAATAATTACTATAAAGTCTCAGAAGTCATATTTCTCAATTAACTCTAAATCATAAATATTAAATGTGAGTGAGATCGCTTAAGAAAATGAAGCTTAGCTTTATTGTTCTTTCTTAATCAAATAAGGCCCGTAAAATCACAGCAATTTTAACATTAGGTAACACATTTTAAACTTAAGTTTTAATTTTTTTTTTTATTTGATTTGAATCGGGTTTTTTCTCGGTAATTATCTATTTAATGAGTAAACCTAGATATTATAAACTAAGTACTCACTATGTCCCGACGTTTCAGACTGGTTGCACAGCCTGTGGTCACGGGAAGACTCAACGACTCAATCAAATAAAATATGTGTTCGAATCGCAAAAGTTTAAAAAAGTCTATTAAGTTTTAATTGTAAAAAAATATTTTTCAAAAATATTTTATATTTTCAAATTTGTCCACTGATACGGCAAACTGGTAAAATATCTTTTTCCCTTAATTATATTTGGATTCTCCAGCTTTCGGATTATCTGATCAAAGGACATATCTGAACAGTCTTTCTGCCTATTTTGAAGGTTTGTTCATTGTTATCACAAACTTTTACAAGCTTAACCCTCAAATCGTTTTCATCAATATTATTAATTAACGGCACATACTCACAGATTTTGCCCGAGAAACTCATAAATACATAATCTCCTGTTTTATAACGTGCTTGTATGTGCTCTTGTATGTATTGTCCAAACTGTTTGATGTCATTTACATTACCGCCGACGTTTACCACTGAATCTACAGTTCTTTTGCATATTCCTGCGACTCCACTCTCTGAGTGTCTCTCAAATTTCTTCGGATAGTTTTGATGCCATGATGTCAAATATTGTTTTGTTACGATATTGCGTATCGGGCCATCGCTCAAGAAATGTACGTATTTAATATCAAATGGGAGAGCTTTCAAAATAGGTTGTAGGTGGACCAGAATGGCAGAAGAGGAATGGGATAAATTCGTGAAAACAGTGCAATACGAACGAATGGATTTTTAGGTAAACTACGACGGTATGCATACTAAGCTTAGCTCTAGATCCACCAAAATGGGAAGCTTGTATCTCTTTTGAATTCTCGCTGAAGCCCATGTGTGTCAAGATATTTTGTCTTGCAGATTTTACTTTAAATTATTCATTGCTGGGTATCGATGAATGATATTTCCCTGGTGAGCAAAGAACTTAATTTAATTTTTGTGCAACTAGATTATAAGTGGCGCAGATAAAAATCAAAAGATGTTTTCAAGTGCTTTGTCACAGATCGCGATTTTTTGGTCTTCAGATCTTGAAATTCTGGCTTCTCCCAAATTCATATCTTACATTTTATGTATTTTCTATCGTCAAATCCTTTGTAACTAAGACTCTTAGTGGAACATCTGTGGCATCTTCTCGATAAACAATCTATGTTACACCGATCGCCACACAATTCTTCAAGTAACTTCTGATGGTTATTGTAGGGTATTATTTTCACAACATATAAAGCGCACAGTTTCATGTCCAAGTTACTGTGGATTATACACAAGCATGTATCACGATTTTGAAAATTTTGGTGCACTATCCAAAATGAACATAACCGATATTATATTTAGTAACTTATTCTGAAGTTTTTTCTACATTTTTTTGTATAAATTAAGAATCGTGTCAAGAAGACACCTTTTGTGTTCTATTTTTGTACTGGCTCCCATACGAATATTTCTATCATCTTTATAAAAAGCTGAATCGCCTGCTTAATACTTTTACCAATACTCATCCGACGTTTAATAGGCATCTTTAAGGAAGTGAAAGAATTAGATTTGTTTGCGCCTCTATAAATAGCAGCACTATCTTTAGGTATCCATTGTCTATACTTTTGAACTAAATCTCCAGATACTACTTTCAAAAACCCTTGTTTATCTCTGATACTATTTATCTTCGAATAATTTTCTTTAAGCCCTTTATTTAGGCCAACGCCGGATAACGCTTTCTTGACCACTTCTTTTCTACCATCAGGTTCATCTAACATCTAAATTTTTGTATTAGGCGTGTCCTCAATACTTCTCTTGTTTCTTTTTTCCAGTCTTGATAATTGTTTTCTGTACTTCTCAAGTTTCTTCTGTAACATTGCTATTTTTTCATTAATTTTTTTTGTTTACTTGTTCTCTTAACTTTTTTGCTTGTCTCTTTCTTCGCCGTGAACTGATGGCAATGGAATTCATTGTAGAGCTTTGAACTGGAGGGCAGTAACCCGGAGATGCATTAAGATGTTCAGAATCTAATGTCGGTGTGTTTTCACGAACAAATGTATTCGTAATTCTATTCAATCGCTTACGCTTTTATCGATAAACAGCATAATGTTCTTTCCATTTTTTCAGGCAGCTCCATGCTTACATGATTATATCTACACCAAATTTTCGCAAACTTTCTCCATTCTTTTCTAGTTCTTTAACTTTTCCTTTTCTTTTATTTCTTCTCTCTTTATTGGATTATTCTTTCTACGTTGACACCTCAGTCGTTCTGCTGATCTCTTTTATTCTGATAATTTCACTCTTGACAGCTTTTTCTTTTTTAGGAGCATCTTACATGTAACAAAAAGTTATTCTATAGTCCCCTCGAATGAAGAATAATCCCTTGTCATACTTTATACAAGGGACTATGTATTTTGATTAAATCTCGTAATGTTTCCGAAATTATGAAATATACTCAATTTCATCACTACTCATAGGTTTGTACACAATAAGTTTGAGAATTTAAATAAATCCAACAAATAAATAAACTATGATTAAAACACTTACCAGGATACTCTGCGTCGAAGTTTAAGTAAATGAATGAACTATAAAAGAATATTTACGAGACTTTATTTTATGATAGCACTTTATTCATATTATTCTTACACTTTATTTATATTATTATTACAATCAATGTATTAAGTGTATTCGAGTTTTATTTTAAAAATTACTAAAAAACCGCAGATTTTGGAAATGGAACAACCCAGGGGACTGGGTTTCTGGAAGATTTCGAACATGTAGTAATAAGAGTATAAGTAATACCAATTTGAAATGTATTGTGATTAAATAAAACTACGTGATGTAGTATCATTTCTACTTTCTTTAAGTTCTTTACCACGACCTAGGTTTCGTTGTATTACAACATCTTCAGGTGGGCTGTTAGTAAAGATGTTGTAATACAACGAAACCTAGTTCGTGGTAAAGAACTTAATGAAAGTAGAAATAATACTACATCACGTAGTTTCATTTAATTATGAATAATTAATTTGTACAAAATTAACGCCAAATATATTCAATAAATGTATTGTGCTAAAAAAAATTGTTTTACCTTCATTCTGTGTAATTTTTGTTTACAATATTTTAAGTAATTGTCAAAAATATAATCCGGACCATCTTTTGCGATTTTTGTTTATAAAGAATACCTAAATAGACCCTATATTGATTGGGTCATATAATTTTGAACGTGAACGAGTAACATTTTTATTTCATGGCATGAAAATAAGTTCATTTTTTGATGATTGAATGAAGAAATTAACAGAGTATTTAAAAAAAAATAGTGTCATTAATATATAGCCTCTATTTTTTTGCTGTGAAATATTCGAAAGGTAGTAACAAAAAATAATTAAGGAAATTTATAGAATAAACCATTAAAACAATAGTTATTTTTTTCAGAGTTACAAGCTTTTTGTAAAATAATGAATAATGATGACTATAGGCACTTAGTGCTTTTTTGATATTGTTATTATTTCAGGTAACACTATCTTGTAGTTATATTTTCTAGTATGAATAATGAAAAGGAAGTCTCGATACGCAAGTTTCACTAAATACTTAATCGCCTTTTTATTAATTACATACTAGCATTTTACCCGTAACATCGTCCCCATGGACTACTTGGTTCGCCCATCCGAATCACTGACATCATCATTTAGATGACGAAGCCATTGATTGACTAAAAATATTTTCTTTAAATATACCATATTTTGTTCGTGGAAAATGTAACAGGCAATAGGCACATTTACATTTCTCTGTGTTTACTGCTGATACGACCCCCCCCCCTTATTTCATAAAGTACTGAATCAAAAATCATGGAGAAAAGAGTAGAGTTGGTAAATTTAACTAGATAGTTACAAGAAAATGTGTATGATTATTATTAGCAACCACTTTTTTATTATCTTCTAAACGTATTTACACGTCTATATAATTTAACGTCATCGGTTCTGATATATCCCTAATATCTCTTCACAAGGTTATCGATCGACATGGCGGGGGGCCGCCTAACTTCCCTCTTACAGTACGTGTAGGTATTGCCATTTGAGAATTTTCCATCCGCATCTCATTTTGTGCACTAAACAGCCGACCCATTACCACTTGCCTGCCAGTCCTATAAGGTAGGTCACTAACCTTATGTCCCCTTCTGATCTCCTCATGACGGATTTAATTTCTCAATGAGGAGGTACTTGGAGTTTTTTTATTAACTCAATATTAAGGGCCCGTGTCTTATTTCCATATGACATAATTGCCAATATACACAGTTTTTTTAAATATTCCTAATATTGGCCAGCCGATTTCTAACCGACATAATCATACTTCTGTAAAAGAAGCATTTAAATTTTGATTTAGAAATGAAATAAAATTTCGTTTGTCATAAATACATTTTTGTATCTAATGTAATATTACATTAGATTTGTAAATATTGATTAGATATAATCAGTCAAATTAAAAACCAATTTGTCGTAACAAAACAAATGACACAAAATAATATGGTAAAAGCACATATCATTAAAATTTTCTGCCCACCCATGTGTATCCTTTCTTAGTGTTTTCTTTTGTGTATACAAAATGTTGTTGAAATCGATATAGCAAATCGGCTTTTACCAATTCCTGAGTACTAGATAAGACGATTACAATAAGAAATTACCATGTTATCTAATTTCGTTCTCGAGATATACTATTTCAATTTTGATGCAAGGGTTAAGTATCCTGAATTTCACGCACTCCGGGTGCTGCGCTGCATCGTCGAATCGATTCGTCCCGTATAAAGAAAATATGTATAAATTTCAAACATATTTCTCAATTAATATATTATTAATATCAAGACATTTTTCAAAATATTACAAATAACAAAAAAGAAAAATTTTAAAAACACGACATTTGATTCAAATAGAATGAATACATTGCAGATAATGACCAGAATAATTTGTTTTTTTTTTAAATTGACATTTCAAATTTTTAAAATTAAATGTTTCAGAATAATTTTGTTGGTTGAAAAGTTTATTGGTTATGAAATCTTAAGAATTGAGCATGACAACTTATTCATTGAGTCGTTTTGCACAAAATATAGTGCTATTGACTTACAATTTAATAATTTTTTTTTAATAATTTATGTTAGCTATCTCTCATTTATAACTTTATTACACTACATATTTTTTGAGAGTTCCGCAGATCGCAAGAAAAACTAATGCTAAGGAGGCCACTAACGTGATGGTTTATTTCCGAAAACGTCAACCGTCGCCGTTTTCAGAATCCATTCGAAGTTAAAAATTAAAGTTTTGCATAATCATAAGATATATTAGTGGTTAAAAATATCATTAGCACTTAAAAATTTGTGTATTTAAATAAGAGAGGAGACAAAATTGTTTTTCTGTATTTACATTTTTTTTTGAATAGACGAGTCCTTCATTATTCTAAAATTCCTCTAGCAGAATTTAACATAAAATAGTTCTAGAGATATTTCTGAAAATACTCACATAAATTTTTCGTTCCAAAATCTCGACAGCTACTTAAAATCAGGAATATGAAAAAATAGTGCTGCTAGAAGGTTATGAATGTACCGAAAGACTATGGCACTGATTCTAAATTTCATAATTTTTTAAAAGTTTAGGATATTTTTACGCTTGTAGCAGAAAGATATAATCAAAACGCTATGTGCCCGTAAATGTTTGGGTGCGTTAAGCAATTTTAAGTAACATATTTTGCTTTTCTTCAACTGAGACAAAATTACATAAGTCTTTTAAACATTTTAAAGGACCCGTTGATTTAAATCATTATTTAACCCTAGTCTCAGTCTCCTAATAAACAAATATTGATTTAAATTCCCTTATACAAACGCTGACTCCTTGAAGATATTCCTAATTATGTAATAAATTATACAACGCGGTTAAGAAAATGCAGACTTCTCACATAAATTATGAGCAACGTTTTCATTTCAATGAATAAATTACAGACCAGGTACTGAGCCACTTCGGCTTCCTTTGTTGTCTCTTTCTATGTGTACGCTTTAACATTCGAGTATATGAAGTTTATCTTAGTCACTAAATGCTAATTTTTGTCTTAAAAGCGAAATTTCTTTAATCTTTGTGACAAAGAAGTATGGATGCTAATTTGTACAAAAGTTGTGTTTATTTGAATTTAATAACTTGTTAGATAGAATTATACTCAAATGGTAGTTTAAATGGTGAAAATTTGTGGTTACTTTAAGTTTCCATTAAAACCACGCCAATCAAAATTGTTTACTGAATTAGTATTTTTTGTTTAAATTTTCATAAGTTGTTGCTTGTGAAATTTCCTTGAAAATATTTTATTTGATGTTGAATTTGACTTCTGATATATCTCGCTGCAATGCTGACATAGTCTGCTCTACATTTATATTAATAATAAACCTTATCACATATCTCGTTAAATAAAATTTCAAAATTTACATTTTAAATTGACTTACGTTAATAACTTGTCAATATTAAAAGATTTTACATTATTGATAAAATTGTTAACAAATTTGTTCAAAACTTCTTATATGATTCAAACAAAAAATTATGTTCTGTATTTATATAATTAGGATATAAATAAAGAAAAAGGCAAACGAATGTAATATGTTAAAAATGAATAGAATAAAGCACTTCAGATCAACCAATGAAGAAGTAAAACTCGCACACCGGTGATAGAGTAACAATTCAACTTGCCAAACAAAACCTATTGGAACAACGGTGACATCTGGCATTTGCGTTGTTGGGTATTTGCGATACATGCCCTTGTCTAGCTGGCCACGTATATAATGTCACTTTTTCAACTGAGGTCATATAACGATCAATTAATTTACAAGTTTTTTTCTTCTTTTTCAGCTAAATTTTTCATTTTTGTATGAATGTATAATGCTTTTGAATAATTTCAACTACGTACATAGCGCTTTTAAAATTAAAGAATAAAATTGTTACAAATGAAAAATTTTTAAGGTGCTTCCACTACATGTAAAGTGTGTGGTATTTTTTTTTGTAAGTCCCATTGTATAGGACATTGTTCAGTAGATCTTCCAAAAATATTGAGTGTATGTCATGAACGCTTCATCGATACCGTTCATAAAATATTAAACATTGAAGTGGTCATTTTGGTTAGAGTTACGTGTCCTCGTCCATTACGAGCTAAACCGCTGTTTTTACGTAATAATTGAAACTTAAGTTACCAGTTTACTGCGTAAGCGAATTATAAACAATATTTATGTGTTTACGTGTCACTAAAGAAATGTAAAAAATGCATTATTGTTGTCAATTCTAGAAAAAGTCGCAACATTACATATCGTTCTTCTACATATTTGATGTATATAAATAATAATCGAATTAAAATTTTTCAAATTATAAAAAAAGTGTGTGTCTGATATAGACTGAGTATGCCCCATGCATATAAAAAGTTTGCATAAATATATATTTATCAGTAAAAGAGAAATATTTAATTAACTAAAATTTTCATACACGTTATATTATTTATTAAATATAAATGTAACATGTATATAGCTTATTTAGCCTTATCAGAAGCCGTATAATGAATATAAAGTTAAGTGACATATTAGATTTAATTAGTTTGAAACTTTAATTTCTACCTGAATCCGGAAAGCTTAAAGTACTACCAAAAATATTTCTCGATTTATAAATCTCTAGTTCGTGTAGCCTCTGTGCTAATGATAATCAGGTTTATATTTGATTTCACTTGGTCAGTACCTTCAAATTACACACTGAGACTTGTTCTCGATAGCAGTACAATAATTAGATAGCCTACGTAGTAGTACGTTTGATAATATGTAAAGAACAAAAAATAAGTTTGCTGGAATAGGTCAGATAAGACTATGATTTGGATGTTGACTCACAAAACAGACGTTAGTGCACTAGTTTTCCAAAAAATGTTCCGTTTGTGGTTATTCGGCAAACAAAGCACGGTATATACATTTGATAATATATTATTAGTCATGAATCTCTATTATCTGCTACCTTATCTTGACTGAAATCGATTGCACTGTACTGATAGATAAGCATGTTATACTCTGATTTTGGTCGTTTTAGATACATGTATGATAACGATACTTAACTATTTGATTCGACGTTATTAACTGTTTTAAAAGATTTTATTGCAAAAACGTATTAGCTTCATTGATAGATCATAGTAATCAATAACAAGAGTAAAAGAAATATCAGTAGAATTACTTTCATTTCTTTGCCTTAATTCTTAATTATTGACAACTATGTAAATATAATGGAATATCCTTTCTGTGCTGCTAGTGGTGAATGAATAATTGTAAAATTCGATTAAGAAATATAAAGTGAAAAATAATATTGTCACTGTAGGCTGGAAACCACAAAAAATTGACGTGGATGGAATTTAGAAATTTAAATAAGCGCAAATATTTATTAAAGAGTTAATAAAACTCAACACATACATATCCAATTAATACTGAAATCCGAAAATATTTCGTTTAAATTTTATTAACAGATAACAAAAATAATCTTAATTCAAATATAAAAGTGACACTAAAATATTTGAAGCTATACATTTATTATAATAATAACGTAAATTGAAATTTTGAAAATCTAATTTTTTGTAAAATTAAATAAGTTACGTTGCATTTGAATGAACCCAAATTTTTCCTTTATTTTCAAAAATTGGGGAAAATTTTAAAATCATAACGTGATACAAAAATTGTGCAAAGAGCATGAAAATGAATTTGACACCAGAAAATTGTCCTCCGATAATTTTTGATAATTTCAAACAGACTCAATCAACACCAAAGTTGCATCGACTACGATTAATATTTTATAATAAAACTCCATAACGTGCTACTATTCAAAACTGAATTGACGAGTTTAGCAATGTCCTACCAATCTCAAAGACGTTCTGCGTGAGGAAAGTTCATTATGAGCGGCAACTGAACACAATCAAATGTATTTGTTACAATAGATATTGACCCGTATATGAATTGGGTGCAGAAAAATGTATATGCTGATTTAAGCATCATGAAGAAAAACTCATGATTAGACTATAATGGATAACCCATGGTTTAAGCGAAGCTTATTCTGGATAGAGCAAAATGTGAGAAATAATCAACGGAGTTCACTCAAATATTGTAATCAACATCATCACAAGTGATGAAAACTAGATATACTGGTGTAAATTCGGAATTAAAGGAGAATCTGCAAAATGGGTGTTTCTTTTTGAAGAGTTACCAACAAAGGTTAAAATAAGACAAAAAATGGTCTTTTTTAAATCATTTCATCCAGATCTTTGGAAGAACTGGCAATTCTTTGGCCCACTTACCCAAAAGAGTAACTAAATATTTGACAACATCAGGTGTAGAATTTATTGATTATCCGACTGGTGACTGTTTCATTCATGGAAGAAACGTCTATGAAAGAGTGGATCGACTGCTTTCTGTAGTAGGCCCATGTAATGAAACTATACATATGGCGTCATAGGAAAAAAGCAACAAGTAAATTAGAATTGTGCTAGGTGGATCTATTTTTAACATTGTAATGAAACGATGCATTTAACGCCAAGAATACTCTCCCAAAAAACAATAAAAGAACTTGCGTTTTGGTTCTGTTTATGATACTCTAAAATTGTTCAGTATTACTTTTCGCAATTTACTAAAGTACGGGTCATTAAAGTGCATGTATTATTTATTGAAAATACTTGCTCAAGGTATAAAAAGTACAGAATTACATTCGTTTAATCCACGGACATAATGAATAAAAATATAATATATTTCATTACTGTTTCCGAAATAATTATCATTTTTAGGACGCCGTATCTAGAAAGAAAAAAAGAAAACATTTATAAGACTAATCTCAAAATATCTGAGAAATTGGCGACACTTTTACGCCTATGAAGGATTAAGTAAGCACACTTACACAATAATAATAATGTTAATATTTGGAAATAGTTTAATGAATATAACATTGAATATACCTTTACATATTTAATTGACAATTAAATAATTATTAATGTAGTATTATTTCTACTCTCGTAAATCGAAAGTAGAAATAATACTACGTCACGTAGTTTTGAATAATTGTGAATAATGAATTTCTACAAAATTAACGCCAAATATATTCAATATTTAATTGACTAAAGAGTACAGGAAACGCTCTTAAAACAAGTTTTACTCTTACTTAACAGGTTTCCTTAGACAATATATTTATTTATATCTATATTAAGGGAATAATAAAATACAATTATTACCAATTTTTGCAATTTAAACTAAATTTAAGGAATTAACAATTGTAAGAAAATATGTTTCAAATAAATTTTAAGCTTGAGCTGCTTTTGTCAAACAACGTAACCATAGCAATTATGTAAACAACACGTTCCCGGCTTATTAATAATACAAGACGCTTAATTTATAAGGAAATTGGAAATTAATTAAAATTCTCAAATTCTAGATAACTGTCATTTATAATCAATGAGGTACTTTCTCCTCATACTTAATTGTTATATTAATTAATGAGGATTTTAGTACAATTTGGCACATATAACTGTAAATATTAATAAAGCCTATATTTTCTCTTTATACATTATCAGTTTACGTATTAATGTCTTACTACCACTCACAATCTCTTATTCAAATGAAAAAAAAGGATTGATATAAAATAAATAAATGAAAGGAAGAAAAGTGGAAGAACAATATTACAACATCTTTTCAAACTAGCACTCGTAAGCAATAGTTTGAATAAATTTTCATCAATAAGATCACCGGTACTATGTTGCATAGTAAAGTTTCGACAGAATTTCGATTTTATGAAAAAAGGTTTGAATAAATCTTCAAATCTTTCTAGTTTCAATAAACTTACATTACGAATGTAAATATTCAAGTTCGTAACTGTGTATTCGTACAAATTCACTGACGAACAACTTCAAATATGGAGAAAAAAGTTAAAGTCAAAGATTGAAAATAGAAAATCAATAATTGAGAGGCTAGATATTTTTAAATAAATGGTGATTAAATAAAGTGTTAGATAAAATATAACGATGAATAAAACGTATATTTGCACATTTCATTATAAAAAATGTACAAAAAAGATTCCCGTCCCATTCAAATATTAGGAAAAAAAAGGATTTAATAAAATTGTATGATTTGCATAAAAATGTCCCACATTTCAATTTTAAAGTTAAGTTTTTATTTCTTAATTGCTGAAGCTAAATTTACTTTCCTACAAAAATGTTTTCAATAAAAATGGGAATTATTGGTACAAACAGGAAGACTGAATAAAGTACATTATTAATTTTGATCTAAAGTGAACGGGGCCTCAAATTGACTGCAACACATAAAATGCTGCTTTTGCATTTACATAAGTTTCATTGTAAAACATTTTTTATTAGCGTTACGTTCGTGAAAGAACTTTCTATTTTCGTTTATTTTAGACATAACATACATTACCATTAAAATTATATTCGGAAAAACTACCTGAAACTGCTAATTTTAGACAATTATATGAATTTTTTTATCTCAGTATTTATGAAACCCCCTGAGAAAAATATGATAAGATTATATATTCCTCAAAGTTATGTTTCGATAAGTCGATGCCAAGGAGCTTCTATTTGAATATAACAATTTAATGTTTGTGTTCAATTTTTCGAAATATTTATTAATAACAAAATTCAAGCGAATTCTAATAATTTTAATGAATTTATACTGTTTCCCAGATGTTAAAATTGCATTTAGCTAAAACCCTTTGGACAAATTGACACTAAGCGAATTCCGTTTTGATTTTCAAGTTACCATAAAGCAAATAACGATATAATGGTTCTACTTTCCGAGCAAAAACTGTCTCCTGGTTATTTTTTATACATTTGGTGAAAGATAAAATCGATAAGGTGACTAACTCTAACAATACTTGAATTTATTCAACTTAATTTGTATGCATTATTTATTATTGAATATTTTGCTTTCATTTTTTTCTATTTCGCAGTTGATATTAATTTGGTGCATTACAAATACAGGAATATTTACTTTATTTCAATGATAACAGCCTGAATGGCTGATTTAATATTGTTTTTAAATAATTTCTATAATGAAAATGAAAACATGAATGACACAGACGCTGCCCCGTATCTACTAAATACATATATTTTATTTTGTCGAAGTTAATTAGCGTTCAATTAAAATTCATCTTTTACTTTCTGAACTGAACTTTTACGCTTAGTAAACAAAAGTAATCTGTCTAGAGTTGCAGACGCCCTTAATTGCCTATTATAATTATTAACAAGAAAATAACTTTTCCAGTAATCAAATACCTTATTTCTGTCTTGTAAATAATAAATTTGAACATATAATTATGAAGTTTAATCATCATGTACATAGAAAATTATAGAGTAGTATGTGATGTAGTTTTTTGTCTATATTACCTGTTAATTATGTTTTATTATGACGTAGAATAAATATGAGATACTGCATAATATTGAATATATTTTAAACGGCGTTTTCCAATTTTCATACGAATATAAATATATATATTTATTAGCACAATTTGGCATATATAACTGTAAATATTAATAAAGCTTATATGTTTCTCTTTATACATTACCAGTTTACATATTAATGTCTTACACATCTCACAATCTCTTATTTAATATAAATATATATATATATATATATATATATATATATATATATATATATATATATATATATATATATATTTCTTTAACAGAAAATAAATAATTATTTGACACGTAACATAAGATAAAAAACAAATCGCAATTCCTTGTGACTATAATTTTAAAGAATACTTCATGTAATTATACGGTTTATACTATACATAGAATTGCAAACGTGTATGAAAGCTAGAGTTATCTACGAAATTGCTATGCAATATGGCTAGTAATTCAAAGTTTATTTCTAGTCTTCAAATGAGAAAATGATGATTGATAATAAGTTTTTTGACGGAATGCGAATGACACTATTTCAATAATTTTCTTCTCCACATTTTCATTACATTCTCGATAGAGTCGTGAGTCATATCACAAGAAAAAGAAATCAGCGGCGTACTGCAACGACTTGATCTTCTTTTGTTTGTATTTTTGCAGTTAACTAATTTCTTTTCAAGATTCAGTTATCTTAGGTAGTTTAGATAAAGATAGCACGTGGAAAATATGAAGTCGTTATTTAATTTGACTTAATTATCTCGAACAAAATTGCTTTAGTACTCAACGTTTTCTCTGATGCCGAAGTACAAATAATGCTTAGGAACTGGTCCATATGTTATTCAACTTTTCAAGTTTGACGGAAGGCTTTGTCATGAAGTTTGACTTTAAGATGATATTGAAACTTTATAGAGACAATGGATTAGCGTTGAAAATGTATCCCAATTCAAATCCCTTTACGATACAAGTTTATTTTAATGACAGTACCATTGCCATTTCAGAGTTCAAGTATGGAAAATAGGTTCAAAGTAACATTTGCTGCAGTTTAAGGGTAGTTTTGAATGAATTATATTGAAAAGCATGAAACAAATTTTTACTTAATTTGTGCAGCTAGAAGATAGCATCATACAGAAGTAAATTTCGCAACCAGTGACCATATGAAAATTTTGTATGTTTAAGTCGTAAAATTTATAAAATTTCATAGAAAATTCTCTTGTGCTTTTGGCGTAACGCGAATACAAACAGACCGACAAACCGACAAGGGTTCCGAAGAAAGTCAATACCTTCCATAAGTCAAAATCAAAATCTGTTTTATTTCTTAACATCACACGCACACAGACAATTAGACGGGCAGATTTTTCGGAAAGCGTCTATTATATATATATATATATATATATATATATATATATATATATATATATATATGTATATATACATATGTATATGTAATAATCTTCCGGTATATCATACTGTTTTTGGTAATATGTAAGTACGAAAAGTATAAAATTTTATTAAAATATATTAAGGTTTTGATGATTTCTTACAACACTAACAGGTACCACTGTTAATAATTATGAAAGAAATAGTAGTATTATGTGATAAACTGCATAACGTATAGTTTCTTAAAATAGGCATCGCTCTAAAGTTATTGACTGGAACGAGGTTACTACAATTTTAAAATCAACGAAACTTTTTTTTTAAAACCTAACTAACACAAAAGATTTAATCCTGCCAATAACTGCCATATACTTGAAAATTTAATAGTGAAAGGAGTCATCGGTGTTTTATATAAGTGTAAATTTAAACTATAAGAAGTTATTCAACTATACTATATGTAATTTAATACCACACTTTCCAGCTTTAGGAAAACTATTTTCGGCAACTCATGCTGTCAAGGATGATGGCGAATTATGCAGCAATAAAATAATCGAATTTTAATTTATTATGAATGCGAAGTCGCAATCATAATAAATTATAATTTATGATTGGAATCAGAAAGATGTATATTATCCTAAACACTTCGTTACTTAATATTTAGAGATCCGTGGCAAAATTATCAAAACGGAACACAAATGGAATCACAGTGCATGCCCGCCCGTCTGTATATCTTTATGTCACGGATAATTTTGTCTGAAATTATTGGCCTTAAAAAATTTAAATTAACATACTTATAATTATGGACGTGAAGAATTAAAAGGTGAATTTTGATTCTTTGAATTATTTTGGAAGGGTTACCCCTTCGAAATTGGAATTTATCCAACGTATGATTTCTCTTTCAAAACAATGTGTCCATAGATTTATTACATTAGCGTGGTTTCCTTCATATAAAACGAGTTAATCACTTGCATATACAAAGGACCGACGTAAAATGGACTACTAGGCGAATTATGACGCGAGAAATAATGAATATGAAATAAAAAATAAACGAATTATGAAAGTTACTATAATGTAGCAACGTCCCTTTACTACGGCCAATCTAATAACGCTGTGTCCTTCAAGTTGACGAGTCATTGTTTATTATCGTATAAACTTGAATATTTGGTAGTGAGTTGTGAGAAAACTTGGTCAAGGTAACCATTTACCTTCATTTTTGTATATTATTACACCCCTTTTCCTTAAAACTGAGGTAAATTAAAATTGAAAGCTCATACTTTAATATAGCCATATCTTGTAACTAATTAACATTTAAATTTCATATATATTAAAATCTTTCTCTTTACACCATAATAATAAAATATTATCTTCCACTGAACATTGAGAAAGATAACTTCATGTCAATGATTCAGATTGTTATTGGATTAACGGTTCAGTGAACTCTTCAACAATTAATTGAAATTTACAGTAAAGTGTCAATAATACTGTATTAATTATATAACAGCACAGTCTTACCGATTAAGAAAGAATAGACAAAATTTATAAATGGTAACATTTACCGTATAATATTTTTTATTTACGTTATATATTGTAACAGAAATTTTAACAATTCAGTTTGATCATATTTACCCATCTGAAAAACTCTCGTTGTTGAAGCATTGAACACAAATAGCCCACGTGAAGATGTCATACAACGAACTAGATCTTGATTAAGAATTTAATTGAAGTAGATATAATACTGCATCACGTTGTTTCATTTATTCGTTAATAAAAATTATTAGGTAATGAATTTTTACAAACTGAACACAAAAATATTCAATAATATTTCTCATGATATAAATATATTATCTGGTATAACTTTCGTAAAAGTAAATATATCGGGAAGTTCTCAAAACTATCATCATCGTTATCGTTACAGTGGTAAACTGCAAATAAACCTCCAATAAAGATTTTCATAATTTTGATTTCAGCAATTTTGAAAAGGGAGACGACGGACATATATTTTCAGAAATACCTCTCTATTACTTTTAAATAAAATTCTGCAAAAATATAATTTTCAAATCCATATAACTCGGCCTTATCATCGATATCCTTAAATGACAAAAAAATAATTCAAACGTCATTTGACCCATATAATGTTATTTTAGGCTATGCTATTTATGATAAACTATATAAATATGTTCAATTGTTATCTATTGCAAATATAAGGTTTTTATGGTAAAAGTTCTAAAAGAATGGCTGTGACAGATGAACGATAATTTTATAATGAAACGTTTGAGGTTCTGAAAAGTAAAAAGGTATGAAGAATTTTATCACAAAAAATATTCACCATGTCTTACGCTAGTAGACAAATACTCTAAGGATTAACAATATAAATAGTAATGGGACATTTTATTGTTGTAACACGGAAGAGTCTTCAACTGCAGAATACATTAAATGGAGCAGGAATACTAGTTATATATACTGATAGAAATATTTATATAGTTATGTATCCTGAGAGAGATATTTTGGAAATTTTTATTTCTTACAACGCCATGTGATATGTTATAAAAATGGGCGAAAACAAAATCTCATAAAATGTTTAAGTTTTATTATTTCTACAACAAATAACTGCTTATGACCAAATAATAAGACACAGATTAAATTTATGAAGTATTTATTTTCAAACAGTGCACTGAGAATATTGTTTTTCAAAATTTATTTGCCACGAAAGAAGATAAAACCTTTCAAGCATTTCAAAATTTATTCTCGCGCAATAGTAAATGGGCATAGTTAAAGCAATGAAATGACGTGCGAATCTGAGATCAGCATAATTATTGTTAGCAAATTTTTAAAGAAGTTTAGTTTCCAGTAGACTCCAAAGAAATGTCGTTTTCTCCATTTCGTTCAACGACTGTTGCTTTATTTGCATTTGTTACTGAGCCTCGTCCTAATATTAAGAAAAAAACAAAGCCATCTTGCACTATGATTTACGGACTTAACTTAAACTTAAATCTGCAAAAACTTTGAAGTACACTCTAAATGTAAAACCATATATTCGAAACGAATTGATAAAACAGTTCACTATGCTACACGTTCCAAAATGACGACAAGATCTTGAATCAAATTTATTGAAGTAGAGACGTGAATTTCTTCGCGTCTGAAAAAGATTAACTTTGTAATTTAATTTCATCCGTCTCAATTTCCATCAGCATTGTCAGTATCTACTCCCAATATTTCACTTCACAATCAAATCCTCATTGGACTAAATTTTACGAAGAAAGTTTTTATTTTAAAGAAAAAATGGTGTCAGACTGGTTCAAAAAACGAGTTTAATACTCGTTTTTTGAACCAGTCTGAAGATATTATTTGAACTGAAGTTATTTATTACATAATCTTTATTTTTTTTAAATTTTTTTTTGGTTTATTTTTTTTACTCATTTTATTTCCTTTTATAAGTGTAACAATTTCAAAAAATAAAAGTTTGGTCATTGTTTTTTAATTAATATTTCAATCCTTACTTTATTTTTTGTGTTTAATATTTATATATATATATATATATATATATATATATATGTGTGTGTCTGTGTGTGTGTGTATACTATTTTTATAATAAGCTATATTTATGACCGTTTATTTATTTTATTTATTACTATTTAAAGTGTTTCTTGCGTTTTAATAATAGCTGTTTTATCAGAGAAGTTTTGCTGTCATTACTTCCTTCTCGGCTGCCAGCGTCGTTAGTAACGAATCTAGAATACCAGTTTAAGTTGATCAATAGTGCTGGCACTGACTTCAAAAATAAGTAACTTAGTTAATTATTGCAAATAAGTAGGTACCTATTTTGGGTGGTTAATAATTTTTTACTTTAATACCTACTTTTTTTAAAGTTGGTTTTTTTAAAAGATATTTTATTAACACTACACTAAGCCTCATTTACCGATCGTTGTTTGTTCCAGGTGTCATCACCACAATATATTCTGCTTACGACGGCAGACGGCAAACGGCTTACCCTACCGTATATTTAACCTGCCTCTTTTACGGCATCTACGAGTATCACTGTTTAGAGACAAATTTAATTAGGAGTTAAACTCGACTATGGTTAAAAAAATTATAATTCCTCTGCAAATATTTTGACAGGAGCAAAAGAAAATTTGGAAGATACATATATAGGATAAAGTAGAAAATAAATCGTAATAACTATAATGATATTTTTTTAATAAAACTAATCAAATCTAATTACATATAAGGTAATGCTCCCTATAAAGTTATGCAATACTGAGAACATTCGAGTAATGTACATAATATTAAATCCCGTTTACATACCTTTCCAACTTTCTGTCTTGGAAAAACTTAACGCTGAAATATTCAAAATTTCAAAGAAATTTTATTTCAGTACTTTCTAGATTCAACTCAAGATATTTCTCCAAGCTATTTAAAATTAAGAATTCTTTTCGGACAGGAATTTTAGTAGCTGCATAGCCTCAAAAAATCTAGCGCACTGGTTCTTAAAATAAATATAAAATTAAAGGGAAATTTATGCCTACTGTTCAAATACTTAAAGTTCAAAATAATTATAAGGTACTTTAGACAGCCTTGGAGCTTAAAAACCTTGAAGTTCACAAAAGAGCACATTTAAATTGACTGTAGATGTGCCTCGAGGATACTAAAACTACGTACTACGCTATACGTGAATGGACACGTCAAATAACGAAATATAATATAGGATTAAATTGATTTATTTTTTAATTTTATTAATTCCTTGCATTTGGAATTGATTTGAAAAAAATTACTGACATTAGAATGTATCTAATAGGCACCGACTCCCATCATACAATATTTGGTTAGGGTTGGTAGTAGTTACATTTAACTTTTCAGTGCTTTTCTAAGGCTCATTTTTCAAGAAGATGATACGATACGTTAGCGTGAAAATAGACTTTTACTAATAAGAGGACATACGAATTGGTCTCTAAGTAATGGAAGTATTGTGGATCGTCTTCAACATCGTAACGTGACGCCCAAAAGTTTGTCTAGTTTAAAAAATAATCCTTAATCACAAGTTTGTTGCTGTCGTATGTTGGAGAGTTTTATTAAGAGGACTCCATACATCATCACTCGACCTTAGTTCAGCTGGTGTAATTATTTTGTCAATAAAAATGTGCACAACGAAACAAATATCTTCTGACTATCTGAAGCATAGTCCATTATTACGGATAATGGGCTATCTTCCAATAAGGTATTTCAAGAGAGAATGCCAAAATTAATAAACTTTGTCTCCGGAATATATCATCCGAACTTCATTAAATTTAAGTAGGATTGAACAACTAAAATATCGATAATAAAAAACCGATATAAATAGGATTAAAAAGCTGGTTCAAAGAAAACATTCTTTATGAATTTATTTTAACCCATTTAAAAACAAAAAAAATAACTTCGTAAATATCCATATCCTTTCTTCAGTGCAAAACCATGGGAATTATTGAATTTAGTTTTTACCTATAGAGACCAAAAAGTTAACTGAGAAACGTATTTTGGTTTATAAAAAATGATAACAGATGACAAGTTATATTCGATTTGCCTAATGGATTAATCATTTCTGCGGGTGTGAAGGTAGCGCATTGGAACTTTTATAACAGGAAAGGCGGGCGGTGAGATAAAATATAAATCGTTAAGTAATTTCCATATTTTAAACTGTTTATTTAATAAATAATATTACGTATATTAGTTAAAGGAAAAAAGGCCATTTGCTGTTCATCTCGTTTTTATCATAAATATGGAAAATCAGTTACTTTAAAAAGAGTTTGTCATGCTAGCCACATTGCGTTATATATTCAAAATTATTTCATTTATATTAGCAATCATCTTTGCGTGAAATTTTATAGAGCTTTCGAAGTTTTTGCTTTTACTAATAAAAGTAAAGAGTCTCTACCCATGAAAATTCATCCGGATTTTTTATTTCTAAGAGAAAATAACTAATTACATTTACTCATATTGAATATATTTGGCGTTAATTTTGTAGAAATTCATTATTCACGCTTAAATGAAACTACGTGATGTAGTATTATTTCTACTTTCTTTAATTTCTGTACCACGACCTAGGTTTCGTTGTATTACAACATCTTCAGGTGGGATATTACCAATATTTGCTAATATCCCACCTGAAGATGTTCTAATACAACGAAACCTAGGTCGTGGTAAAGAAATTAAAGAAAGTAGAAATAATACTACATCACGTAGTTTCATTTAAGTGTGTACATTTACTCAAATTTCATATGATAAATTATCTCAGAAACACATATGAAAATTGTAATAAACAAATGTCGCCCTATTCCGTTAAACATAGGGATTTTTAGAAATTATTGAGATATATAAACTTATTACGTTAATATAATTTTAAAAATATTGTTTTGACTTCGATATCTGTTTCCAAAGTAGACAAAGCCACGAATACTGGTAGTTTCATGTAAATTAGCAGAAACTTCTTAATATCTGCCCTGTTTCATTTCACTTGAGACTCGTAAGGTAGCACAGTATTATTATGCTCAACTAATTATTAAATGCATGCTAAGAGGCAGTTAGTAAAGAGAATTATTTAAAATAACTATGAGAAAAGATGAAAATGAACCAAACTAATTAGAAATAAGTAAAATGAGAAGTAAAATATTTCATAAAAGAAAACCTGTAATTAAATTGAAATAATTTTTTAAAAGGTTTTTTTATTACCTCTACTTAAAAGTGAAAAGGGAATGCTTACGTAATTTGATTAAATTTTCAGCTTTCCCACTAAGTTCGATAAAGTAAATGTCTAAGAACTGTGCTGATCGAAATACAATTTTACTTCAAACATTTTTCTAATTTGGCACTGGAAATTGAAAAAGTTTCCTTATTTTCCACTTTTAAAGTTCCGCACCTCAACAGGAAAAGAGAACTTTTAAAAGATCACTCAAGGGTATGTTTATCACAACTTTTTTAGAAAAACTTTGACGTAGAAACTTTAAAAATTTGGTACAGCGATAAAGGATATTGACCCACATATCAACCATTCAAAAATATTTAAATGGTAATTATAGATGGAGGCAAATTTAATACCTACTGAAAATCGTTTTTTTTTAATTTCATATATAGTGCCAAATATAAATTGAAAAGGCTAATTATAATATTCTCAAAAATTTCCGCGAAAAATGGTATTTTAGAAGCTTATGTAAACGTTGTAAGAAAGCTATAATGATTATTATGGATGTTATACTTTTTAAGATATTATAATTAATGACCCTTAAAATATATATGTACCCACTATTTAATTACATTAGATATTATTAGATATTTATTACGCTAGGAAGTTCATATAAGCTATTAGACTCATAATAATTAAATTAATTTCGTTTCAAATAGAGGCCGTTTTTTGAGTTTCCTGCTTAAGAATAGATTTTCATGGGCAGCGCCCGGTATGAAGTTTTATGAGGAGGAAATCAAAAGTTCAGAGTATTAAAAAAGTGTAACCGTTAGTTGGCCTCGCCGCGCAACATGTTTCCGCACCTTTAGAGTGAAGTATTAATATATTTATTTGGCATTTTCTTATAAGTAATCGCGATGACGGAGTGTGACACACATATTGGCATTTTCTTATGGCGTAATCGCAATGACGGAGTGTGAGACGCATAGTTTACTGTCGTTCCCTTATCTCGAGATATAATCATTGAAAGTCATTATGTGTGAGTATTTGGTGTTTTTTGCAAGATTAAGAAGTTTCATTTAATTGGAACTTCTTAGTTTGACGTTACGAAATGTTTTTGATTTTGTTCTATAAATTCAATATTATCCATTCGTGTTTTACTTGAAAATAATTATTGACAATATAATTATTTTCAATTCGTCATTCAAGAATTTTCCATTTACATTTAATTACTTTGCTACTTACACTTATAAACAGTGTTATCTATTTAATACATTTCAAGACAATCGTCGGATCTGTCAGGCACAATTTTTTTCTCTAATGATAATCACGGTCTACAACCCCACTCTCCACTTCCCTAATAAATTCTAAAAATTTCAGATGATTGTATGACGCTGTTTCGGATTCATAATCGAAATAATGATAAACGTTTTTTGACATTACACGTAGCAAAACTAGAAATTATTATTAACACTTTGACAGCGGAGCACACCCTTTCGTTATGTTCAATATTCTCGTACAAGCGAGTCACGACCTGAAACCGTGATCAAGTTTCATTATGTTTATTTAAAAACTACGGACTTGGGATGTGACTCGTGGTCATTGTGCTTTTATCTTAGTGTTTTAGTTACGTACACATGTATAATTCGTTGCTGTAAGTGCAAAATCGGAGCGGAGGGAAAGGAAGAGCCGCGACGCGCGGGAACTGCGTTCATTCGGCCTTGAATGAAACGATCGAGTGCACGTATTGCGATTTTGGCGTAAAACATGACCACACAGCGACATAATCGTGTTTCATTTTAGATGTGAATTAAATTTTAGATGAATTACAAAATGATGATGACTCGGATATTGATGAAGTAAATTATTGATATTTTTTTGTATTTCTATGTAGTTTGACTATCATTTGCGAATCAATTGTGGCGTTTGGTATTTTTCTTTTTTTAAAATCGGTTCGGACTGGGCAAGATGTTGTGGCTAATCAGTTTTTTACCACCTGATGAAAAGAAGATATGCCTGAACTTGTCCCTGACCCACAACCACAGCAAGGGCGATCTTTACAACGAGGCAGGAGAGGGTCCTGGTGAGGTCGTCGCGGCCGTTTTGTGAGCTCGACTACCTGCGACCAGACCTCATAAATGCGGCAGACTCCACGAGAACTTGATGAAGATAATGGATGGTATTACGAACCTACAGAACAAGCACTTGAAAAACCGGTTTTCGAAGAGATAAGCAAGATTTAGCCCGCATTGACGAAAATTCATCGGAGTATGATTGTTTTTCAATCTTTATTCCGGATAAATTTTGGAAACTCTTGAAAACCAAAAACCAACCGGGTTGACGCACAAATGAAATCGAAGCAGACCAGGCGAGGAGAATTAAAACCGAAGAGTATGTTAGTTACATGGAAACCGGTAACGTTGCAAGAGCTGAAATATTTCATGAGCATTGTCATGCACATGTCGCTAGTATACAAAGAAAGTTTTGATGCTTACTGGTCAGTTAGAGTAATTATTCAAACCCCATATCCAGCCAAAGTAATAACCAGGGATCGTTTCAGAGCCATATACACTTGTCTTCATCAAAATAATAATTCAAATTACTTGCAACAAAGTCAAGATCATTACGATGCCTTCTTCAAACTGAGAGCAGATTTTATTATACCCTGATGAACCGTTGACCATTGACGAAGGGATCTGTGGCTTCAGAGGCCGAGTTCACTTCCGTGTTTTAATAAAGACAAACCAGTATGGGATGCAAAATTTACATGCTTTGTGACTCGCGACCAGGTTATATTTTGAACATGGTTCCACACTTAGGTGATTCCAAGACTGTTGAAAAGATTGTAACAGAACTGAGTGAGCTATATTTTTAAAAATGGCATGGACGTTTTTTCACGAACCCATCTGTGGCAGATCTGTTCTGGCTGAGTAACACTACGTGTGTTTCAGCACTGTGATGCCCAACACCGTGGTTTGCTGCAGGAATGGCGACATAAAGAATTGGAGCTAAATTAACCGAGGCAATATGCCTGCATGCAAGTGGAAGGACAAGCAAGTTATTCACTTCCTCACAATAAAACATGCCATTTCGTGGACAGAATTGACCGTAAAAAGCCAAAGAAGGGCCTGTAAAAAAATAAAGCCTGCATTTTATTTTAGTTTTTTTTTAGTTTATAATCTAAATAAAATTGGCGTGGACTTAAACGACCAATACGTGTCTTACTACTCGTTGAACAGGATGTCCATAAAATGGTTGAAAAAGATGTTTTTTTTCATTTAGTGTCACATGATCCATGCACATGTGATTTTCAAGAAATTGAGGATCCAGAGAAAGAAGCTGCTATTTTCACAGTTTTTGATGACTTCTAGCGACAGGCTGGTGGGAGCTGGGTATTTTGATGACGCAGGCCCCTCCAAAGGAGCACCCTTAGACCGCCAGTCCACTAGGTTAGTTGGCAGACACTTCCTGAACGAATAACGCCTACAGAAAGAAAACGAAAGTGTCTCCAAAGTTTATGCAGACACAATAAATAAGGAAACTGGCAACAGAGGACGCAAAGAGACGGTATATTACTGCCCAGACTGTAACGCACTACTGTGCTACTACCCATGCTCCAAAAAATGTCATACCGGAAAAGATTATATTTTAGTAAAATCTTAATTTAGTTCATGTAAGAATTTGTTTGACGATTCGTCTTCAAAGCAAACAATTTTTTAATATACTAAATATAACATATTTACGTCTTTTATTTACTTTTCATAATATAAAAGTATAGGTTTGATAGAGAGAAAAAGAATTATTTATATAATCACCTAGGTTATTTTTCTATAGTCGATACAAATATACAGAATACACCCACAAGCTAGAGCTAGCGGCTCAATAAAACGCCCCGCTGTCAGTGTTAAGCGCCTTACGCCTTTTGCACAACCATCAGAGAGACCGATTTATGAAAAAAATTAGGTAGGTTTATTCTTTAGTTTTCACTTCTCGTTTTATTCTTATAGAGACGTTTCTCTCTATTGGCTGAGCATGTACATGTATATTGGTGGTGCGTAGAGGCTTTAACTTTGTTATATCTGTCCGACCGTCTGTCATAACCTCATAGTTCCTATAGTTTTAGTACTATGAACTTAAGATTTTGCAAGTACAAATATACTTCTATTGAAAATCTCAATGACCATTGTAATATTATAGTAATAAAAAACCATGACTAAAACTTGCACTACGAGGGTTTTGTACTCATTTAGGCATTTATAAATATTAAATGGAACCTAATATTCCTATTTAACTTTTTACAAAATTTTAATTAGTTTACATAAAATGTTTTTATGTGATATAACTACAAATTACCTAATTATCGATTTTTTCTTTTACTTGTGCTGTAATACCTTGCTTCTTGGCAAATTTCATGATTCTATCTTAACGGGAAGTACTCTATAGGTTTTGATTTATTTGCGTGTATCAAAATTTATGCCATAAATGGCCGTATTTCTTACAGCTTGATTCTTCTACAGCTCCAAGCGACCGCATACCTAAATATTTGATATAAAATTCAACTTCATTCCTCTACGCGATCCAGAGAGAAAGGATATTGACAGATAGGAAAACAGACAGACGGAAAACAAAGTGATAAAAGGTCTAAACGTTCTTTTTTTCATCTCCAAGGATTTATTTTTTCCATCTGAGGCACAGAATTCTAAAAAAATAATGCACCGCCTTACAATTGTAATTCATATTTTTTTAATTTCAGGTATCGTGGGTAAAATCAATTGAAAGGCAAGTTGTACGATTTTAAAATATTTTTTTGTAAAACTTCGTGTTAACTCTAGGATATGAAAATGTCTACATAAAAAAATATCTTCCCGAACCCTCTATTTCCGTAACGGCTAATATAAAAATTATGGAAAAACAGCGTAACTAGAAGTTTACATAAAATTTACAGAAAACTATAATGATGTTTCTAAATGTCATAGTTTTTGATTTAATCATAATATTTTCACACTTTGAAAGATACACTATATACTAATATATTCACATTGTGAGAAATAATAATGTTGTTTGCAAATAGTTCAAGAAAATAAGCATATACCCTTAAATTAAGAAAACTTATATAAAATTTACAGAAAACTATAATAATGTTTATAAATTTCATAGTTTTTTATTTAGAAATGATGTTTTCACGCCTTTGAAAGATACACTAGGCAATAAATTTACGTAGTGAAAAATAATAATGATATTTGCAAATAGTTCAAGTGAAATATATAAAATATTATATAAATTAATTATTAAATGCGTACAAAATCCTCGAAATGCGAATTCTACTCGAACTTAAGAGTTTTTTTTGTAGAAACATTTATATTAATTTCCACAACTTTTAATATATTACGTCACTACATTTTTTTTACTTTTGCCAGCTTAGAGCAATTTCCAATTCTTAGTAGTCAGCCAGTCATTTAATCAGATTAATTTCCTAGATAACATTGTTCAAATGATTATAATACAAACTTACTTTTTTATATTTCAGTTATATCCCTCTAATTATTAAATGGAGATATGTATTCTAAATTCAAACTGAAATAATTTGAAATTTATTACGTGAATGTTTCAAGTATAAAGAAATGGGTCAATATTTTATCCTTGCAAAAGTTAATATTTTCGTTTACCGCGTTTACGCAGTCATATTTTTAATGTATTTATAGTTAAAATTCGGTATTTGAATAAAAAAATATATTACAAAACTTTTACCGAAGTAGCTCCAAATTAGAACATATGAAAAAATACATTAGTACATTATACATAAGTGTAATTTTACAAAAATACATTATACATAAGTGTAATTTTATTTCGTTGCTTCTTGCATTTAAATATTGGTGCAATGGTAAACTCTAGACTGTAACCTTCCGTAAATTTTCCTAATCATCTATTCCATAACTGGTTCCAAGGAGCTGAAATTTATCACTAAAAAACTAATGAACGCGGTGGCTAAATATAATAATTCAGTTATGAATCATCAATCAAATCAAACTAACTAGACGGGACTTGTAGTGCAGTACACTGCGGAAACGATTGAAGACGTCAATATTAAATAGCGAGATAAAAACTGATTTTTATTTTACGAATGCATTGTCCCGCTAACAAATTTTCTTTCTTTATTTACGTAGTAAAATTCCTGCTCAACTGAATTCGCGAATTGTACAAGTGAACTGATGGGTTCTCAATATCGCCAATGAATATTTGAAATATATAAGTATGGAACAAATACAGTTCTGTACTTACTCGTATACATTTATAGCCAACCAAGCTCAAAATAGTAGTTATAATTTTTAAACCAAAAAAATCTAACAAATCTTTTTTTATATTTTCTCCAACTTATGCATATTAGTTGCCTCCTGTTGTTTCCTATTTCCTGTAAAGGACACTACCGCATAGCACCTTAACGCATGTTCTTGGATTCCCGGTATGGTAGATCCCCATAATGGTAGATCCAAGTACCTTAAATGAGGACTTATAATTATCAAATATACGATCGTGAAATGAGGGGGGGTGACTTTCCATAACTATACCAAGTTCTCGAATATTGGAAACACACAGGATACAAGAGACCGCCAGTTCATACCCGTACGTGATGAAAGCTCGGGAACAATTATCGATAACCACTCAGCACTTACATAAAAGAAAAGTTTGTTTTTAAAACTTTTAAAATAAAATTGAGTCAATGTTACTGTGAAACATTTCAAAGTCACTACGATTACTTATATACAGAAATAACTTCAATAATGGAAGTTTCTACATTGCTTGGCAAATATTTGTCTTTAAAAAAATATTATATAGGAACGAAATTAAGACCTTGGTTTATGCCGAAGTTAATAACGTAATAGTTTGATCTCAAACTTCCGTACTAGACACACTGCTTCTGAGATCTAAAGCAAATGTTGAAAAACTGGACTAAACTAAACGATGACCTTACGTTCAGTAATTTATAAGGAGAACGTCATTATCAAATCAACTTGAATTTTTTTTAAATCGATATAAATTACATCATCTTGGCATCTTCGGTTCATCTTACTAGCCATAAAATAAAAAAATGAGGAAATATTTGGAAGAGCATGCCTTGGTTGGAAACCACGAAGAAAGTCATTTTAGTGTTTTATTTAAATATAAAGCTGTGCAATATAATTTCAAAACGTTGTAAACAAATACAAAAGAAATACAAATACAAATAAAATTGCTATAAGTTTGTAGTATCTCATTTTGGATCTAGCATCGCTTTTGTAATGGAGGTATCGCGTGAAGTTTTCTAAAAATGAGATTAATTAAATGTACTAAAAGTTATAAAAAAAACATCAGTCTTTATTAAATAAGGTGGAAGTTAATAATTTACTTCGATTGAAACTGACCAAATGCTAACTGAACGTCATTACCATCTTCCCTCCTTTTACATATATGAAGCGAATTAGAATAGTCTAAAAAAGTCATATATTCGCTCGCCTTTATTTAATGTGAGTTATTTCAATGTAACAACACCTGAAATTAAATACTGAAAGTAAAAAAGAGATTAAATTAAATTTTAATTCGTGACGAATTTACAGCGTTAAAGTGGCTTTGATAGGAACAAATTGCCTACTTGAATGGAAGGCCCGGAAGGAGCTATTGGAAAATACAACCGCACTTACATATTTTTTTCGACAAACACATTTTTGTCACTATTATGAACATGGGTATATCAAAATTTTCGAACTCGGATGTCAGTGATTTGCGAGTATATTCAAAACGTAAACATTTAATTTTTGTTGCACCGTAAAAATTTAAGTATCATTACAGAAAAAAATTATAAATACTTGTATTAACTTTGGGATATTTGTGTATGCTGAAATGAATAATCCATTATCAAAAAGTACATCACGCTACCTTAAACAGAAGCATTTTTGGAGGCAAATTTATGGCTTTTAAGATTCTGTGCCCGAAATTATAAAAAACGATTCCTTTATAAGACTACTCAACTTTACGTCTTGAAAATTGGCAGAGTAAAAAATTGTTTCAATCTGGATATGAGAGTGGTTTTAGTATACATGTAGTACACTAAAACCTCTCTCACACACTCCAATTATTGGTTAATTTCCTGTAACATCTGGCTATCATTTGAAAAAAACAATTTATAAGGATTTCAAAACCATTTTCAATTTTAAGGTAAAACAATTCTAGATATATTACCAAACTATTTACAACTTTTTTGAGAAATCGTTTGACAGAGAAACGTGAAATTTGGCAAGATACTTCCATAAGAACATTACAGTAATGTGTATATATCTACTATCTTATGCAGTTTATAATTGAAAATCGAAACTTTGATATAACATTGTATCTACCGATTCAGATAAGCTTCAGTTCATCATTTCAATAACACAGTGCTTTTGGCACGTTATTGTGAGTTACTGAGGTCTTTCACATATTCTCCTTTATTATATTCTGTCTATGTTCTAAATACTCTACGTCTATGCTCTAAATACTATTTCGAGCCACTTTACGTACATTTACATATTTTCCGTATGTCGATTCTCGTATTGTGGCTAATTGAACATCAGAAGCAACTTTTTGAATACTGGATTATTTTATTATATCCTTTCCATTAAATCCATTCCATTTGATCTCATTTTTGTTGCCTTTATTCGGGTGAAATATTTGTTATTCGATTTCGTTATGTAATATTTCGTATCAGAAATTATAATCGAATGATCGATGAGTGTATTACATTTCTATGTATTCAAACTGTTTTTATTTATCAATTATTTATCTTCTAAATTATACCTAATACAAATACACACCGTATTTGTAACGCACCGTACCTTTCAAAAACTTAACTTTTTGTTATCGTCTGCCTATTACAAATACTCACCGTATTTGTAACGCACCATACCTATCAAAAGCTTAACTTTTTGTTATCGTCTGCCTAATACTAATACGCACCGTATTTTTAACGCATCGTACCTTTCAAAAGCTGATATTTTTGTTATTGTCTGCCTAATACAAAGACGCACCGTATTTGTAAAGTACCGTATCTTTAATTTTTAAACCGTAATCATCTTTCCTATAAACACAGCTTATACGTGTAATCTTGGTTAGAAAAATACGGTTAAATACATCCCTGATGGTTTTTTTTACGACTGTGATGAAAAATAAATTTAAAATTACCCAATAGCCGATCGGCACGGTAGCAACATTGGAGGGCATGAGAACGTTTCACGTTGCGGCCGGTAGGGTCTTTTAATATATAATGAGTACCGTATTAATTATTTTCTAGTTTGATTTATTACATTATTAAAAATTTATATAAATATATATATATATATATATATATATATATATATATATATATATATATATCTTTTAGCATTTTAAATCTTAATTTTTATAGTTACTTCTGATGCCTTCCAAAAATTTAATACAAAAAATTAAATGTTTTTCTACAAAATTTCTACAAAACAAGAACAAAAAGGTTGTGTATGAAACTAATTATTCTAATATTTAATTTTATCAACGGTACCGTTAGATTATAATGGGAATATTTATTTATTATTTAAATGCCAATAGATTTTACTCCACCAGATTAATTATTTTTATGGTTTAAATTTGGTCTTATTTCACTTTTGTGTCCAGATTTAAAAATTTTTTTAATGAAAAATTTGTACATTCATTTTAATTAGCTAATATATTCGCTGCTACTTTAAAAGTTAAAAAAATGAGGTGAGTTAACAAAAATTATGACAAAATCACGTAAAATTATCAGTTTCAATTTTCTTTTCATTTGTTTAACATTTTACTGCTTAAATCGAAAAATTTGATACTTAAAATATGCTTTCCCTTCATTACAATAAATATATGCCATATTGGTGAGGTTACGGTTAGCCAATTTAGAGGTATAGTAACTAATATTGGTCAAATCGTCATTTGAAGTAACGGTGTTGAGCAACGAGTGAAAAATATCTAACTTTGCTATCAGAACGAGCCTTCAGTGTCAACTACGTTCCATACGCCATTTAATGAACAAATTCAAATCAACTGATTTAATAGATTGCCAAGCAATATCTATACGTTGGTGAAACGTAAGGTTGCATTAAACATTGTTGCAGTAAATGAGATCTGATGCAGTGCATTCCTCGTCGTGCCTAAGTAGTTGGCCTTTCACAGATCTTAACTTGACAAATTTTGCGTCAGGACTTGGTCCTGCACATGCAAAAAAAAATTATTCACCCGGGACACTAGGAAAAATGACCATAAGGAACTGCTAGAATTAAAAATGATCTTCAGCGACGAGACCGATTTTTGGACAAATGGCTATGTCAGCCAGTAATATTGTCCCATTTTGGGAGGTTAAAATTCACACGTTACATATTAATTGTAAAATCATCAAGAAAAGTCACTGTTTTACGTGGATTTTGTTCCGGCGGAGTCAAGATTTTGGCCCGTACTTCTTCCAAAATGAAACTGGCACCAATATAATTATTACCGATGAGAGATACAGGTCGATGGTAACCAATTTTTATAGCTTAAATTATAAGATATGGATCTCGACAATATGTGGCTCTAACTAGATAATGCTGTGAGCTACACAGCGCATGCAAGAAAGGATCTTTTACACGACAATTTCAACGGCAAGGTTATCTTGCGTTCTGGTAACGTCAACAGGCAACCGAGATCGTTTAATTTAACACCATTAGACTTTTTCTTGCCGAGTCACTTAATAGTAGGCGAATAAGGTTCCAGTGACTGAAAATCAACATACCGATGCCAATAATGGCATCGCACCCGATTTATGCGGTCGAGTTATCAAACATTGAGGGGTCCAGCCGTCGAATACGAACCACCCAGTGAAACCGCGGCCATTTGGCCCATAAAATATTTGATACGAATGTCATAAAAAACTCTTAAATATAAAAAACAGGTAAATGATATTTCATATAGAATTTGTTCTACTTTCATTTAAAATTCGAGGCAAACCTTTCATAAGCTATTAATGAAATAATGTAGTGGTAGTTCTTGGTAATAAAAATGATTAGAACTGGTTAAGAATAAAAAGCGTCATTAAAATTATGGATTATATATTTGGTAATCTGTAAATGTTATTCCAAAAACAAAGATTGCCATAAATATTAGTAAGTTTCAGCTAGAATAAATTTTGATATTATGATATGTTATACCAAATAACTAAACGAGAAACATGTGGATAAATTTTAAAATAATTCGTTATGTAATTTTCCTTAAATTTTGTATATTTTCTAGAAATTATTTTTTTAAACATTGACCTCATAACGATGGAAGACAAAGACAGACAAAAAGCGGTACGTCAGCGCCTATGTCAGTAAAATTTCACATCTTATGAATCTTTTTATGTAAAATATAATATTATTAACGTGCCTTTAGCTTTATAATGAATCTAAAACAAAACTTGACTGTTCAAAGCTTAGCAACAAGGGGCCAAAAATGAGCAATTTTTCCACACAAAGTGATGAAAGTGCTAAAGAAAATATAATTTATTGGAACAAATTTTGTAGTATTGACTTTTCTAAACTTTTGCCATACGAGAAAACAAGTATATATTAAAATATCTTCCCAAACTGTTAACTACATTTTCGTTTAACTATGGCAAAATTGCAATACCTAGACAAAATGAAACTACTAAAAACTCTTTACTGAAAAGTACGTATACAGTCACATTGCTAAATAAATAAGAAGATAAAGTCGAATGTACACCCGTCATCTCGCCTTGAGTAGCTGCAAATAAATAATGACTGTTCTAAGAATTTCCTCAATTCAGAAATGCTCTAAAAGTACAATGGAGCTAACAGCAAAATTTACGCAACGAGATAGGAGTTGGAAGGGGGGTATGCATGTCGTATATACACCTACCCGAATGGATATATTGAGATGAGACATATATATATATATATATATATATATATATATATATATATATACAACTTTTAATAATTTTATTATATTAGCAATTTTATGAGTGTCACGTAAACTATTAAATCGACCTAAATTAAACTTTAAATCAACAGTCTATAGGGTGTATATTAGGATTAAAGCTATATCTTGTCTCTTCTAAATATTTTCTAAGGAACGTTTTTTCTCTATCGCAATTTGCATAAAAACTACGAAACCTGTACACAAATTAAAATGTACTTTTTTCACGCAATGTCTCTTAAGCAATTTGAAATTAAACTATTTGCACTCGAGGATGAAAACCGGGCCCGCAGACTTAAGATTAGTGAATAGAAATTATCGAAACTATTATCGCGATTCGAATTCGAATAATAGCTAAACATTAAAGTTCAAGATAAAGTATAAAACACTTTTATCTTAGTCGAGAGTACCTTTGAGGTTTAAAATGGATTTAAACCAAGATATAAATTACTTTTATTCCTACAAACTTATTTTGGATTAAAGTTATTTTTGGAAAAGAAACGACCTCATAAGGCGATTTACACTCGTACTTAACAAACTAATTTCATTTAGATCAATTCCTTTAAAGTCGTGGCTTCAGTTTTGAAACGGCGTAATCAAATTACTTTTTTGCTACACTTCTGCCGATTCCGTTGATAAAAATAGGTAATTTTTAACTTTCTGACCGTTTGTTCGTCCTGATCTCATAGTACCTTGATTACACAGCGTTATATATATTTCACACTAATGCCTATAGTGACGACCTTTTAAATACTATGTAAATAAACAGAAATTAAAAATAAAATAACTTGCTGACAATGAAATAAACTTTAATTGAGTGAACTTAAACCACTCGCATTCAGACTATGAATATAATGAAGTAGGTTTTAATAAAGGCGTGTAGGTGAGTGAGTGTAAACATGAGTGCTGTTTTTTTATTTCGGTACCTAAATGAATATTAATATAGGTGACAATACCCATGTATACGTAAGTATATTAGAATATATAGATATACCTATATACGCCTAAATTGTTATCTAAGTGTGTGTGTGATTATTATATTTTGAATCATATATTCATAACAACCGAAAAAACAATTCGTTTTATGCGTCTATGTCAGCAGTTCACCGACATAGACGCAAGGTCCTTGACGCCACACGTTTAATGGGTAGTTGGATAGGCTTATTCAAAAAGTGTAGGCAGTGGCTACCTAATATAAAACGATATGTATATTATGTTTCAGTTTGGACTTTTTAATGAAATCAAATAAAAATAAAATACATAAATTAATAAAAAATATGTTAAATAACTCCTCATGTATCAAAACTTTGGGATGAAATTTTATTTTATCACCGACCTCTTGAGTAGTGTATCTTTAGAGACTTTTTTTGAATTCCAATGTAAATTACGTCGCAATACAATTATATCTCTTTCTTTGCGAGATATCTCACCCGAGAATTGCGTAATTCGGTAAAGGTACGCTAAATAAAAATATATTAAAGAGAAAGAGACAACCAATTCTTTCTCTTTAGCTTGTTGAAGATAAACTACTTACTTCGACGTAGTGTCATCCCGTATTTTTATCGCAATCCACCATCTAATCCAAAGGATTTTACCGAAGTGCTGGTTTTTATACGAAGCGACCGCCATCTAACCTTCGTAATACATTGAGAAAACTAAATTATAGGCTATTTTTTTATAACGCCTGTTACCTAGCAACAACTTAACGAACCTTGCGACATACGGAGCAGCTCATAAGGAGATTATTAAAATATGTGATTGGTGATCACCCAAATAACCCAAATAATAACTTCATAAAACGAATGACTTCATTTTTTTCAATTGCAACTAGCCTTCAAGTGAAGTATTTACTAGGAAATACATGGCAAAAACCTTAAAATAAAATTCTATGTATCCTCCAATGCTTAAAATTTTGTAAATAACCAGACGCGTACATTTGGTATATCCACACTCTACACAGATAGCCGACAGACAGCCGATTAACAATATGCTAGCTAGCATCAGCAACGTCTTATGCGAAAAATAAATTTGATTATTTAGATCACCCACGACAGACCATAACCAATTTTTTTTTCATTCCAAGTCACTTGAATTTTACGCAGATACTATCCACTACCTGCCAGTATGTTATAGTACATATATAGTACAAAAAGATGGTGGTTATTATGTCGAATTAGATCATTAAATATATATATATATATATATATATATATATATATATATATATATATATATATATACATATATACACGTACACACAATTATACGTAAAGTAAATATTAAGAAATAAATAGAAAAATATTAAAATATTGCGATAGGTAAGAAATAAAGACTCTGAGATGGTTGAGTTTTTATTTGTTTTAGATAAGAGTTTGCAAAGGTTTTAGACGAGTGTGTGAGTTTTTTTGGTAAATACGTATTTTTGAAGGGGAACGATTAATTTTGTTACTTCCGTCCATATTTCCGTATATCCATCTATCTGTATTTACGGACATTTGTTCATCGTTCCGTCCATTCGCCCATCCTTCCGTTCAATCGTCCGTCTTTTCGTTTATCCGTCCGTTTTTCGATCTATACGTCTATATTATACCCATTCGTCCGTTCACAAAAGTTTGCGTATAAATGCTCCATTTCGAGACCTCTATTAAACGTAGCAAAATATTTAAAAAATATTGAACGGAAAGATGAACAGAAAAATATAAAGACGGGCGTATACAATGACATGCAATGTAGCCCTATAATTTCTTAAATTATTCAAACTTTTTTTGGTTGAATTCCATAAATAATTTCAAGAGATATAAACGGCTACAAAAACGTACTTCATACATATTTGTAACTAATCAAGTATGTACACTATCTAAGCCCTTGATTTTGCTACGGTATGTCCTCATTAAAAAAAGTTTTAGTTCTTCTTATCACTTCTTTAGCCATGTGTCTAAGTCATAAACTAATACAGAAGAATATCTATTAGCCACGTAATAACTTCCATTGAATCTGAAATGTGTAAAAAAAATTTAATAAATGAAACCGTGTCATATATCACACAGAATTATGAGATTTTTGTTCAAAACTGATGAGTTCACAGTATTAACAAAGAATATTTTTAAGTCAACACGCTATATTTTACAACGCTAGCAATAAAGGGTTTTAGTTAAGTATATACAGTACATTATGTATGTATACATGAAGTGATTGAGCTATTTGTAGGTAGGTAGGTATGTAAGTAAGTAATTAGATGTATACACAGATTTTAAGCAATGCATCGTAGATGAAGTTAAAAAGTCATTTATATGTTCCTATATATTATGTAAATACGTGTACATTCACGTGCGTGCGTAGATATATAAAAACATATTTAGATTCATTAAAAACCGCTATTGTCTGTTCCGATTTCTCTTATAACAAAGAAATGAACCGACTTCAATTAAACCTCTAATATAAAGTACAATGATAAGTATAAGATATTTCATTGTCTTAGAAATTTCATTGTCTTATGCGAGTACTTAGGTGGAACATTTTATGACAGGATATCGTTTTCGAACAAAAATAAATTTACTAAATATACCAAATTTCTGATATAAGAAAATAACTTAAAATAGAAGTTATGTAAGCATCTTTGAGAGGAAGTAACTTTAATTATATATCTCCAATATGCTTACAGATTTATTCTATTTAGTCCCTTCTCGTATTTGTTTAGTTTTATTGAAAGGCATAGGATACACAGATATTAAGTAGCCTTAGTGGAATCTATGCTCATATTAGATTTTCTCCGCGGCTTCACCCATAGTACTATTATTAGGGAAATGTTACGAATATTTTTTCAAAGAAACAAGTACAGGTAGCAATTAGGCTTATTATGTGGTTACGAAGTAATGATTATTTCTAGCAAAATTTGCCATAATTGACTTTTGACATTTGTTTTGGCGCAATGCGGCGCATCGCGCTTGTAATATATACGTTGGTAAATCTAGAGTAAAATACTTTGGAATAATTAACCCAAAAACTTGGTATTGAACATGGGACGTTTCGCTACTCTTGAAATTTTAAGTTTACAGAAACCATTTAGATTACCTTAAGCAGGCATAATTTATGGCATTTATATTTTTCTATCTGCTCCTCTAAATAGTATTTTACACATATAGTCTTTTTAATTAATAGAAAATCATAAAAATTAGTTTGACTTTTGAGCATGAAAGCAAAACAAATGAAGAAATAAACAATCTTTAACTATTATTAACAAGGATAATCGTATTCAATTTATTTAGTAACAATGAACTATCGTCTCGTAAGTTGGTTTCTTTTTAGCTCGCAAAGTGTCCCAAAATATATATTTCTCAAAAATGTAGTGGTGTATATTTTAACTTAATTTTTCGCTAATCCTAAACCATATTTTTAAGTTGCATCATTTAATTCAATACGCTGTATAAAAATAACATTCAGAGTAATTTACATCAACCCATTTTAATATTTTGAATTTTCCTTTATTATTTAATTTATTTGAATATATAACTTTTATATGTTTGCAAGAAAATGTGAATTTCGAATAGCACTTACAAATCAAAATATTATCCTATGTTGAATCGCTTTCAGCTTAATATTTACGAATACCTTGCCTAATATTCTCTTATATTAATATTTTGTTAAACTGAAATGAAAACTGTTTACACGTCGTTAGCAAACAATTTAGAGGTTATTATAACACGTTAATATTAAAGATAAACTCTCCGCTCCAAAGAGTAAATTTATATAAACCCAGCGAAATAACGTTGAAGTCTAAAATTACAAAATGGTTTAAAAAGAGGCACTAACTAAGGATTAAGAACTGTTACTGATTCATAGTTTTATCTATGTCTTGTTTATTTTTAGGTATATTTAACAGTTAATTAATCGGAAATTCGAAATTCAATGAAATGAGAATTATTAGCATATAAATATATGTAGTGAATTGGCTTATATTATAACCAGGATAATTGTCAATAACGTACATGAAATATTTTAAATACCTTCAAAAAATACATATTTTTTCTCACTATATTTAATATTATAATATATCTTGTCAAAATGTTATCTCTTATATTGAGGTAATTTAAAAAAGTGTACTTGAAATAAAACTAAAATATTAGTATCATAGGTGAGACTTTAATCGAATGTGTGTATATATCAATATGGTAAATTTTGAAGATAATTGTCATCAAAAATCAAGTTAATCCTAAATTAAACTCCTGGAAGTTTATTTTAAAAAATTGATAGACCCAGCTACTTAACACTGCAGGGAAATCTGAAAGAAAAAATCTGTCAATGTGTAATTGCTAATATGTTATGTTTATTTCAATCATTTATTTTTGAGATAGTTACATGTAAAATAAACATCTCACAAAGGAGTTAAAATATCTCTCAATTAGAATTGCGATTAAATAATAGGCTGATATTTAAATGTGATCTCAGATATTTAAGTATATCGTCACTTCGATCTTTTCGGAACGTAAAATGTTTATCTAATCATTAGTTGTTTTCATCTCAGTATATGCATTCACATAAAAAAAAATTTTTAACTCAGATATTTTCAACAAAATTCATTAAATTTGCTCAACTGGCTTATGCTTGCATTTACTTACTATCTACTTCCGTCACTCTAGCGCCGAATTTGTTCTGGTTAATCGATCGGTTTCTATATTTTTTAACTTTTAGTTACTTCGCTTTTGTCTTTTTTATGTTTTTAATGTTTAATTGTACATTTTACAGTTTTTTTTTTCAATTTACAATAACTTGCTCTTTGTCAAGTATTCGTTATATACCATAATGTTATTATTTTTTGGGAGAAAAATATGGGAGGTTTTCTAGAGTTTCCAATCTAGATATTCCGATTCGTAATTACAATGTGTAAAGCACTTTGATCTCAAATTAATTCCAACCTTTCTAAAGTTTCTCAATCAACAACGATCATTCTCAGTAGACACAATCACGATTTTAAGTTCATTTAATTTTCCTCTAAAAGTCAATATAATAACTTCTCCTTACTATATCGCTTTATCCAGGAACTTCCTTGTGTAATACAGAAATTTTCTTCCGACGTTTACTGTATGACACTATTTAGAGCAACTCCATTGTAGAACGCAGTTTTCTTATGTAATGTAGCTTATTTTAAAAGTAGAATTTTACCTGTCGACAGAAAGAAAATCTTCAAAATTGATTTGGTTATTTTCCAAATTACTTCGGGCTAACAAACTCATAAAACTTACTTCGTTATTATATTTCGATAGATTGTATGTAGAATATTTATATGTGTAGCTGATTAATGGAATAAGTGTTTAGAAAATGACTTCTATCCTAATCTTGTTAAATTAGCTTTTTATTGCATTTGCAATACCTTTACATAGGTGCTATCAACTACCTTCTTAAGTGCAAGGGTATTTTTAAATGTATATTTATTGTGTCTGTGAGAGATACACTGTATAAAATAAAAATTAAAAAATATAATAAATTTGCATTATATTCCGTAATACTATTTAAATATTCAACATGTCCTATGTCTCTTAAAGGTATAATAAGCAATATATTATAATGTGAAAAAATAATATTTGTAAAATAAAGTCTCATCTAATAAAAGTTTAAGAGCAACCGCACTTGACAAATGTTTTAATTGATTGTTGAAAATTAAATTGAGATTTTAATAATTAATACTGAGAAAGTAGTCACAAATGTGACTAAATTGACCAAAAATATTTTTACACCATTTTTTATATGACGTAAATTAAAACTAGGCATTTTTTTATTTCGATAGTAATAAATACCATCATTTGCAAAGATAACTTTGTAAAGAAGACGCTACGTATTTCTTATTTATTTATTTTTAGCAACTTTTTGCCGTTAATTTTCTTTTCCAGTCCCGTTGATTGTCAACTTTCTTTTTTTATTTTACGTGATGTTAGAATACATCCTTCATAGCAAAGGTTGTAATAGTTATTTATTATATTTCTAAATCTAGCATCTGTTTCTAAAAAAAATGAATGTTTGAATATTTTATATAAAATAATAGAATTTTAAAGCTGTTAGTCGTATAAGCTTTTTCCCATATCTACAATCAATTTCATCAACAAAATATTTATATAATTTTGTTGATAAAATTGAATTTCAAAAAATTTTAAAGGAAGAGTGATTAAAATATAAGAACATTATGTTAATAGCGAAGAAGTACATCTAAAGAACATCACTTTAATTAATTGTTACAAAAAGTAACTTAAGCGTACTTGAAGAGTCATTGAAATTCTTTGTTTTGATAATTCAAAATTTTAGTAATGTAACTGCTTTTAATTCCTGTTCCTTTTCATTAGTACACGCACAAACACTGTCGTATCGTAACAATTTTCATTTATATTTAACAAGTATAAAACAGGAGTTTTTTTGGTTTTTCATTTATATTTAACAAATATAAAACACTACATTTTTGTGAAAATTATGCAAATTATTACCTTTTGTCATTACTTTGATCTGGCTCTAGCTTAATGATGCACAAACTATTAAATATAAAGTACTTTTCACAGTTTGTTAAATATTATTCGCCGCGTGTAACGTACAGGGTGGGGGTGACCAAACCGATATCAGCGCTCGCTACGGATAAAAAAGGGAACAATTACGGCAACCGAAGAAATTTTTTAACAAAGAAATTATCACAACTATCGTGTCGTGAACTATGATAATACTTGTATAAATAGTAGATACAAATTTTGTAGATTTTCGGCAACGAGATCGAAATTTTATTTTAAGAAAAACTTGATTTCATAATCGTAATCCTCTTATTGAATTACTGTAAATAATATGAAAATCAAACTATATTTAGTAATTTAAAGCAAACTTGTATTTAAAACCAGGAATTCAGACATTATTTTTTGACTATTGTAAACACCACCCAAACCACACTTTATTTTACAAAAAAATCATCTAATAAAATGTTTTCCATACAAAAAGTGTTTTTCCAAAAAAAATACTCGTATTTTTTACAATTTTTCTCTTTTATCTTATTAAATATTGAATATACAAAGAAGAGTACAAAGTTATGAATATTAAATATGGGAAAGTTTATAAAACGTGAAAAAACTAGTAATTAAAAAATGTCTAAAACCATATTTAAAATATCGCGTTTAATAGTCATTTGTCAATATTAAAGGCGCTTTTTAAATCATATTTTTTATTGAAATAGTCCCGAATGGCAATGGTTTTTGGCAAACATTTGTTTTTCATTTATATTTCTTCATTGAAATGACAAATTAAAATTGTCCTTATTCCTAAAGGACAACTGTGCTAGAAAAAACGAATCTAATTGTATCAATTACAAATATATATTTATGTAAATTATATTTATTTTTCTTCCATGCTGCCTGGGAGAAATGCTGATAAAAATTATAATATTGTATATAAAATGAAGGAATATTTAGTCATTATATGAAACATTTTCATTTTTTAAACCTTTTTACACTACATAACCTTGAAAGAGCAGGCAAAGTAGCAAAGGCTTAATGGAGTAGTCGTCGTGCACGTGGCAACTACCATTCCACGGTATTAATAGACAGTTGGAGGTACTTTTCGGCTGAAGAAACGAACATAGCAACCGCATAGCAATGAATATCTGTAATCTTACGCCTTGCGTTTAATTAACAGTATCAACAGTATAATAATAAAATACAGAACTTACTTAAACACAGGACTTATAGCTAAATGTTTGGATATAAATTTTAGAAGTTAACTCAGTAATTAAAGACAATATTTCATAAATCACGAAGAGATAATTTACTGACATTTTGCAAAGAAAAGGAGTACTCAAAACTCATATCAAAGTCATGGCATATGAAGGAAAATTACCTTGTTTATTAAAAGATTTTCAATCGTCAACATAATAATTTCACCATTTGGTAGTCTTTTTATCGCGATTAATAGAAAATTATTCCTTGGTAACTCATATTCTGTTTAATGCATTTGCGCAGTAAATTTGATGCAAACTACGTACTTACTGATTCAAATTAATTATGTAAATAAAACAATAGAGTAGATGTCATTATACATTAATCTGTTCTCTACTTTTTCAAATAATTTTTTTTTGTTTTTAAATGCTTACGTGTGAAGTATTACTTGTATTGATCCTTGTTAATTTTTAAACGTATGGTAACTAGACAGCTAGTTGCAACAAAATAAAAAAAATATTACTTAATTGTGACCTATTATTCAAATATACTGCTTAATACTTAGAGATATGTTTAGACTAATGGAATTATTAATACGGTCAAAGCTGCTTTTAACAACCTTTTTCGATGTTGTACATGTATACGTCTTAGATTATTATACATGAATTAATACAAGTAATAAAATAAAATACAAGATTCAGCCGTTACACTGAGAAAGTTGAATGCTAATAGCATTGCAAAGACAACTTCGTCTAAAATTTCGAGAGATATCCTCGTTTACTGCAAATAAAATTTACATTTAATTTTTAAAAACTTACATTTGATTATTGTTTATATTTGTACCAAGAAGTGTGGAAAATTGTTTATTTATTGTTATATTTTTGTACTGAACGATGTTTTATTTTTCCAAAACTGGCAAAATATTTGACAGTGGCAAGAAAACATCATATTTATTTAAATAAAATCATAGTAATTTGTATAAATAAAACAATTAATTACCAATGTGAAAATTTCTTTTTTTAATTTTTCTAAATTAATTAGACGTATGTATAATTTTGCCGCCATTTCGAATGATATTTTGTCCATTTTAGACTTTATATTTTGTTTATTTTTATATATTTTTATTATCATTATTGGAAACGTTATGTTAAACTATATATATATATATATATATATATATATATATATATACATATATACATATATATATATATATATATATATATATATAATTTTTTGTGTATTTTCATTTATAAGTAAAATGTTTAATTTTAAACCTTTTTTGTTCTAGAAACGGAAAAATTCTATTTTTAATTTTTTCATATTTTTTTACGTTACGACATGTCTTTTCTATACCCGAAGGAAATATAAATATAAAATAACTGAATAACAAATTTCCGAGTTATGCGTTATTTTATCGGAAGCGACGAAAGAGCTGGCGCCTCATTTTGCGCCCGGATGTTCCAGAGTTAATATTCAAAGTCGCATAAGTTGTTCGCTGCATTGCGTCTTATTGCTTCGACGATGCCTCCCGGTGTGCGTGCACCGCGGGATATTTAACCCCGGCGTTAACCTTGTAATAATGTATCTCAAAACCATGATAATACAGGGAAAATGGTTTATCCTTTTCTTTTGTATTCAGAAATCTTAAGCGGGTTATTATACCAATTTAACATTATCCTCTATATTGCCGAAATGAGCTGCGTTCTCTAAATGATATCAAGTCGTTCTTCCTTCATTACATATTGGGATTGTATACATGCTGATGATATATTTATATGAGTTTGGTAGCTAGCTACAAACTTTTCAGAAAGAGAATAAATAGGTGTTAAATTACTTTTTTTTGGTTATCCGCGCACTGCTTTATTAAATCGTATGAAAATAAAATGAATGATATATTGTAGAACATAATAACACATGAAAACCATCGTTCCAAAAAATATCCACCCATTTTCCAGCGTTTTACCAAAAATCATTTAAATCTTTCGATTTTAGTAAAATTCATGAATCAGACAAAATAAACCTGTGAATACTATAACCTGGTATTATTTTTTATAGCATATTTTTGACCTTCAATATTTTATATTGAAGTTATTTCTATATAGATATCTTTATCCATATTTCATTCTTATTATCTCTCTTTCTTGATCTCTTCTGGTTATTTCTATATAGCAAAACCTTTTGCAATATTTCGTCAATGCTTTTGATGACCAACTATACCTGAATTTTTTTTTATAATTATAATAACACTTTTCTAACCTAATTACTAAATATGAAGGCGTATTGATTATAAAATGCATTATAAATAGATTAGCTAAATCCAGACTTTGACCCGACTTCGGAAATATCGTATTTAAACTCAGTACCAAAAATTAAATTTATTTGGTAATAATGTCATTTCGTTCAGTTTTTCTAGTGATCTCAAGTAGATTTATTCTATGCACCGTGTTTGTTTTTTACCATATTTATATTGAAAATAATATTTTACGAATCAGATATAAATTGGGTAAAATTAATGAAATATGGTTAAAAATAGTGCCCAAATAATATTATATACTTCATGTCATAGTTCATACTTTGGATTGTTGGGAAATTACAATAATTGAAGCGTCTTTTATTATAGCACAACTTTCTCGGAATAAACAATCCTTTAGTCGAAAAGGTGTAATCAACTAACTTATGTACGAATTTTATCCCTTAATCTCATACGTTATTAATTTTTTGTGAAAAATTTTAGCTTAAAAAAGATTTTTAAAGTCACTTCAACAGCCAAAATGTGCTTCCATGATTATTACGGTAGTCATTTGTCAAATTACTTTTTCCTATAATTTGTAAAATGCACAAAATTTAATCCAGATGTACGCTGTTCGGATTCTATGATAAAATTCCTCGTTTTCAAAAATTTAATTATTATCACGCGCAGAAAAGTGTTGCATAAGATTTGCAATGTAATAAAAGCATAATTGCAACAAATTTCACATTTCAAAGTAACGACAGGTACATAGATATTTTAGACATTAAGTCAAAAATGTGAGAAACGACGCAATTATATAACGATCGATGAACAAATATGGTTTTAGAGTATAATTAAAAAATATGAGGTTCAAAAATAATAGTTGCCAGGTAGCGCACGTTAATCGCTAAAATTATCGTGTTTTGACTAATGCTCATTGTGTTTTTTAGAAACCTAGTTAGTTTCAAATAAGATGATAGTGAGAAAAAATTAGATTTTCCGTACGTCGTTTTTTGATTATGCATATGTTTTTCATATGTCTATCTTTAGGTGGTTCCTTTTGATCTTTATAAGATTTTTTATCCATCTTACCATATAAACTATGTTAGTAAAATTTCAAATTAACATTGAATTCGAAGGCAATATTTTTCACAATTAATAAAGGTGACACTGGCATAAACAGTGTTACGCGAAATAATATGCAACTAACAGTATATTGCAGATAGCATGAAAATAAAACGAAAGTGATAAAGGAAATTAAATTACCCTCAAGTACCACTGCTCTACGATAATCTGTTTGAAGAATATGTGGAAATTTTGTATAAGCACAAGGTGACTTTTTACCACATTCTACAATTGGTCGATAGTGCAAGAAATAGACTTCATGCAAACCGGACAGAACCCCAAAAAAAGACGAGCACCCGGGAGGGCATCCGTCTATATTTTCCATAAATACTAATGTGAAAAAAGTGCAAGATGTCCTATTTCTAGATTAAAATGTGACTATTAAACATTAAATTTATGTCACAAGACTATTAGATGATAATATTCAAAAGATTCTTACCGATAAACTGTGTATGAAAATGTTTATGTATGCCGAATGCCAAAAATGTTAAAGGGGGATCAAAAGCAGAGAGAACTCAGCATTTCAAATGTTATCCAGAACCTACAAAGCTGATCTTAGAAATATTCTTTTCGATTTGTCAGCTGGGACAAAATGTATCTCCATCCTTTTGATGTTTTGACGAAATTGCAACCGATAATTTGAAAAGTACCATCTTCACTACAATCTAAAAAATTCAGCTGAAATTTCGGTGAGAGAGTTTACGGCCTCCGTTTTTTGTTAAGAGAAAGGTATTATTATTGGACAAAATAAAAATACATATACTTATTGATTCAATAAGCGCATCATATAAAATGCGGAAAATAAAAAGATTAAGGGAGATGATCAAGGAGGGAATGCCTATGCCTCCCCTATGGCAGGAAAATTGTGTGCTGAACCTTAGTTCAATAAAAAAAAGGATAGTTCTCTCCTATCAAGGTAAATACCGGCAAAAGTTCAATTGAAGACGAAAATTGAAGTGGCTGCATTTTGTCAACTTGGCCCCGAAACGTTTGATCAACTACATTATTCCTCCGATCTTGTGACTTCTACAGTTCTAAACAAAACTGATCCATTGAATCATTTAGAAGAGTCAAACAAAAAAATTTAAATATCAAAACTTGAAAAAAATATACACTGTATATATAATTTTTCAAAATACTATGTGGGAAAATCAATTTAATTGTCATTCAGCATTTCTTTTAAACCCCCCATGGCAAATTAATATACAATTTGTTATATAAAATTATAACACTCTTATTTTTTTTGTAATGAAGTCCTGAATAATAATAAACAAAAAAATTCAAAATGTTGGCGAATCCTGAATATTTTTATACACAAAAAAAATGTTCATGTTGGTGAAGACATCGGGTTATAATTACACAATAAAATAGATGTGATTACATTGCTAGGAAACACTGATGTGGACAACCCGAATTTTTTCTTCATTATTTAATGATTGAAACTATTGTGCCCACCAGTATTGTGCTGAATAATCGTTTCTATTCTGTTTGGCTGAAATAAATTGTTGATTTTTTTTTAATGATAATTAATTTAAACATTTATAGTTAAATTTATGAAACGTTTGAAGTTAAATCGGTAAAGTAAAAATGTTTGAGAATGGGTTTAAAATTTTTGTGTATTTAATTTTGATCAATTTAAGCTACACTTTCGGCTTGATTCAAATCAAAGTTAATAATAAAAATATGTACATCACTAGTGTAATTAGGAAATATATGAAGAAGAATCAAATGAATGCAATATATTACAAATATACAAGATGAAGCATTCGAATTCAACCGAGGATGAAATTAAACTCACACGTCGGTGATTGGGGTAACTAAAGACTTTCAATAAAAGTTCAACTTGCCAAACAAAATCTTTCGGAACAATGGTGACATCTGGCGTGTGCGATGTTGGTCATTTGCGACACGTGCCTCGGGGGCTGACCATGTATAAAGCGTGGCTCTTATGGCTGTCGTCATATCACGATCGATTACTCTGCAAGTTTTTTTTCTTCTTTTTCAGCTAAGTTTCTCATAGTCTTATGATAATATAATAAATTTCAATTTGTTTATTAACGAAGCAAGTATAGGAAGAAATGCTGCGGTTAGAATTGTTTATTCCCATGACAGTATACTTAACCTTCTGTTTCGGGGTATTCATTATCACAGTAACATATTATAATGAATATGCGTTCTTATGCATAGGATTTACAATATTTTTTTTAAAGACTAATTTGAGGACTATTTATTTTATTACTAACTATTTGACCGTGACTTTTTAGCTTTACCTACCAAATTTTTATCGATCTCGATCAATGGTTAACAATTGAGTGCCGATCGGTAGGGTAATATTTTCTTTCTAATTTTATCTATTTGTTGAACGTGTTATAAGCTTAAATATGCGCATATAAATGTAAAACCAAATTTCTGTCCATCTAGCACTTTCTCTGTTTGCTTACAACTTGAGTTATACTAGATGAATTTTGCGATTTCTCTGCGGTTTTCACGGGCATGGAGACTTAGAATTATTCGGGAAAGTTCTACGTACAAAATATTATATGCTAAACATACAGACTTGGCCATAGTTGTGTGGTGTATTCCTAACTTCGGATGAGCACGAAATGCTATGGATGTTACGATGACTGACGAGTGGGAGACATCATTTTGCCACAGAGATATTTAAACTTATGTGGTGGATCAATACCTAAGTGATGCATCCTAAGCTGTGCAATATAAAAACTCTTCAGAATTCGTTTAATATTTCTTGTTTGAAACACGAACAAATTAATAGACCAACAATTGAAAATATTAAAACAATTGTGGGTAATTTAGAGGTAATTGTTCAGGGGGTAATGGTCGACCAATTTATGACATGTTTGTAAAAAGGTAATAGAAATTCTGCACATATGACTTAAATCATCTGCAAAAATACATTTTTATTTTAAAATGTAATTTTTTTGTGTCTGTGAACAATATACTCTGTAATGTATATATATATTTATATGGTGATAAGCGATATTATTTAAATTAAATTAAATTCTATTCAATTTTATTTTTATTCATCATACAAACATTATGTTGCCTTATTGAACGTCAAAAGCATATAAAGAAATAAAAAAATAAGAAAAAATAAAAAAGTATACAAATATCGAATTTTATCATACAGTATAGAAATTACATTTATTTATACTAGTTTGATAAATTGGAGTGATGAATCCAGTCTCTTTTGTCCTTTACATAATCATCAATTTTAAAATACGCTTTTTGGACTAAATAAGTCTTAACAACGTGTTTAAAATGCTTTTCTGCAAATCTCAATACGTCTTCTGGTATTTTATTATTGAAGCGTATACTCTGCCCTACAAATGAACTACCAACCGTTGCAAGTCTGAAATTGGTAATATCCAGTTTATTTTTATTTCTAGTATTGAAATTGTGACGCTCACAATATTTACAGTGATATAATTGTTTTTTCCTTACATATAATATATTTTCAAAAATATATTGTGAAGGTAAATTGAGCGTATAATCTCGAGAACTTATTTTATATAGTGAGTGAATAGCTTAAAAGAAAAAAAAGAAAAATGGATTCGTTACTAGCAGCCCCACCTCAAAACAATTAGCTAAACAATTATTGCAGCTCCAACAACTCTTGCAGTTTCAACATTTGTTAAATCTCTAATTTTTTTGTCGGCGTATGCAGAGTAACTAAGTTTAATGAGACAAGTTTTTTGTAATAATTTTTGCATTACATATTATTACACTCAATATAACTTATTGAATAAAGTTCATAGTCTAGATACTTTTAAAGGAAGATTTTATTTACGGAAGCCGAAACCACCACGAACACGTACCATCTTAACGAACTCAAACTGCATTACTGAGTAAATAGACACTACGTTTTTAAGCCTGTACAAGATTATGGAAATCCTATGAGACCATAAAGGTTTATAAGTGTCCAAATATCTAAAGAACTATTGTCCCGTTAGATGAATATATTACGAGTATGTGTTAGTTCAAATAATACAACACTTTCAGGAATTCACTTATATCCAAATGATTTTATTCTACCATCAGTTCATTACCTTAATAATATCTTATATTTGATACGTGAATAAGCTACAAAATATGCAAAGTTTAACAAAAATGCCTTAGTGTTTGTGTGATAAAAACTTAAAACGGAAGTGGACGCACAGACAGAAATACAATTTTTTTAACTATAAGTTTGCTGTTGTTTCACTTTGGTCACAATTCCTTTACCGTAAGAAAAGATAAAGTAGTCGCGATTTCATTATAATTAATTATAAGTGGAATTCATGAGACCCTCTTAGCTGTATGTTCTTCTCACACACAACTAAGAGGGTTAAGTAGTCTGGTTGAAGCGCTTAGGGTCCCAGACCTCGTTGAAGGGAAATTATTTTATTTAGTCATCATTAATATGGAATTTTTAGCGCAAATGTTGAATACTATCTGATATAATTAAATGGAACACACACGCACACACACACACGCAGGCACACACGCACACACGTAACACACGCACATACGCAACACGCGCACACGCACACATACACACACACACACGCACACACGCACACACATACACACACACACACACACACACATAGAAACACATATACATCATATATCATAAAAATATACAAATCAATAGAAATAAGTGTGTAAGAAAAAAAAATAGTCTATAAATTTTTAAGCATGACATATTTTATACGTCATTTAATTAATTATTTTTCGATTTAAATTCGTATTTCTTAAACGTATATTTCTGTTTGTTTGTACGTCATTGCGCCAGAACGTTGGGTCTAATCTAATAAAGTATTATGTGTTTTTGTGCATACATAACAGTTTTTAAGAAGTTACGCATTATCACTAGGTACAAAGTTAAATCTTTCATAATTAAGTAAAAATATAACAAGATATGTCCAATTAAGCCAATAGGGTCACATATATAAAAGTATTTATTTCAAAATGTGACAAACTGATCCCAAAATCTTTTGAATTTGACTCCATTAACTATCAACAAATCTACAATTTTCTTTTTTGTATAATTAAATAACATATTTATCACTGAAATAGAAATTTGAAATCATCTAAAGTTTTCCTAAAAAAATAATATTATTTAAGAATAAACATGTATAACGTTTGTTTGTACAATGTAGTTGGCCCATTTAGCCTTACCATAAGTCGAGTATTGAACAGAAAATTTTGCAACATTTTAGCTTATACTAGTTGGTGTGGCGTACACGCATAAATAGCACAAACATTCCTTGTATTATTTAGTCCTATCAAAAAAATATCTTAATAATCAAAACAAAATTTGTCTATATTCAAATTTATTACAATCACTGACTAAAAGTGTCAGCATTTACATTAACATGTATCAAGCTGTTATATCATTAATTTGTTCTCGCAATTAAAATTATAATATATGCGCAAATCAAGGCCTGAAGATTTCTGCACGACGTTAAACTTTGCACTCCCACGAACTCCTTAAAGATGAGAATCGGGAACTTTCAAGGCTCTAGTTTCCAAATAGGCTGGCATTTGCGTCGATCACGGTAACTCTTCCAATTGTATTCCAACTCCAAGATGAAGTATTCCGCAACACGAGCAAGTTTTTGACTCGTCGGTTATATACAAAACGATACGGGCTGATTCAATGAATATTTCGATAGTTGCATTCAAATAAAAAAGATGAGTTTGAATAAATTTCATGTTTAATAATTTCTTTATACATTATAATTTACAAACTCTTCGTAAATGGAATTACGTAGATAGACATTTACCAGCAAAGCTTATTTAATTATAAACTGTGATTACCAAATACAAATCTGATTCGACTTTAATTTATTCGGATTACTGTTATCATCACAACTTGTTTCAACAAAAACTCAAAGAATAATGAGTGCAAAAACAAGTCTTGGAACGAAGTGTTCTTATAAAAGTATTCAAAACGAAAAAAAAAATTATGTAGAATTTTTGAAATAAATGAAAGAAACATTTCTAAAGAAAAGATCGTACATTCTCTAGACTACTTTGAATTCATTCCTAATTTTACATTCAGAATAATACTTTATAGCTTGCTACTCGTTTTAAAATAAAGGTTGCCAGCACCATCTTTGCCCCGTTGAGGAACGTCAAAAAATATTAAACGATTTACGCTAATGTCATTGTAATAAATTGATTTTTGGGAGCATAAACCAATGATAATTCCTGGCCCTAATTAAATAATTTTAAAGTAAATTAATAATAACAATTATTTTTCAAATATGTATTTATCAATAACTATAACTTATTTATTGTCCAAACACTAGTAAAAACTAAAATTTTCATATGAATCTTAAAGGTTTAAATTATTTTCTTAAAATATTTCGGAATTTATAAATGTTTAAATTATATACTACGCTAAGAAGTAGCGTGTTTTTATTTCATTTTACTTGGAAATTACGTTCAAATTATAAATTGAACTATGTTTGTGATCACAATACAATAATTCAATAACCTCCGTCGTAAAATATTTGATATTATGTAAATGGTATAAAAATAGATGTTCTTGTATAGATTAAGAAAAACAATGGCGTAGTAAAGGGTTGACTGGCAAATCAGACGTAGGTGCATAAGTTTTTCGAAAAATGTTTCGTTTGTAATTATACGACAGACACGCACATCGATATATACATTTGATAATGTATTATTGGTACTGAATCAGTACGTATAAGTAAGTATTATTAATCAGAGAGTCAAGTAAGATCAGAGGGATTTTATCTGTTATCTTAGCTTGACTATAAATGGTGGCAAAGTACAGATAGATAAGCATAGTATATTCTGTTTTAACCGTTTGATAGCCATGTGTTATTACGATCAACAGAAAGTGAAAAGATCGAATTACCTGTTACAAATAGTTTGATTGCAAAAACTAATTGGATTCGTCGATAGGTCAAAGTATTCGATCAAAAAAGGGAAGGAAGTATTGATAGAATTACTTTCATTCCTTGGCCTCAATTGTTTAACTTTTGGTAACTAACGAAAATATATTAGAATGTTCCTTCTATGTTGCCATTCAGAACCTGGCATATTTGATTAAAACCAGAAGGCAAAATTAATTTTATCGCCTTAGGCTAAAAACCATAAGAATTTACCATGGACAGAACTTGACAAAATTAAATAATGTCATTAAATGTATTAAACACCAGAAATCCCAACAAGCAGCTAAAGTCAATACCGGCGCCAATATTAATTTAAATGTGAAATTGATAAAATAAACGGTCTGGAAAAAAATCGTCAGTAGTTTTTAACACGGAATAAAGATAGGTCAATACTCTAGCAGCCAGCATTCTTTAAATATCTCTTTTAGGTCTTACGAAGAAAGTTTTACCACTTTTAACTATATCCAAAGCTTTTAATCCTCAAAGAATATAAGTTTCTATATGATATTAAAAGCTGAAAAGGTCTTGTTTCCAAGTTACTACCAAGAATATTGTAGAGGATAACGTAGAAACGCAGCCTGCTAAGTTAAACATTTGCGGAGTATTTCACATAAAAACTGTGATTTGATTTGTTTAATTTGAAGTGAGCAGAAGTTATTCGTGATTACGTGGCAATAACCTGCTAGGATTAATGCTTGTTTAATGGATTTGAATAATTAAAATTTTTCACAGCGTGTAATTCGTTTTCATTAACTTAAGAACCGAAATATTTTCCTCGTCTTAATAACACTTTTCATGGAAAAATATTATTTCATATCTTTATTTTTTCTTTGAAATCCATCATCCAAGTTAGATAAAAGTCATTTGTTTCCGTAAAGTTTAACGACATGAAATGTTTACAAGAGTTACAAATTTTCTTTATATTTTAAGACATGAAAATAATATATATATATATATATATATGTATATATATATATATATATGTATATATATATATATATATATATATATATATGTTTGTATATATATATATATATATATATATATATATATATATAAAATATATATTAAAGAGCTAATTGTATGTATATACTCGTATATTAAACCTAATATAAATTGAGTTTCCAAACTCTATTATACAGACATTTATGATACAACCTGATTTCAAGCATATATTATAATTAAATAATTATATGATAAAATAATTCCCGCGAGGTAAACACTTTGAATCCTGACCGGATCAACTTAACCTAACTGGGATGAAATTAAATATTATACGTAAATATTTGGGTCACTCCTTGTCGTTTTTAATGTGTCCTTATTTATGTAATCTGTGAAATTTCTTCTATGCCTAATTGTTGCACATTTGAAATCTCATTCACAATTAGGAACGAGTAAATCGCTTACGGAATATTTCGTCTTACTTTTTTATTAATGGAGCTTTATATACAAAAATCAGCTCTGCTTGAAACTTAATTGGATAATGCCTTAACTGTTAATAATATGATTTAAAGTTTTATTACACAAGATTTTATCTGTTTCTAGGCTTGCATTTTCGGACGAAATAAGCAAAATTCTTATAATTTAGGCTCTTGTGTCCGTCCATGTAGTGCAATTTCTTTTAATTTAAGACAAATTATGATAAACTATGGAAGAAGGGTTAGTAGAATTACTTCCAAATATGAAAATATAGAAAAAATGCTTTTATTTTTAAGGTATCGCCATAAAATTATATATGATTTTTTTTGAACAAATGCCATCGAATAGCTTGTCGTTGAAAGCGTTTTTTAAAATGCAATAAACAATATCCATTAATATTTTTTAAAATCGCATCCATTTATATCTCAAAATCGATCTCCAAGATCTCCAAAACATATTGCAGTGTATCTTGCTAAATTTTTAACCATGTTGCCAAGAATATATAAAACTCAAGTGGAATCCGGAACTGAGAGGCAGAGTTACGTACAAAGGTGAAGGAACAACAAATTGATATTTTTTCCAGTACTTCATCAAGACCTTTGGATAGTTTGGCTATCTATTATGCAACGGTTGTTCTTGTAAAAGTTTAAGAAAAATGCTCTTGCAATAGAAATCTCCTTAATGTGAATGCTTTTATACAATCGGCCAGAAAAATGACCGAGATCAGGTGGAGAAATTATGGGTCATCCGCCAAAGTGCTTCGATCGCACATCATATAACTTTTCTTTATTTCCAAGGACAAAAGGTAAACTACGAAGAATAATATTAGTTAACGCTGAAGGAGTAGTGACTGCCCTCGATAAGTCCATGAAAGAGTGGACAGTCTGCTTTCCTCAGTCCCATAAAATAAAGCAACGAATAGAGTGTCACAGGGATAAAACAGCAAGTAAATTGCCAATGTGTTAGTTGGTTTCATTTTTAAAATTAAATTGAAACTATTTATGGAGCGCCAAGTGAATTATTTAAAAAATAATAGATAAACTGTAAACTTGTTAGTTGGTTCAATTTTTTATATTCTAAGAACTATCCGTGTTACCTTTCATATTTCGGCAAAGTATGGGTCGTTAAAGTGCATGTACTATTTATTGAAAATACTTGTTTATTAGTATAAAGTACAGAATTGCATTTACAGGATATCACTAGCATACTCCACGGGAACAATGAGTAAGAATGTTGCTGTTTTGGAAATAATTTTGTTGCTATTTTTGAAATAATAATCATTTTTAAGACGCCATACTTGGAAAGAAAAAAAGAGAAGATTTATAAGATCACTCAACTTCAAAATTTTTGAGAAATTTGCTACACTTTTAGGCCTATGAAAAGTAAACTAGACAATATACACATTTACAAGGTAATGGTCTATGGATACACTATAGGCCCTCAAATATTTAATTGACTTAAGTGGTCACGGAGCGCGCTTAGAGCAAATTCTACTTCGATTTAATAGATTTTTCTAACAAAAGATTCTTTTTATTCATATTAAAAGAAATAATCAATTTAATGACGACCAAACTTCTTACAAATAAAATTAATTTTAATGAATTAACCAACAATACGCAACAACGAAAGATAGCAAAATATGTCTCAAAATAAATCTTATAACAAAGTCAATTATTCTATTGGACGTGCCCGGCTTATATAAATATTTACCTCCCAAACTGTCAACAACTTCTAATAGATTATACGTGAAAAGGAAATGAAAACTGTAAAAATGCTCACTAGAAAACTGTCGTTCAGAATCAAAGAAGTACTTTATACCATACATAACTTTCATTCTAATTAATGAAAATTTGATTACTATCCATTGCACATACCTGTAAATATTAATAAGACTACATTATTTTTTCGTTTACATGTTAACCTTTTATGTACAAGTGTATGTGTGATTATTTTCGAATTTACCAATACAATGTACGTCTTCAAATGTCAGTTGTGTAATTAAACTTAACATGCAGAAAGTATGAATAAAGTTATTTTTGAAGTTAAATAGTTGAAACGAAGAAAAAAGGAGTGAAATGAACAGTGAAAAAACAATATTACGACATTTTTTTAAACTAGTGCTAGCATTCATAGGAAAAAATTTGAATAAATTTTCGTTAATAAGATCAATAGTCCCATCTTGCAAAGTAAAGTTTCAATAGAATTCTTACTTCAGGAAAAATATTTGAATAAATATTCATATTTTTAAAATTTCAATAAACTTACATTTCGAAAGTAATGGCAAGTACTTGAGTTCATAACTGTGTATTGGTAAAAATTCATGAAAAAATAAATTGAAATATTGAACAGCAAAAAATTAAACTCAAAGACTCGGAAACCGCAGGTCAATTAGGGGCTATATTTTTAAATAAATTGTGATTAAATATAGTGATAGACACAAAATAACGATGAGGAAAAAATTAATTAGCATATTTTCTGTGAAAAATGTACGCAAATAAATTTCCATCCTACCCAACCATTAGGGAAAAAAAGAATTTCATGTAATTATTGCCCCAAAATTTCCCGTATTTCAATTTCAAAATTATCTTTCTATTTCATAAATGCTAGAAATAATATTTATCTTTCCACAAAAGTAGTCTTAATAAAAATGAAAGGTTTTATTTAGTACATAAAAGAAGAATAAATAAAATTTTGAATTGAAGTTAACGTGGCCTCAAAATAACTCTGCTAGACATAAACTACGGTGTATCATTTATGTGTGTTTCATTTTCAATGTAATTTATTCTTGTTACGTTCGTGAAAATGTTCTATTTTCTCTTTATTTTAATCAAAACACACACCTGTGTTAAATTGTTTGGTATCTTTTCCATGCGGGGTTTTCACTGATTTAGAATTAGTTGATAACATACTTAAAGATAGCAAATAATATCTTATGTATATCCCGTATGTTATTTTGTCCGACAGTCTAAATCCTAATCCTAATAAATTTGCGGATTCCATGCTATTTTCAGAGATTAATGAGTATGAAGCTAAAGTTAATGGAACGAAATCATCATATAAAACAAAAATTATCACATCCTTCTTAGTGTAACGTGTAGTTTTGAATTTAAAGGGTAGTTTTGAATGAATTATAATGAAAAGCGTGAAACAAAGTATTACTTAAGTTGCACAGCTAGTGACCTGCAAAAACGTCGCCTTTTACCAAAATATTACTTAAATTGCAAAACCAGTGACCATGTAAAAATTGTTTCTTTAAACAGTAAAATTCATGCAAGTTGGTAAAAATCTCTTGGGTTTATCGCGTAATGCACGTACAAACTGACCGCCAGACCAACAAAGTTTCGTAGAAAGTAAATATTTTCCCTAAGCTAATTTAAATATTGCTTATTGGAAAAAAGATGATATATGCGTATATATATATATATATATATATATATATATATATATATATATGTATATATCAATAAATTTAGGATTTTAGAGAATATGTTTTAATTTTTATTTCAACTCCTTCACGTCATCCCTTTTTATTACTGATGTTTTAAAACTTCACATTAGAAAAGTTGTACTATATTATTCATCCTACATTTTTCTAAGAGATCGATTTAGAGTCTAACAGACTTTTATGATCTTGCTATCGATAATATGTAAGCATGAATGAAGCATCAAAAGAAAAACTTTATTAAAAGCAAAATAAGTGCCACCATCTAATGGAAAATTACAAAATTTGATTAAAATATTCTGAGGGTTTAATGACTGCTGATAACAACAATTAGTACCTCTGATCATAATTATGAAAAAATAGTAGTATAATGTGACAATTTGCATGAAATATAGTTTCTTAAACATTATTCTTTGCTACGACGCTAGGCGTTATTTTAATGTTGTTGATTGAAACACGTTTACTACAGTTTTAAGATCAACGAAACTACTGAATTTTTTTCAAAATCTGACGTAAAATATTTAATCCCTAAAATTGTAAACTTATATTTTTGTAGAGATTAGTTAATTTTATTTACTTCAAATTGTTCAGTCGTATATGAAGTTCGACACGATTCTAAAATCATCTACATCTTTTTCAATGTATCAACTGACATATTTAATATAATAGCCGTATACTGCGGTTTTATCAGCATAGGATTCTCATAATTGAGCTACTCCCCCATGGTAAATATAATATACGCCCTCACTCTGGGTGATATCGGTCGTCGAGGTTGGAGGTATATCTGTGGAAAAACTCGGGATAATTACCCACTAAATAAGGTGGCTTTGTACTGTTCACCGACTTCAAGCAGTATGTCTGCTGGACTTCTGTTTATTTTTTTATCACCGCTCTAACCTTTAATTTTACTTCGAATATTTTTATGACTTTTGAACAATTGTTTTTTTACTACACACCCAAATTTAAATATCGTAAGTTCATTAGTTTCAAAATTTCATTCTAATTTCTTATGTTTTTCCCGACCGAAAGCTTCGCCCCACCATCCTGTGAATCTTTACATGAATCAGTAGACCAGTGAATCTTTGTATGAAAAAAAAATCTTTCATTTCATACTTAATTATTTTTGTTTCTTTTTTTTGTATAAAGCGTAACGCTTTAATTTATCATCGATATTCATTCTTAGACATTTGCCGCGTTAACGTGGGTGATAAATCTAGTGTTAATAGACATGCGAAATTATTTTATTTAATAAAGGTATGTGTTTTTATGCAAAGTCTTGATACAATTTCATTTAGTATGCTATATTTGTGATTGTTTACATATTTTATTTATTTTGTAGACACTGATACATGTTTTACGTTATAATGATAGTTTACTCATATAAGGGAAGTTAGCCATCATTACTTACTTGTTGATTATCTAGTGACTTTTGTAAATAATGTAGATACCGAACTGATCACAATATACGAGGAACACTTGCGAGAATTGTAAATTAAAAAATCGCAATGAATGATCTGAAAAGAAAGTGACACCTCATCATATAAATTCAGTTACGAAACACTATTTTTCACTTATAACATTTAAAATTCAATATTGCAGCATGCTGCATATATGTTTGATATTTTGTAAATATTCACTATAATTATTTATAATTGATGCGATATATATATTTAATTTCAATTACTTATTCAATTTTACGTGAACTCTACTTACGTTTTATATTTTAAAAAATCAAGTATTTTTTAAGTTTTATTGATTTAATTTTAATAGCCCCTTTAGTTTATAACCTGATTTATTCACATATTACAGACTGCATAATATAAAAAGCATGGAATGAAATATATTTTAGGAGAATTTGCAAGTCAATATGTTTTGTATTCCTAATTTTTATACTTAATACCTGTACGTTATTATGTTCTACGTATTTTATCAAGTATAATGTAAAATATCAGTTTTATTGAAACAGGATAATTATGAAACATGTGAAACAGGATAATTAATACGAACATAAGATCGAAAATTACAGAAATGTATCGATAAAAAATTAAAGTATCATTAATACTCTACCTCTCATTTAATGACCATTATTTTTTTATAGACCAAGTTCATGGTGAGCTCGATTATTTACGGTTGTTTGTTCTAGCTGTGGTGATATGCAAATGTGCAAATCATAACATCAAACAGCACAACAGGAATGCCGTACTCTCTACTCTGTATATTTTAATTTCCTGTTTTTAACGGTGGCTATATTTGATCAGGGATAAACTTAATTAGAAATTAAACTTCACTATAGTTAATAAAAATCCTGATTTCTCTGTTAACACATTAACAGGAACAAAAGAAATGTTAGATAATATGTATACGGGGCCAAGTTGCAAACAAACATTAATTCGAAATAATGATAAATTCCTTCACAATTAAATGAAATTACGTGATGTATTATTTCCACTTTCTTTAAGTTCTTTACCATGACCTAGGTTTCGTTGTATTACAACATCTTCAGGTGGGCTATTAGCAAAGATTTTCGTAGGTAAATCACGTAGTTTCATTTAATTGTGAATAATGAATTTCTACAAAATTAACGCCAAATATATTCAATATTTGATAAATTCCTTAATAAAAGTAATTTAATATTAAAATGAGTATATAGCAGTCGTGTATCTAAATAGCAAATCGCGTTTATGTACCTCTTCAAATTTCCATCTAGGTGAAAGTTGATGCTGAAGTATTCAAAATTTCAAAGAAATGTTATTTGTACAGTTTCAAGATATTTGCTTGACTTAAAATATTTCTACAAACTATTTGGAATCAAAAATTCCTTCTGAAGAAGAATCTCCATAAAATACAAAATCTTGAGAAATTTAGAGTACTAATTTTTAAAGTGAATATAAAATAAAAAGGAAATGTATGCCTGCGAATAAAATATTTAAAACCCAAAATAATTGTATAATGCTTTAGATAACCTTGAAGTTGAACTCCGAAATTAGCAAAAGAATACATTTGAAGCGACTATAGATGTGCTTCTAGGATATTAAAATTACGTTCTAAGTTTCACGTGAATTCAATCGATTTGTTTTCTTTATTTTATTAATTTTTTGGACTTGGCATCGATCTGAAAAAAAAATTATTATTATAAGAACATACATAACAGCCGTCGGGCCCAATTTTTATTACAATATTTAATTAAGGTAAGGATAATAATTTTTAAGTATTCAGTGTTTCTCTAAAAATTAATTTTCGGAGTATTATTTTCTTTTTCTTAAGGTTAATTTGTTTTCTTTAATGCTTTGTTAAAAGCATATATATTAATATGGGCCGACTTATGAAATACGCCGTTTTAAGAAGATACAAGAGAAGGAAATAGGACGGAAACAAATTGGGAAACGTGCAGCCTTAAAATAGACTAACAAATAAGAGCCCGTGCAACCAAAGAAATATTTTCAATGACGTACAGTGGAACATTATATAAACTGGAATATCAATATTTAAAAAAATGAAATACTTACTTTATCCCATTTTTAGACAAAATTTAATTGCTATGTGAAGGTCCAAATCCTCTACTGTCAAAACCATGTGAAAATTATTTCAAAATATGACCTACCAAATTATGAACATATTTTTAAAACTTATTATTAGTTCTATGGACCATCGTGTTAACTCTGAAACGTAGTTTTGATTATAAAAATAACCACGAACGACAGACTCTTCTCCTTTTAGGGATTAATAATTTTCTTCGAATTTGAAAATAAGACACAAGGCATTGAGTATTTCTCGTATTTTACACGATTTGTTTTGTTAATAACGTAACCAAGATAAAAAGAAAAAATATTGCTCTGCGGGTGCAAATTGTTTTTGCTATAAATGTAGAAAATCGTTTACTTTAAGAACAGTATATACTATGCTAGTTACATTCCTTTATTTGTTTTAAATTATGTACATTTACTTCCATGCTTTTCTTTTTATATTTATGTCGGCAGTCACCTCTGTGTTGAATCTCATAGGGCTTTAAAAGTTTTCGTATTCACTTCATGAAGAAAAAACTTAAAAAGTTATTTCGCAAACTTCTTAAGTTGACAATGATCCTTGTATCAAAAATTTTAAGTGTAGATTTTTAAGGATTTCGTAACTATATTAAAATGAAAGGTAAGGTAGTGGTTGACATATTATCAAAAATGCCGGGCAATTTCTTTTAGAAATAATTTGGCGAAGAAACGATAAATTTGAAAGGATTTTTTTATTAATATAATGTAAACATATTTATTATTTACAAAATTTTCTTACAATCAAAAAGAGAAATTCGTAACATTATATCTACTAGTCCAGATAAACTTCAATCGCTCATTTCAATAATACATTGCTGCTGGCAAGTTATTGTGAGTTATTGAGGTCTTTAACATTACCCTACTTTATTTTAGTCTGGATGTAATCCAACTATGTCTCTACTCTGAAAAATCTTGCCACTTATTTTGAGTATACTTTTGTATTTTCTATGACTCTCACTATTAAGTCGGTTATCCAAACCATCACAACAAACTTTTTGAGTCATGGATTCGTTTCATACATTCAGTTCATCATATTTGCATTTGATCTCTTTTTTTGTTGCTTTTATTCGGATAAACCTTTCGTTTTTCATTTTTCTTATGTAACATCTTGTGTCTGGATCTATTCATCTATTATAAATTTCGATTTTCGTGCAGTTTTTATTTATATAAATATTTTTAGTTGCATAAATTACAAAGCGATTGCTTTTCACTATTTGACATTATTATTTGTTTATAATAAATATAAATATAATGTTTTATTTAAGTGTGAATAAAACGTGATTTTAATTATTTTAAAAGATAAGTTGTTGAGATTAACTATCACTTTGGACAAAAATAGGAGAAAATGACAGTATCATAATTACACAAGATGAGTGTTAAAAAATTTTGTTTTCATCGTCTACTTATAACCACTGCGGGGTCTTTTAATTTTTAATCATCCTGAATAACAACTGAGTATGTTATATATATATGTGAGAAACGATAGGGTCTTAGTTAGGAAAAGACGATTAAGTACATGTCTAAAGGCCTTTTTACTGTTATGTTGCAAACAGAAATTTAAAATAATCAAGTAGGTGACCGACACAATAACAAAATTGCATGGCAAAAGAACTCTTCAAGTAGCAACTGGTATGTCCTTTCGATAATAATGAGAACTACGTTAATGAACTTGTAGTTTTTATTAGAAATTTCCTAAACTTAAATATATTTTTATCCTTTCAAAATTGTATTATTTTATTATTAGAAATACTTTTGATTAATTGGAGGCAAAAAACTGAAGGATTTTTTTATACTTCTAAATTTATTATCGAATTTTTTTTATTTGGTATGAATAATAAATATAATTTGATACAATTTTGAAAATAGTGGAACTGGCATAGATTTGAAAAAAACTTCTATCTTGTATTAAACGAAATATTTGGAACACAAATTGTGAATTAACCTCACTACAAACTTTAAAAACATAGTCTACACAACCAATACAGAAGTAATGATGTCATATTATATTATATAACTGCCAATTGATTTGAATTTAGAAAAAAAATGAAACAGTAAAAGCGTTTAAAACTGTAAAAAGTGAAAAAGTATACAAACTTGTCAAGTTTCCTCACTAATAAATATTGAAAATGATTACGGAAAACTGATGACCAAAATATTCAAATACTAATTGGTCAAAGCTATGTTATGTAGCGCAGTAATAAGTATAGTTTATATATGTGCTTAAATGTACATTCCAAAGATACAATATTAAAAAAATATCGTGTGGTTCAATTAAGCAAGTGAATCTTTTGTTTCCATTTCTTGATTTTTTTCTTTTCGTTATAAATATTATTACAAATTCCTAAATACATATTTAGTAATATTATAATGTTATAAATATAGATTTTATCACAAAACAATATATATTTCGTATGAATTTACATTGGGTAGGCAGAATCTTAAAAATAATGGGTTGTAATTAAGCTATATAATTTTTCGTATGCGTGGTAAATGATTTAGCTGAAGGGCGTACGAGCATATCACTAGATTCTTGAATATGTGAACAAACATGGGAACAAAAAAGAGCCGACTTTTTGCTATTTTATGGAGAAATTGGTATCATTTTGTTCAATAAAGACTAAAATAACGCCCGTACGTCGTCGAAGCGTGGGGCGTACAAACAACATTACTGAAGCGAATGGAAAAATGTTCAGGATAAACTCGAGGCAATAAATTCCTCGTCACGCCTATGAATTTTATTTTCTCAGACTTCTGCTCAGAACTTGGACCTGAACTCCAAACACAGTTCACTCAGAAAATGATGGTAAACGACCATGGGAGCGTTGAGCATTCGCTGCATGCACTCTGGATCAATTGGATTTGGATCCTAATTTCAAACGGAATATAATATTCCGTAAAATGTCGCTGAATATTGAGCGACATTTTACCATAAATGGCTATATGTCAATAAACAAAATTGTCATATGTGGGAAAATAACGAACAATCCCCATCAGACCCATCAGTTGCAAATCCACTCAGATTAAGTTTCTATTTGGTGTGAATTTTCATCCAGCAAAAACATTGTCCCATACTCCTTTCTAAACGAGGCTGGCGCCCATGAGAACAGGTCGATTATAACCAATTTTTTTGATACCTTAGTTAGAAAATATGGATATCAACAATTATGATTGTATTGTGGTTGTGGAAGTACAAGCCATACAGCGCATGCAACAATGGATCTTCTACAAGGCAAATTCGTGTGTTGATGACGTCAATTGAACATCGAGATAGTAAGATTTAACGCCATTAGACTTTTGATTCTGAATAAATCGCAAACGACCTTAAAAGTCAATATAAATCAAAATGTTGGGAAGAGAACGTTAAGAATAGCAAGCGCTGTTAAAACAAATGATTATATGTTATGTAAATATTACTTAAAAAACGAAGTTTGGGGTAAATACTAATAGGTTTTAGCCGGGATAAATTCTGTAATAGTAATATTTCAAAACAAACTTCTAAAAGAGAAACGTGTGGACGATTTTTAAAATAGTTTCTTACGTAACGTCTCTTTGCTTGAACGTTGTATACTTTTACATGTTTTTAAAATACCACGGGTTGAAAGGTAAAAGCAGAATAAGTATTGTACATCAATACCTACATCAGTATAATTTCACATCTTGTGAATCATTTGACGTGAAATATAAATATTATTTAGGCGAGCTTAGCGCCATAATAGTTATGAAACAAAATTAAATAATTAACAGTTTGACAACAGGAAACAAAAGATGAACTGGTTTTCCACTAAAAGTTGTAAGGTCTACCAAAAAGATAATTTAGTGATTCAACAAAATATTGTTACATCGACTTCAAATTTCACCCAAATATGCATATAATTATTTAAACTTAATTAAATTCCTTGGCTGTTTATAAAAATTATGAGTGAAAAAATGGAAGTTAATATTATAAAAAATACGAAATTTTAATAAGAAATGAAACTAATTGATATTATTTGTATTAAATACCAGTGCAAAGAGATACACTGCTAAATAAGTAACGGAATAAAAGCGTATATATGACTTTCAAAACACATATAATAGCTAGAAGTAAACGATGACGGTTCTGTAAACCTCCATACATCAACAACGCTCTAATAGTACAGTGAACCTAAGAGTAGATTCAAAATCACGCAGGCGATATCAACCGTGACGGCACATAATGAGATGGTTCTTATTGTAAGCTACGCCTTCCCTAACGGGTATGTAACTTGAGGCATACTTCGTTACCGGACATTTGCACTTATTGAAAATTTCTCCTTGGTCTGTACGATTTTGACAGAGGGGTGGGGATCTTTATGTTACGTGAGTAGATACCCACGCTCGCCTTATGATTTCCTGCCATCCTTTCCTGTTTGCCGTCCCTCTAGTACACTCGTGCAAGAGATGGCCTACAGCAGATTTGATCTGGGCGGGCCTTTGTATAAGTGGTTTTCCAAGTAGTCGGATGCCCTGCTCGACAAGACGCTTTATAGAGTCAAAATCTCTCTCCGATATGTGTCCAAAGATCTTAAGGATGCGAATTTTTACTAACATGAACAGCCTCTATCTGATGCCGGGTTCTTGAAGTATGGGACAATTTTACACCGAGTTCTTGAATAATTGAAGTCTGGAATTCGGTCCACGATACACCAAGCACACTACTTCAGCCCTACATTTCTAAAGGGTCTGTTTTCCTACTCTCGATTTCTCGCAAGTCCAGATTTTGTATAAAACATACAAAAACATGGTGAAAATAAAAGTTCTTACGATGGTGGTTTAGTGGATCCCTCCATATTTTATTTAAAATATTCACCATCATTTCTGGGAAATATTTGTTTATATATATATATACCTTCATTTAAAGGACGAAAGTGAAATTCTTCTAATCGCTAAATAGTGTCTGTGCCCAAAACACATAATCTACTTTTATAAATATCAAATAGATTTTTGTAAAAATTATGTTTGATTTTTTTCAATATTACGAGAAAGAAGCGCTTCCATTGTATATAAAATAAAGGAATATTCAGTTATTATAACAAAAGTCTAAAGATTTTCCGCTATTATTTAAATCGTTTTATAATACATAACCTTGAAGGAGCCGGCAAAGTAGCGATAGCTAGGTGACGTAGCCATTGTGTACGTGGTGACTGCCATCCGCAATGTAAACAAATAGTTAACGGCGCTTTTCTTCTGAAGAAACGAGCATAGTGACTGCATCACAGGAAATGTTTGTATTATTACGCCTTGCGTTTAATTAACAGTATCAACAAGGTACTAATAAAATATAACAGGTTAAAAATAAATTACTTTAAGACAGGACTCATAACCAAAAAATATGGATTTAAATGTTAGATCTTAATCTCAGGTATTAAAGATGATATTTTATAAAGGGCGAAGAGATAATTTCCTGAAATTTTGCGAAGAAAAGTGAAAGTATTCGACACTCGTATCAAGGTTATAGTACACTAAGAAAAAAATCTTGTTAATAAAAGGTTTCAATAAAAGTCATATTTATTGAAATTACTTTTAGCCATATGGAGTCTTTCTTATCGCAATTAACGATTGTGTCCTATTTAATTAATTTGCGTAATTTTGAACCACACTACATGCTCGGAAAATTAAAATGAATATAAGTAATTAAAAAAGAGAATAAGTGGATCATTAGATATTTATCTGTACTTTATTTTTGCAAAGGATTTATGTCATTGGGCGTGAAGCAATATTTTTTTAGCATAATAAGACGTTTAGCTATGAAATATTTTCCTGTAGTGATTTTTAAAATTTTCAAATACAATAAACATATAGAAACTAGATAGCTAATTGCAAAAAAATAAATCAAATGTTATTTTTAATCATTTTTTCAAATATTTACCTTAATATTTAGAGATATGTTTCGACCAATGAAATTATTAAAACGGTTAAAGCTGCTAATTAAAATTACGTACATGTATACACCGAAGATTATTATACATAAATGAATAATCAAGCCATACATAAGTTTTAGCCATTACACTGAGCATGCTGAAAGACAATAGAATCACAAGTACCACTTTAGCTAAAATTTGAAGAGATGTCAGTCTTTACCCAAATTGAAGGTCCCATGAATATTTTAAAAAGCTCTGATTTTAATGTTAGATTCGTACCAATATTGCGTATATAGAGTAATATACATTAAGAAATTTAAACAAAGTAGTGCATTAAAATGTTGCAACTCTCTTTCAGAAAGAATACTAAGGATGAAGTCACGTATGAGCTGAAGTAGCAGAAGTGCTTTTTCACACTTATGTACAATTTTCATGGAGAATTTTATATGCATTACGAACAGTACTCTACTGTTAAAATGTTATTTTGTATTTTTGCATATATTTTTTTCATTTGTTTTGATTTCAAGGTGTTCATATTTATATATTAACTACTAATATAATCACTCTCTTCTAATTAATAAGTTTTCAAAACACAGTTTCGTGAAATACTACATTGAATTTTTATTAAAATAATATAAAAGTAATGAGTTCTTATAATGAACCTAAATTAACAAAAACCTAAGTACCGGCGTGGATCGGGGTGGAGGATAAATAGAAGAGAAGAATTGACAAGGTTATTTTAAGGAAACAAGGTTAATGTGAAAACACGAAACGTTTTGAATATTTGTTCCAAATTTTGACAAGATATACAGCAAAAGAATGCTGGTAGAAAGTGAATTGTTTCAGAACTCAAAATTTGCGAGGAATTTAGTAGTTAATAAAAGGTCATGAGGTGACATAGGTTATAGTTAATGCAAGACCATGTGGTAATACAAAACGATGGAGTAATATAAGGCCAGGAGGTAATAAAAAGCCGTGAGGTAATACAAAGCTAAGAGTGTGACTTATTTTTGTACTACATCATTAGGTGAATATTAAAATATAATGGAAGGAAATTAAGTTCTCAACACTCTAGAAGAAAAATCTGCTAATTTCTTCCCGAGATGTAAATTGGAATGAAAATTCATATTCTATAAACATCTGAAACCGCTCATTCAAAAACAAATTATGGAGCGATAAATTGTCATTATTTTAAGTTATTTATATAAGTTGTAAGTTATTTATATCAATAATAAATAGTACGGGTGTTAATTTATTTATTATCCACACATATAAAACAAAATCCCCCGTCACGTATGTATGTGAATTTGCACTCGGTTTTCTCAGTGAACCTTGAACGGGCTTTGTTCCCGTTTTTATTGAACTGATCGGCGAGGAGAGCTTGATTGTAAAAATTTTGTAAAAATTACCCGAACTGTCATGATAAATGTCGATAATGTCGAGAAGATAATGTCGATAATGATAAATGTCGAGAAGTTGGAAAAATCCATTCGTCACCAAGGTATTTCTAAATTATTGGCGTTCTTAAATATTTACGGATAAATGTTTAATGCTTATTGGCCAAAATATCCCTATTGCTTTTCCACAAATGACATTTCTCAACATATAAAAATTAAACTTAACTCTTATACTGCAGTTTTTTAAGGATTAGTTTAAAAGTTATTATGGTATTTTAAAGTAAGTAAAATTACACACGTTACCTTTCATAACTCATGACCAATGTACCAGCAAAACAAAACACATCCATCAGAAATCAAAATTCAGTATTCTATAATATCGTATTTAAAGAAGTAGTAGTGTTTTTCAAAAACTTTTGCAAAGCCAGAGTTAGTTTAAAATTAGAACAGGCTGCTTAAAAAAGTCATTCCACAATAAGAAACTAAGTCTTAAATAAATCAACTCGAATTGACTTTACAGCACTTAAATACTGCGGTATAAAAAATAATAATAATGTTTTTCTACAACAAGTCGCTTATTGAATTACTTTTTGGAAACAATTGAGAATTGTTCCAATGTTTCACTTCTCGTCATAATCATTTTGCATTATCATAATTTATCAAACAAATTTGTCGAGAAAATTCAAAAACCACGTTCATTAACACAGCTGGTAGTGAGAAAATACATTCATTGACAAAAATAATAATTTCGTTTTTTCGTCATATTTCTTCATAATGAATTGACCGTAACTGAAATATTTTGTCCACAAAATCTGTTTTGATATAACACGAAATAAGGGTTCGGATGAACTTTTTGAAACTTTTCATTTAATTATTAAATATTATGTAATTTTAATGAAAGATGAATAAATTTTTCTATTTTCATATTATGATATAGCGGTAAATTTCGTTATTAATATGTCCCGAGTTATTTTCCTAATAACTTCATGTCTCCTCTTATTTGACAGATTAGTAGCATCACTGATACGCAGCTCATTCTTTAAATGCCTCCATTTCAATCTCCATAAACTTCGCTCTTCATATGAAGTGCATCAAAAATTTACTAAAAGTATATAAATATATATATATATATATATCTATATTGTTACGCATACAGGCGAAAATAAAATGTTAAAAATTGCATGCCCAAAATATTTCCGTGTTTGTTGAGGAAACCGAATTTAAGTTTTCTCATCTAAGTTTAGCACAATTTCGCTATCGGCCGAAAGAATATAATTAAAATTAATTACAGGCGCGGATATTTATTTTAACATAATTAATTGGGCCTAGGTATTTAAGTGTATTTATGCATTATTGACAATCTATCTACGATTATAAAAAATTATAATAAAATACAGAAATTTTTGAAATTTTTTTCATTAAGAGTACTAAAGTTATATTAGTATTGTATAATAACTTTATATATAAGCTCTGCAAATAATAGTCGATTATGGATTTGAATATAACTTTATGTATTTGAAAGCTTAATATTATTTTTCGAACTGCAACTACGCAAATCTCAAAAAATTTATATTCCAGTTGTATTTTCTGATTTCCTACATTTATAAAATATGGAATATTACCACAAGTAAAAATAAGATTGATTTTTTCATTTTTAACAAGATACACGTTTAAAATAAGATTCAGATATTACATCTGAACCTTATTCATAAATCAAAGCCGCCAAAATTCAATTATTATTGATTTGCGAAAGTTGCTTCAATATAAACTACCTACAACTATGCATTTCCGAAAATTTATGAAATTTCCTAAATAATAAAATAATTTTTTTTCCAATATATAAAAAAAATTGTCAAGTTTTAAAAACGTCAATTTCTCGTACGGTTTTCAATTGTTTGACAATGTATCGTGAGTGAAAAACTATTTCTTTTGAAAGAATAATTCAAATACATTTTAAAAAGGAATGATAAAAAATAAATAAAAACTCAAATACATACAAATATTAGGAAAAATCATAAAAATTGTGAAAAAGTATCGTGTCTATTCGATAGGTCCATAGTACGGGTCCATGGTAGAGCAAGGAAAAATCACTACAGTGAAACTATCTTTATATTTTACAACTTTCTTTAGTATATTTGGTATAAAATTCTGAAAAATGTTGTATAATTTATGTGAAAATATATTTATAAATTATTCCAGGAAAATCATGGAATTCTTTCTTAATATATTACCATAGTATTCTCTAAAATTGGGTCAAATGATATTTATCACTCGAATTGCACACTGGCATTATGCGTACATAATATCTGAAATACATAAAGAGAATAAAAAATTATTACTTTGATCTGATAAGTGCAAGTATTTTAAAATTAATCATAAACTCTTGTTTGCCACGTCGCATCTTATGCTAGTTACGTTGATAGAAACGTTTTTGTCTAATTTTTTTTTTATAAACTCCTATTTTCTTTTTTTTACAAGACTATTTTATTAGTTAACAAAATTCTTTTTCTTCCCTAAAGAAAAGCTTTATTTGTAAACATAATAATGGTAATAACAAAAAAATAGCCAGTTAAGTTCCAATCAATTTGCAAAGCAGTTTATGCATAGATTGTTAATAAACATAACATAAATTTTTCATAATTACTAATATATAAGACATAAAATGAATCCGAAAAGACAAATAATTTATAACAAAATAACACTTGTAAAAATAACTTGTTCGTTTGTTTATTTAAGAAATAATCACGCGCTATTTTTAACAAACATCGTGCAGTAGTATGAAAAACTTTGGTGACGATATGTAAAAATGGAATATATACCTAACATATGTATGTATATTTATATATATATATATATATATATATATATATATATCATGTCATTTTCCAAGTTTTAAAACGTGTTCGCCTCCGACTTCCTTTGCATCTAGGTAGACATTTGTTTATTATGAATTAAACATATTTTTATGGTATCCCGAAAACAATGATAATGTATCTGTCTATAATTATTAATACATACAACAACATTACATTGATTGTAAAATAAATCAAATAACTAATTAATGCCAAGATGATAAGCCGTGCAGATACACAATTTTATGTATTGAATATATTTGGCGTTACTTTTGTAGAAATACATTATTCACAATGAAATGAAACTACGTGATGTAGTATTATTTTTACTTTCTTTAATTTCTTTACCACGACCTAGGTTTCGTTGTATTACAACATCTTCAGCATTACAACATATTACAATATCTTCAGTTCCTAACACTTTAGCAAAGCTAAAGTGTTAGGAACTTCCAACAGTATTTAAATTTTACACGAAACAAAAGCGGAAATGGGGTTTTCGCGGATTTTCCCACTTCTTATATTAGTAAGTTTATTGTAGGGGAGCAGTGTAGTTTTATTATATTTTCGAAAGTTATACAATATCCAGGTATTTTATGAGGTTGTTATTCTATGAGGTTATACAGTGCAAATGTTCTGGTGTATGTAATAAAATTAAATGGATATTGTTCTCAGTAATATATTCATACAATAGCCAAAGTATCTGATGGTTGGAACAAGGTTATACAACTAATTATACATTTCTCCCATTTTTTGTTTTCTTTTGTGATGTGTTTCCTTAGATGTTTAGCCGGGCTGAAATAAATTGAAATGTACTGCAGTATCAATGTTGTCTAGTGAAGTGTACTGCAGTATCAATGTTGTTTAGAATATATTAACATAATATCAATATGTTAATAATGATATTGGATTGTTAACAATTATAGATTATTGACATAGTATCATCATCCATACGGGGATGATATTATATTGAGCTGTTTATTTAATATATTCACATTTGTGTCTCTTCTAAATCTATTTATTTCCAATGTTTCCAGGATGTTGAGTTTATTGCCTTTTCTATTTATTTGTAATATATAGGGAATATTGTCCATATGACGGTGATGGTTATTTTCAATGAGATGTTTTGTAAAGTGAAATGTGTCTGGTTTTTTATTTCGCCAGCTAGCAATGTGTTCTTTGTATCTGGTAGTAAAATCTCTTCCAGTTTGACCTATACGTACGCTATTATAATCGTTGTATTTAAGTTTATAGATATCACTCTTTTTATATTTATCTATTTTTTCTTTATTTTTAATAAGAATTTTCCCCAAGTTCTTTAAAGTACTTTAGGCATATGTGCATATGTGGGTACTCATATTTCAGTTATTTTTAGTTAACTTTTGTGCAGACTTTTACATATACCCAAATCTTTTATGTTTCGAGTTTCAGTCGTTTGGATGTAAGGAAGGAGAGCTGAGAACACGTTTTTTGAACTTTTTAAATGTGTTTCTGGAGATGTGATATCTAAAAAATGGAAAAATTTTGAAATATTTGTGAGATCTTTATTACTAGCCTTTTAAAATGGATATACCACACTATACAGAAAGGTTCATAGTACACCCCACTTTCGCTCTTAAAATATCTGAATTAATATTTTTAATTTTAGATTTTGGAGATATGTGTGAATTAATGTTTTATTAGTGTACAAAATTTAAAATGTCTACATCAAGAAGTTTCTGAGAAAAACGACTGTCACAGGCAGTTGCACAGAAAAATGAGTGATCATAGAAAGATTCAGTGTCTTTGCTTTTGAGGTTTGAAAATCTAAAAAAAATATATTTAAAAAAGTCAAAGAAACATGATTGAAATAATGGTGTTTTTGATAATTTATAGCCAGTCAATGTTGGAAAAACTTAGAAAAAATTATGGAAAAAAAATGTAAATGAAGCCGAAATCTTGGAACAAATCCATACATAAAAGAAACGGGCAAAAGTCGATATGGTGTTGGACTCAGGCGTTACGAGAATAAAAATGACACTCTTATGAATATAAATTGAAAAAATAAGTTTCATTTAAGTCGTCAATCAGACAAATGAAAAACCTTTTTATTTTCATAAAATTTCTGGTTACTTTCCATAATAATCTCTAAATACAACCTCCAGTGGTCCAACAGGGTCCTTCTTAGATTATAAATGTTGACTTGTTTAGTTTGATTTATATTTTAAAAGTTTAATTCTCTTTCTTTAACGTCAGGCTCCTTTTCACTGGTGATTTTTAATATATAAATTCTTTTTTTGAACACTTCAAATTATGACAAGTGCCTTTAATCCATGCCATTTTTACATTTACTCTTAAAATAATTTGGAATTAATGTTGAATTAATGAAAGATTTTTTCCCTAAATCATATGTTGATATTCATTTATCAGTTGTTATTCATTAAATTGTATGTTTTTTTTATTTTATAAAAAAATAACTAAAAGTAAAAAGAGTTTATTAAAATCTTCATGTTTACCCTAACAAGCTTATCTTACTTAGGGACATACCACAATATAAATAAAAAGTTAATTATTTATTTATAATAATTTTACGGAATTTTTACCCCTAAACAACTTTTTTTTTACCTCTAAACAAGATAATTGCTATAATAAATTGAATGCGAGTAATAAATTTTTCCATCAATATTTGAAGTGAATATTTCCAAAAGTATCGCCAGTCATGGTTTCGTTGTTTGCCAAAGTTTAAAAGGGATATTTAAAAATCTAAATATTTCACCATTACTTAAACACTCTTGGAGTCTATGTAAAACTCGAACTCCTTGAACCTTTCTCCTCAGGACTCTCATTTTTATTAATGCTATCAAAATAATGGTTAAAAAGTAAATTTTAAAATATTTAATTAATCAACGCTTTAATGCGTGTAATTTAAAGTACTTTGAAACATTTAAGTGTGGTTCATCATCAGTGACTTGCGAAATGTAATTGCAAAAACAAATTTCAATTTACTGATATAAAACGAACAACAAACAACTTTATCCCGCCAGTTGGCAAAATTCCTGGGTAAGACCTCAGTAGGTATTTTATTAGTACACCCACATCTCTGTCGAAGATATAAACCATCCCATGTAAAGGAAAAAACTATTGAGTTCCTTTCCAGTATTCTAATAACAAGAGCATTAAAAGTATTCTTGACGCTCGGTGGTGTCATGAAGTTTTTATTTTTGAGGGTACCGTAGATTCGAGAATCGTATATATGACCCTACAACTATCAATAATGTGATTGTAAAATTATAGGTAGCTGTCCATAATCACGTCATTTTCAAGAATAATTATGTTATAATGATGTTAAAATACATGAAATTTTTGGGAGCGCCATTAATTAGAGGATTGTAGATGCAGTCACTAAATTATCATGAATTTTAAACTAATTATCCGTAACTATATCGTGTTACTGAATAATACTATCGCAATCATGCTAATACAAATAACATCGTGATATTCTTAGGAGAGCTGCCGAAAATCGTAAATATATTCATACAATTATTACTAATGAGATTATCCAAAACCATTTTGTGTTCCTGAAAGATAATGTTTCAACCATATTGATGCAGATAACTTGATGAAATTCTTAGGAATAATGCCGCTTCAAAAATCGTAAATACAGTCTTACAATTTTAAGTAATGTGGTCATAAAGTTGGAGCTGGCTATTCGTGAGTAAGTCCTTTTCTTGAGCAGTAATATTATAATCGTGTCAATGCAGCTGATACCATGGAATGTTTGAAAACTTTTCTTCTCTATTTATTTAGTTTGCGCAGACTTAACATAGTTATTTATATACTATAAGTGAAGCGTAACGATATAAAAAAGTAAGAGATTTAGTTTTAATTTTCTGAAATAATAGTCATTTTGAAAACAACTGCAATGTAAAATGTTTCTTTTCAATTAAAATCTAAATTTGGTGAAGTTAAAACTAAATATAAACTTCATTGACATAATGTTATGACTGGGTTTGCATTTTGCTTCCACTGTTATAGACAATTCATTTCTAAACAGATTGCAAAAGATCGTAAACACTTATTTTCTTTGCTTTTTTGTCTTTAGAAATATTTTGAAATATATTGACCCACATGCCATTAGCTTCTGCCTTCTCTGTGACCCATATTTTTAAAGTATTACTAATGAATTTAATAATTTTATAGTTATTCTTCTTAAGCTCAGTTTCTTATTAATTTCTAGAATTTTATGTTATGTTTTCAAAATCAAATAACATTTTCAGTGGAATATCTATTTATAAATACATATTGGACAATATACGAAAATTTATAATTAACATGTTTTTAAATATGTCGCAAGCTCCAAAAAAAATTAAAATAAATTAAAAATATCACAAAATTAGAGTTATGTGTTTGCTCAATACTTGTAGTTTAAAATCTGAAGTACATGATCTAAATGAGTCGTGTAATTTTTACTTAAAAGGAAACTCAGTCATTAAACGATAACGAACTAATAATTAACTTCATTCAATCTGCAAATATTTCCAAAATTATTAGAATCTATGAGCAAACATATTATTAAAATTATCTTTAATATGAAAAACCGAAAAAAAATTCATTAGAAAGTGTCTTCATTTGTAAAAATTGTCACTGAGTGATAACTTTTCTTTTTTCCTTCAATTGTTCTTACAATTGAATTTCCTTCAATTGTTCTCTTCAACTGTTTTATTTTTAGCAACAGGCTAATATCTGCCGAATTATTAAAAAAAGTGTGCATAAAGCGTGAAATTATGGGTAAATACTTATGGTTAAATACCATAACTATAAATTCATAATTTGTCCATAAATATTTACCGTAAAATTATAGATAAATGTTTATGAACAGATACTGTGCAATAATTTGAATCAATTAAATACCAAAAACCGTTTTCTTGAACTATGTTATTTAGTGTATAGGTAATCATCATACTCCTTTGTTGATTTTACTAATACAGAAATAGGCCTGGCGTTGTATTTTAGGTAAATTGCCTCATATATTATTTTCAATTTTCAAAAATTATTAACGGAGAATATTAAAAACTTATATCGTTTGCGTGATTATTACGTCGCTTTCCAAAAGTTGCGTTCAACTTTTGAATAGCAAGTTCCCATGTAATATAATAATAATTATGCATACATTCATGGTGCAGTAATATTTTCCAAGATTTTGTTCAAGGCTCATAAGATATATTATCTCAAACGCAGTAAAGTCAAAATCTACTTTGAAAACGAGTTTAGATAATCACAGACCACCTTGAAAACATACTTCGCAGATTTCCTTGCGCGCTTATATCAACAACGTCGCCATTCGAGTGATTTCAGTATGATATTGCAAAATTTATTGAGCTATTACAGTATAATAACATTGCAGTTAAATAATATAATACAAGAAAATATTTCATAAAGTGTAAAAGGGATGATACTAGAAAATATGTATCAATAATTAAAAATTTGGCTTTTAGGTATATGTTAAAAATTACAAAAAAATTTCAGCGTGTCTAATACCGATAGACTAAATTATATTGTCAGGTGAATGAAGTCTAACCCATTGTTTGATATATCCGATTAAAAATTAATTGAAAAATGAATTCTTATCCACTTTTCTTAAGACGTGCGTCTTAAAAAATAGTCCATCGTAATTTTTGTGACACGAGGACTTTGAATATAAGAACTATCTACAAGTATTGAGGCATTTTTTTTTAATTGTGCATTAATTGACATTAAAGGGAGTAGGAATGGACTTCTATGGCTCTGATACGATCTGTTCGATATAGTTTGTGTTAATGGGACTTGGGCGACGCCAAAGTTATGATTTTTTATGACTCTTTTATAAGCCATTCAAAAAACCGTTTCATAGACAAAATAGCAAAAATAACGAGGTCCAAATTTTTAGTCCCTTGATTCAATTAAATTATTCAATAATTTTTCATCCAAACACCTAAAGTTTTTTTTGGAATTTTCCATAATTCTTAATTAAAGTGTTATCTCATCCATGTAGGAGAAAAAAATTTCTTAATTGTAAATTTACAAATAATTTTAGGCTTTTGTTTGAAGGACAAACAATATAATGATTTTAGTCAGAAACTTAGATCACCTTTTATCGCAATGAATAATTGTGATAAGGCAATAAAATATAATTTTTGTGGCAATTACAAGTTAATGTTATTCTAATTATCAAATTCTGTTGGGAATTAGAATTATATTATTTTGTAAAGAAACGGCGGCAAATCTCGACTACGGTTACGCAGCATTTTCTTACAAAAAATTATTTGTTTAAAAAAAATTGCTTTCACTTCCGTACTTCACATATATAAATGCGTAAAAAAAATTCTGAAAAATCTCTGTCAAAAAATGCAATTTCACAGAAACTAACTTTTTTCTTTACAAATGTACTCAATTTGATGCACGGAATTACCTGCACGAATAATAGACACGTTTTTTGTTACACGTATAAAAATCAATACATAATAATTTACAATTGCTTTTGACATCAATACAGTACTACTTCCATCGATATTATACGAAATATTTATTAATTTCTTTCTATTCCAAATTCAAATATAAATGTTTAACTAAATCTCTTCGGTGGAAAAAATTTAATTAGAAATTGATAAGAGCTTTTGATACTTACCGTTTAAAAAAGTTTAGGTTGTGTTTTCTAAAAGCGTTCCTTATTATTCTTGTCTTTTTGCTTAAAATTTTATAACTGGCGTAATTGATGTAAGTCGTTTATTTAATTATTAACTGATCATGTGACATGGAAGTAGTAAAATTATAATTTAATCTGCTTTCAGATTATAAATGTAGTGTAGTCGATTTATTATAATTAAAGTGGTATTAAGAAACATATTAAAAAATAAGTTAGTAATAAATAGCAACATGTCATATTTCCTTTTTCAATATTAAGAACTATTAATAAGCAATTGAACTATTATACTATTTGTTTATTTACTGAAAGGATTTTGTTAAATTTTAACGTAGGCTATATTTAATCGCGACAACAACTAAAAAGAGGAGATATGACTATTTAACCTTTCAGTACAAAGTGCACTTCTAAAGTTTACTCGAGTAATTCTTCTAACATATGGTGTGACATGTTATAATCTTAAAATAAACTTAAAAACATTTTCTATTGGTCAACACGCGAACTAAATTTCAAACAAAAGAAGTTAACAACAATTACCGAAAAATCCTCTACTTCTTTTATAACGTTTATTCTAATAGGAACACTTATGCGGGGAATACGTTCAGTCATCAAAACTAGTCATGATTAATTTGGTTTTAAATTAATCATTGACTAGTTTCGGTATTAGTTTGACTAATTTCGATGAATTTAATATATTATTCTAAGCCAGATCACCAAGTTGTTTGCTTTACTTCAAAAACTTCGAAGTATAACGATGATTAAGGCCTTGTCGGCTAATGAACTATTACACTTAATGTGATTCTTTATATGATTTTATTACTGAAATTATTTTAGGTTACGACTATAAATAAATTAAATTAGTTACAATTTCTATTGCATGCCAATATCAAAGTTTCCGATATACAGTAAATAGCAATAATGGATTAGATTAAAGTGAGGGTTAAGAACGCCACTAGCAATTACTTAGCAACGATACTCGTTACGTGTTTAAGTGTACTCTCGGTAAGTTAAAACAGACCATCTATTTAATTATATTATTGTATGTGTTCTTCAATATTATTATAGTATTTAATTTTGTGTCATCAGTGTTTAGTAGATTTATGTTTAGCAAGAATGAATTATACCCAAACGAAATATAATTTGTAAAATCGGATTTCCTTTGATATTTTTCTGAAAAAAAAAAGAACATCTTTATTAAAGTAATATTGGAGGTTTTTATAGACTTTACGTAATAAACAAAACGTTTATCATATTTAATGACTCCTTGACGACATAACTTTAAATTTTTCTTCAATCATCCTTAAATATATGAAGTAAAAATCAGGACTTTTAGCGATAATAAGTAGAGAAATGCCTCCGTTCCATTCACCGATCGATATCGATTAGTAGTCGATCGGTAGGAATACTCGGACTTACTGTAGAATACTGTAGATTCTAATGTCCTTTACACGAAATTTAAAGAGCCGGCTTTAATATTATCTGCGTAATAGATAATCAATTTTATTTTAAGGTTTCTTTATAAACTGAAATATTTGTAGATAGCCAAAGTTCCACTTGATAAAAGAAACGAGTCCAAACAGGTTGGGTGTTACAGAAATAATATATAATTTTAAAGACGTTGGTATTTATCAGGAAATGAAAAAAAAATAATTTAGCAATTAAAAATTCGGAATGTGCATAAACTTAAATGGAATTTTTGGTTATAATACAAAACATAAAAGTTATCTTCATGATCAGATATATATCATATTTTTATTTCATCAAGAAATGTTGATAGAAAATAAAAGCAGATATAATAATCTAATGAAGTACGAAAGAACTTTTTGGAAACGATTACAATTAATAATTAATGTTGAAAACTGATTTCAATGTAGCCTTAGCCTAAAGGAATGAAAAATGAAATAACTGATACTGACAATGATTCTCTGTCAATGTCATTCATTGTCTGTTGTTGTACGTGCCTTTTTTCCACGATCCTATGGTATCATTTAGGTTCAACAGGATTAGACCTAGATTAAGCGTAGATTAGTAAGTTTATTTTCTATATGGAAGACATGATGGGACTCAGTGTGCGCTTTCTTTAATCTTAGCGGTTCAAAAGTTCCATGGAAATAGCATTTACAAAATATTTTGAAAACAATTTTATTTCGAAAATTGAAATGAAAATTTTAAGAGGACCTATTTTTTTACTTTTTCTATTTACGAGTGGAAAGTAAAGTTATTAACAAGTTTGTCATAATAAGATTATAGTTTTGAAGGAAATAAACCTCAAGACATGTTTTATAGAGCGCATCCTCCCGAAGAATTGACTAATATTATTTACCTGAGGCTGCCAACCAAGATGTTGATCAATCAATAAACCCAAGTACTTTTTTGGGATTTTATGGGATTTGCTAATAAACGCCTCTCTTGAGTCCATTGCTTGATCCGTGTGAGATCAAAATTAGGGAGTTAATTACGGCAATAATGCTATTCAATTCTGTACGTGTCTAAATTTACAAATCATATTTTTAGAAGTGATAATAGGTATCGAGGTCTTTAATTACACTCTCAACAAAAATTCCAAAAAGGGGCGTAGAAGGAAGGGTGCGGAGAGCAATTGACCTTGCAGCAAACCTTTGATCGAACAATCCACTAAGAACAAAACTTTGCTACTTAGAACTTTGAACTTGGCAATATCGTTCAAAATAAAAACACTAAAATGCAAACTATTTGTCACATTATATATTAAACAATAAATTATTTGACAATTAAATGCCCAAAAATCTTTGAAATAAACGCATTTATGTGAATTTAATGAAATTATTCGATTAAAAGTCATTTTAATTACCTTTCTCAGAGTTAAGTAGTTATACTATTCTAAAGGTCACACAAGTTATATCCTAAAAATACATACAAAAATTATAATAAAAACATATAACATTAACACCGTGTGTGTTATACAGCCAATTTTTCATTAATATATTATTAAAAATAAGCGCAATTAATAAACTTTATATTGGGTTCTAAATATTGAAGAGAAAATATTAATTTCTTAAAATGTTACTAATTAAGAAAAATTGTGTCAACGTCGATGAGTTGAATATAGTATCCTTTCTATACTTTGTAAAATTATTACGCGTTAAATTAAAGTAAAAGTGATGACATACAATTTAGTTCTATCCATCTTCATCTATAAAATTAATTTAATTAATAATGCTAAAATTTTCTGAAAGTTCTTACTTAGATGCAATTAAATCAAAAGTAAAGTAGGTCTAAATTTAATAATAAGATTCCGTTTTGGTCTTGTCTATTTAATGTACTTTGGATTTCATAATATTTCGGATCAGTTCAACGAATAGATTAAACCGTACGCTACGATATTACTAAAGTTTGGTGGCACCGATATTAACTTCTGCTTCCGCATGAAGTATAATTTTAGCCATGTTGTTTGCTACTATCACGTAAGTTATACAATTTAGTATTTATTTACCTCTAAAATTTTGCATAATTTTGTTCAAAGCTAATGTACGCTTTACCATGAAGTATGATGCCATTCAAAGAATATCCTGTTTTGATGGGATACAAAGTAGTTAGCTTTTTTCCTGTCCTCGTAATTAATATAATATATTAAATTTATCGCCGGTACTCGTAATTTTAGTTTAATTGCAAGAAAAGATAAAAATTAAAATATTTGAGTACAGAAGAAATCAGAGAGACCCGGGTAGTTTAACAAGAAGATCCGAATAAAACGAATGTCGAGAAGAGCCGTCGAGTGCAAAAAAGAGAGTTGTGTGAAAAATTGTGCAGAAAAATTAAACCATTGTAAAAATCAGTTGATTTCTACTCTGATAGTCAGCCAGGCAATAGAAAAATATAATCAAAATAGGTCAAGAATTACTAACGGTAGCCTATTCTCACGAGTACAAGTACGTACTTATGTCCGTACGTACCAACGAACGGAGACACATAATTTTTCAAAGACGTGTTTAAAATGTTAAAATTTTTTAGAGGAAGATTTAAAATTTCCAAGAAACTACACTAAAACTTGATTACTTGCAAAATTTTTCCAAATTATAAGTGCTTATATGGTCAAAATTCGAGGCTAGCGCCCTAGACTATAATGAAGCACACACCCGGGGGGTGTCCAATAGAAAAATGTTTATAATTTGAAATGATTTCTCTCTTAAAATGTATCATAATACATCATATTAAACGAAGCTACATTCTACTCTAATCATAGACTAAGTATTTTCAATTCAATTTGTAACACAAACCCGTTTGGGAAATATTAAGAAATAAAGTGATGTTAAATTTTTAAAATTTTTTACATTAAATTTATTCGTGGATGTTATAACCTATCTTTAGGCTTATTTTCCCGAATATATTTTTAAATATAATATTTTCCGGTATGTTTTTTGTCAAAGATTTTCCTTATGTGATGAAGATGTTAATTTAAAACCGAAATCATAAGAACAACTTGTTTCGATTATCTGTTTACCTTCCCATCCAAGTCACCAAATACTTTGAAACTTTCAATGCTTGACTGAAATTAGCTTGGGCACAAAAACCTAGAGGTTACAGGTTACAAAAAAATTGTAGGTACTTTGGTTTAAATTTCCGCTATTTCAAACATATTTTATTTTCGTTTAATAAAATTAGGTCGCAAATAATATCTCTTTTAACTGATTAATACTGAATTAAAAAGATGTACCTTAACTTACTAGTTACATACTAATATATATCCTGGCTGGCATCATAAAATTCAAGAAAGAAATTTTTCTTAAAACTTTTTTAACCGCTAGCTTATTCTATGAATTTTTATGAAATACTTTACATAATTAAGACATCCTATCAGATAAATAACATATTTATAATGTTTTTTCCTTAAATTGTTGATTATTTATTCTCAATAGTTCGCACTGTTTTATGCAAAAGTTGAGAGGGATTTGAAATTTCTAAGCCAGATATATCGTTTACTATTTAATTCGAAAGTAATTAGGAAAAAAAATTATAGCGGAAGAGATACTGACTTTCTATAATTTTATCTATATAATCCTTAAGAGAATCTTGAACGTCGGATGGACCATACATTATTATGGTTAAATATCTATATAATGAAACTAAATTAACTCTCGGAATTCCATAAAAATTTCTTACTATACTACTACACAAACCGAAAATGCCAGAAGTTGCTAAAATTTATGTTTTTTAAAAACATTAATCATAATTCAACAAAAATAAACATTTTCATATGTTTTTAAAGAGTATTGAGCAATTTCGTTAATATAGTGGAACTGGAAATAGTTTTAGTCAATTAATATCTTTTAAATCATTCTAATGCACAAGTTTTATTACTGTTTTTTTACTTTATTTGTGAATACTCGGGAAAACTAACGAAGTTTCTGGGATGTATATATATGAAATATATACCAAAAGGGATGCTAGTTAATTAAACAGTCAGTGTATTATTTGAACTACTTTACTGAAGAGAACTTCGCATTTCATTGTTGAATCTACCTTCGTAGCGAGCACTTCCTTTCTGACTTGAATATCTGAAAAGCTTTTAATAAAATGAAGCTTTTGTTTCAAAAGGGATTTAAATTCCACTTTGAAAGTGTTATCATCATTAAAAAAAAATTGTGACGTTGTAAGAGTTTTTGCAATGGTAGATGAATTTTGAAAAGTCAGTTGGATTCAGTTGGTATTGGGTCTTTAAATATATGAATAGTAAGATAGAGGTTTATGCCTCTAGAAATAAACTTTAAACCAGTTTTCGACAAGTTCTCTGTCTTATCTTGTTGAGCAGACCCTTATTTAATAGTACAAAGGATAATTTTTTTTGGTGGTTTATCTTATATCTTAACAGCAGGCAACAAGTGTACCACAAGGTTCTACATTGGAACCTAATTCCTTATTATGTTTATAAATAACATCAATAAATGCTATAGACGTACGTAATTCTTATTGTATGTTGATAGCCTAAAAATGTTATCGAAAATATAGGATTCTAATTATTATGCAAAACCATAAGAAGATTTTAACAGATTAATGTAGAATATTTTAGAATAAATAAGATACAATTAAGGCACGGTAAGTAAAGATGGAGATTTTTTCGAAAAAAAGCTAATATATTTGCATATCTATGTTAATAGTGGCCACTCTATAGAGCATTTTCATTGTTCATGCAATATTGCCATGATATTTAATGGTAAATTAAAACACTACCATACTCACATTGAACAAATTGCCTCTCGAGTTTGTGCTTTGCTGGGTTTTTCTTTATAGTGTGAGGCGTTGTTTGAAAAGGCTAGTGATAAGAACCACTCTCCCTTATTTTAAACTAACAAATGAAAAATTATTAAAAGAAAATGATTTTTAAAAGACGGCGCAAAGTTATAGAAAAATCATGATTATTATTTTAGATGTCGCAGTTTTAGACATATTTACGATAATATAAATGTCTCCCCTACTCACATAAAGTATTATTAAATACCAATTGCCCTACATGGTCCATATGAGTGATAGTTTATGGTAAATAAAGTAATTTCTTTCGGAAATAAGGTATGGAAAACTGATTAACTTTTACACCCGCGATTAACTTTTTACCAGGCAAGGATTTCAAACAATAAATAAGTAAAAACTTTACAAAGATTTACAGTCTATACGTTAACAAACATTAACGAATGAGAATAAGTCACAAATGTAACCATTTAATTTCTAGTTCTTTGGGCGCACATTAAAATGTGTCTTTACATTTTATGTATGTGTATATAACCCCTGTATATCTTTATATGGTATCAAAACCGCTTTTGGTTAAATGATCTACAACAGCTGGGACTATATTCTAAGTAAAATAATTTATAATCAGCTTACGTCGAAATAGGGGAAACATAAACCAAAAGATTACGACAGTTTATGTTTTCCCTGGTTTTTGCGTGGAATTGCATGAGCCAGGCGACTAGTCGTACATGCGCGTTATTCTTTTAAAACACATTTTTCAGATACGAGGCATCACTGTAAATATGCACGAAGCTGTGGCGATTCTTTATTATATCCGTTATAGGAGTTTAGGACGAGAAACTACCGTTGAAGTTATTCGACGAAATAAGAAGAGTGAATCTGTATTAAATATTTATCACATTATCGGAAGTGGTACAGTTCAGTTGATTTTGTTTACCTTCTAATAACAATGTATGCATTATTAGGAGGTTAACAAAATCTATTGAATTCACAGTATACTCACAGTATATTTTTGCAATACCATCTCGATGGGTTCAATGGGTTCTGATGGGTTCGCGTCACCGACATGCTAATGTTAACAATATATCCGTAGCCATAAGATTTAGCAAAAATCGCTCAAGCCGCCTAAAGAAGTTTTCACTTCAGAAAACTCTGGGAACTAGAGTTTCATCTAATTATTCGCCCATAAGTATACTTTAATAGCATAATTATCGGTGATTAATTCTTTTTCTTTATATTCTACCAATTGCACAATTCTGTAATTTTTTTGTAATTTTCTTGTAATTTTTTACAATAAATGGTAATAATGAATTTACATGATATTTTAGTAGGTTGGTGATTTAGGGATTGTTTCGAAAAAGTACCTCTTAAAAAATTATTTTTGTTTTAACCCTTAGATATAAAAAACTTATCAAAAAATTGACTGCATGAAACTAATAAAGTGATATTATTTTGTTTCTCAATTATTGTTAGATCTGACATAACTTCAAAGAAAGTCATCCATGATGCCAGCCAGGATAACGACATTCTCTTGTGGATTTTTAAAGTCGCACAATTTATCTTCTTATATATTAGTCTATACCCATTTTTTTATGATTATTCATGACAAATTTCATCAGCATAAAAGTGTTGTTTCTGTATAAATGACAAAATATTGTTAATGATAAATAACAGCGCATCTGATATTATCGTTTTGCTGATTTAATTTCCATTCCATTGTCGATTGTTATAAGACTATATTGAAAAATTTTAATGATATGAATAAGTAAATTAATTCTCAGTCGCAGTTGAACATTAAGTTTTTCACTAAATTATTTTTATTCATAGGTAATGCTGAATTTTATACTCTTAATTTAATTATTTTGTCTAGTTCTAAGGTTTATGAAACTTAGGAGTAAGATGTTTTATAGAAACACTTCCAAATAATCAGCTTCTACATCTATATTTGTTAGTGGAAATAGAAATCAAGTTTTACAAGAATAACTTTGCAAACTATACTCATTGAAATTTTTTATACAAAATATGTGTATGTTATATAAAGTATTGAATATATTTGACGTTAAGTTAGTATAAATTCATTATTCAAAATTAATTTAAACTATGTGATGTAATATTATTTCTACTTTATATAAATTCTTTACCACGACCTAGGTTTCGTTGTATGACAATATCTTCAGGTGGGCAATTAGCAAAGATAGTATTCAAACCCTCTTTCAAAAATTTTTGCTAATTGCCCACTTGAAGATGTTGTCATACAACCAAACCTAGGCCGTGGTAAAGAATTTAAATACATACACAATGAACATTTAATAAAATTTAATATTTGAATCATTGAATAACATTTTGGGGTAAATTATAAGTAAAATGACATTTAGAATAATTAATTAAGGTTTTAAGGTAAAAATTAGGTGAAATGACATTTAGAATAATTTAATAACATTTTAAGGGAAATGACAAATTAGGGAAATGACATTTAATATCATTTAATAAGATTTTACGGTAAACTTTAAGTAAACTTCCAGTAATAGATACTGTTTTCCTTTAATTTGTATTTTTGCAGTTTCTTAGCTACCGGTAATATATTATTGTAGATCATGAATTATAAGGGTTTTTTCCATTTTCTGTCGTACGAAGCAATAAAAGCAATAACTTTGTATTGAACTATTGCAAATGTATAATGCAATCATAAATTCTTCAGCCTTATTGACTAACGGAACTTATCGTGCTGGTGAACGGTTTACTGTGCTGTTCCAAGGAATATCATGTTAATGTTGATTGTCTTGCAAATTGAAAGGAAACCAATCTTATACGAATCTGACTATCGCGACGTTCTATATTTCTTTTGAAGCGAAATCACTTCATTTTTTATAAGGCGCCGTAAACTTGGGCTTCATAGCGCAATAAATTTTTAATAGTACTTAGTATAGGGAAGGAGGAGGGGGTGTTATATATGACTTCATGTATATATTAAAACATATTTTTTCCATATATTTGAGACCTTTATAAATTTATATGATGTCTTGACTGTAATTTTTTTAGTATTTAATTTCTTCCTGAATCACACCTTCGCCTCTTCTGTCTATAAAATTTTCATATAAATGTATATGAGTGTTAGCTCTTAAAGCATACGCAAATTAATATGCGTGTTTCTTAAGAGTTTTCATTTTATTACCTAAATTCTTTGACTCGACGTTAGTAACTAGAAATATTCAGAATAATAGATAAATATAGAATTTAATATAATATTCTAGATGAATACATAAAGATGTTTTAACTCTGCTGGAAAAGACGGGAAATGAAACATTATAAATTTCGATTGTCCATTTATCACAATCTTTTATAATTAAGAAACAATAAAACTTTGTATACCCAATATACAAAACCAGTCAAAATAATTAATTAATAGACGGCCAGGTATGATTGTTAATAAAGAAAAGAAAAACAATTTATTTTTAGTGTCGAATTTTATTTGAAAAAAATATTAAAAAAAGTTGAAAATGTTTTTTTATTATAAATTCTATTACAAGTTGAAAATGTTTTTTAATTATGAATTGGAAGTGCCCATTCAATGATCAAACAATTTTACTATTTGCTCAAATTGTAGTATATTTCCTGTTTTGCGCCATATGCCTTACGAAATATACATCTGATACCATTACACGCAATTTTAACTCAACTTGACTAATTTTTTGGAACTAAAACTATAACGGAAAAAATATTTTAAACACAATAGTCTAAAACTTCGATCATGTTTACAAATATAGTTGTATAAATACAAGTTTTGATAATTTGTATAATTACTAGCAGAATGTTTCAGACACTTTGATCTCAATCTGAGATGAAAGACGCCTTATGAGGAAAGTCGCATGCTAGAGTGTCTATTGAAATTTCAGCAGTGAATTACGTTAATTTATGAGAAAAAAATATAATAACACGGAAACCAAATTATAAAAAGGCGTTATGATGTACGGCACGCGCCATTTATTCCTGAAGGGCATTTAACATTTTTCATTCATACATCATACATCACTGTTACATGGACGGGTGCGTGCACGCTAGATTACACATGAGGTATGATTGCATAAAGCAGGAAGTTACATTGTGTTGCGTGATTAATGGCCCATAGGTTGTTTAATAGTGCATACGTTTATTTTAGATTATATGCCTGTGATCTCATTTGGAATGTATATTTCCTTACTTATCATTGATTAACCTCTTAATATTACTTTGTAACCGACTGCAGGAAATCTGAAGAAGGTAATATTTTTGATCCCTTCCTACGTATCTACTTCCGTTTGTTCGTCAATTCATAGGGCTTTAACGGTTAATTCGATTTTGATAAATTAGACGTCATTAGTTTCGTTTTAAAGTTGATAAATTCATAAATATATTTCAAAAAGTTTATTTAATGAGAAGTTAGAAACAATTTAAAAAGCGAATTTTAGAAGAAATCTTGTTAGATCGAAATAAATTAAATTTTTGAAAACTCTCTCAGTGTAATTTGCAACTAAACGGACCAAAAAGAAAAAAAATATATATTTTTCATTATAACATAAAATAAAACAGATAAAAAAAGTATATACTACATATTGGATCATATGCAGTGGTAACATGTAAACTGAAATATTTACATCTCTTGAAATTACCGATATAAATTACCTAAAATAATTTAATTTGAGAGTTCTAATAAGAATCGGAATTTTTTAGATTTTTCAAATGTATGGTACAAAAATGGAAATAGAATAACATTTTAGGTCATTTTAAAGCTTAATATTTCTCAAATGTACCTTACAATATAAAATAATGACAAAAACCTCAATTTCATTTTAAAAACCCATGGAATTATGACAAACTCACTACTTAAACACTTATAAACTTCACTACGTATTCATTTAGATCTTTATACGAACTTGCTTACCAATTTTATGCCTTTAGGATTAAAATTGTAGAAATTGTATTGCTGGGACATACGAATAGACGAACGGATGTATATAATTACATTATGTAGGTTACCTGTTTACCTAAGGAACCGTAATATAAAGCTTATATTTCATATCCGTTACAACATATGGGTAAATATATACTAATTTTATAGTAAATAAAGTTAATATGTCATAAATAAAGTTAAACTTTTAATTTTTAGGGTTCTATACCTTAAAAGAAGCTTTATGAGATCTCTCACATATCTCTACGTCTGTCCGTCACAGTTATTTTTTTAGAAACCGTTTGGCGCCGAATCTTCAAATTTGACATAGTAATAAAACATATTAACTTGCATATATAAAAATAGCTAAAACTTGGAAATTTGGGATTGGCACATTAAAAACCAAATATTTTTTTTTAATTTCATATATGGTGCGGGACATAGTATGAAATGGCCAGTCATAAACCTCTCCAAGGTATTTTTTTGTAATTTTTGTTATTATAACTTCATGGATATACTAAAAAACATGCAAAACAGATATCTTTTCCCACACTAATTTCCGAAACTATTAAAAAATTTTTTGAAAAGTAAAGGTTTTTAAAAGGGCTATTAGCGATGTCTTTGCTAATAGCCCACCTGAAGATGTTGTAATACAACAAATCCTAGGTGGTGATAAGGAACTTCAAGGAAATAGAAATAATACTACCTCGCGTAGTTTCATTTAATTGTGAACAAACGTTTATGTGGCAGAATTTGTTCTAGCACAAAAATAACATAGCTAAATAGTAAATTTTTCTTATATTGCGCAGATCAGAAGAGCCAATGCAAGTATAATTAATCCAAGAAAAAACCATTTAGTCGAAACTATAAAATTATTCGGTATTATTACGAAAATGCATGACATTTTTACACAATGATAATTTATCGTCTCCATTTAATAATACGTTAAATTCTCACAATAGCTTTTACGGTCTCGTAAATCAAAGAAAAAACAAAACTCTTATGTTAGCGTTGTTACACAGTCGTATTACTCGGAAATCGCGTGACATAACATCTCATAAAATCTAGAAGAGAAGAACAATTGCTTAACATGAAATTTCACATAATAATGAAGCGCGTGAAACGGTACTGTAAAGTAATAGATGTTGCAAAGTATATATTAGTCTAATGCCAATATTACGTGGTGTGATCATTTATAAGATCCACCTCCGATCGAAGACTCCGGGCCTTCTAACAATATTGAGAAAATTAAAATTCGTATTAGTGTCTTTTTGGAGACGTTCCAAAGTTTTCTGTTCTGTCAGTTTTATATCTATTTACTAACGGCAGCTTTTGCCATCTTTTTTCTTCTCCGAATTTCTTTTTTGTATCCACCCTGATCAGTCAGCCGTGATCCAAATACTCATGTATTTGGATTTATATAAATTAATTATATAAATTACAGACTAATTAATGACTTTCAATTCTTATTTGATTATAAACCCAAATAGTTTACTCTAATTTCCAGAAATAAAATTTACAGGCAATCCCAACATAATCAATCCAATGCCTTCGAATAATCAACGGAGCACAAAAGCCTCAATATTTTAAACTCATGGCTCTTTCTAGCCGTTTGCCTTACATTTTTAATCTACTCTATCTGTGACGAATACGTCTTGCTTCCTGGTTATTTGCAATTACAGATATAGTTTCAGTCCTTCATTGATTATTAACCTCAAAATCTTGCTTGCACGGAAGGCGAGATCCATTTCTTCGGCGCTATATATATATATATATATATATATATATATATACATATATGTATGTATGTATGTATTTTTATATATATATATTAACTGATTATTTCAATTCATGTGGCTACTAGGTTTCGTGCCTACTTCGTATAGCTACTACGTTTAGTTACATAAGTTACGAAATATTTTTATGCCTTTGACTCCAAGATATTCGTCAAGAAATGTTGTTCGGGTCAGCTAATTTATTGGCCGAATAAAAATTTGTAATTGATTTCAGTGCATTGTTTAGAATTACTCTAGATACAAATTAATTTAAGTAATGTTATTTTTTAAGTAAATAATAATTGTCATTTATTCAGTAAAATAAGAGAAATTAAATATAATGGAGGTAATGATTTAACTTATTTATTTTGACACACATATAGCCCATTGCGTGATGGTTCTATTGTATGTTTAGGTTTAGGTATTTACTTCTAATAATGATGAATGCACTGACGTAAGCCAAATACATGTGATCGTTACTAGATCTGCAATAGACAAGCTGAGGAAAATTTGCAAAAACCATTACCAAAACTATAAAAACTCGACCCATCCGAGCATTAGTATTCCCCGTTTTTCTCTACGCCGCGGAAACAAATACTACGTAAAACCGAGAAAACCAATATATACCTTGGTAATGTGTTGGCGGAGAAAAATACTTGAATTAACCTGAACTGATTTTCCTACTGAAACAATCATACTTCAACATATCGAGAACTATTCAACATATCGACAATGATATGCTGAGATATAGAAAGTACAGTTGATAAATATTTTCAATATGAGTATTAAGATGTCAATTTTTCTATCCCTCTTGAAGCACTTGTTAGTAATCTGCCCGCCGCATTCCTATCCGCACCTTATTTCGTATTCTATGAAAACAGAATCGTCCTAAAAATAACGTTTGAACTCGGTCTCAAGCTGAATGAAAATAGGCCAATGGAACAAAATATTTTTTTTTCCAATTTTAATATCGTTACTGTTATTCGGCCAAGGATAAATGTTAATTTTTTAAGTTAAGAAAATGTAAAATTGTGCGCTAGATAATTTTATACGACACCGACATGAATCTTAACGTTATGTACATCTAATAAAGGACGTTCCTTTTTTTTCATAACAATATCATGGTGTTTCACGTTGATAATTAGAAACGTGTATAACTATTGACGTTTTGGAAGGATTTCGATATTTTTTTTAATTTTTTGGTTATTTAACAGAAGCAGCTCATAAAGTATGAGCTGCCGGTTTCTTGATATTTGCAATTCTAACAAGAAATTTACATTTTTATAAACATATTATGATAGAAGGAGAGGCAGTTATTCCTGAACTGTAATAAGAAGTATCTAACTATTAGAGCATACACTAGGGTATCCACATTTTGGTACAGCGAACAACTTGTAAGTTTCGAGTTCATATTCCCTCATTCGATAAAGCTGACAAGCTTCCTATATGAAAAGGGTAAAAAATAAATGTGAACTTTAATTATTAATTATTGAGTATAACAGAAAATATCACAAACTCTTACAAACTAATATCTCAAATTAATTCAGCAACTTTTCAACACATTTTTACCAACAAATTTATAAAACAAACCTATTTAAGGAACTTTATGGAATTGAACTCTTTATTGACTCTGAAATCTGGATTCAAGTGGAAAAAATGACCATCGAATCAGAAAAGATTTAATTTCTGGCTGTAGCTCCACCGAAGGTTTTTTCTTTCTATGAACATAAGAAGATATTCCCATATCCGCTATTTGTAGATACGTCCTCTAAGGGAACCAAGAAGAAGCCAGTGGTTAAAAATACCTCATTGGATTAAATGGAAAACATTGGTAATTTAATTATCTCTTATGACTCTACAGATAGTCTTAAGGCTATAGAAAACAAATTTGAAAACTCGTGCAACGGATTCACCACCAACTGCATGGAATTAACCACGTGGTAATGATAAGTGCTTTATAATGAATTCGAGCCCATATTGACCTAACTGAGCCTAATAGATCAGTTAGTTAAAGGAGCAAGACCTTGTGGGAAATAATGTAATATTATTATACTTAAAGATAAAAATACAGTAACAAATTCATATTCTGACAAATAAATTTAAAAAAATATCAGGTTTGGGAAAATTAAGAAAAGAAGTTAAAAGAAACCTCTCCATGTTATAACTTTGACACTAAGGGGAGGAAAAGAGCGACATAACAAGTTCTTGCCGCTCACGAAAGATCTGCGAATTTTTGCTACCATAATAAAAACTCTATTCAGTTTGGACGAATTTTCATTTCGTGGCAAACTCTATTATGACAAGACCCTTGTTATTAAATGCTTGCAGTTATCAACTTAAAATAATAGAGTAACAGGATTAAGTTATCAGTCGCCAAATTTTTCGGTTTGCACATTGGCGTAATAAGTAAAAATTGCTTTCCTCAACAGGAAATGTACACTGGACTGCTAAATATAATATTACCATATCTCCTAAACCATCAAAAAATATTGTTCGTATTTTCCAGATTTAAAATTTCCCTTAGAGAAACAGTAGTGTAAATACTTAATTTTTTTTCCATTCTTGCTTAAATTATGACTTGATTTCACGTTGTTTATGACAGTTAATTATTTTTTGAGAATTTGTCATTGCCACCGGTCGTAAAAGTTTTATTGGTATACTTTTTTTTAATAATCAGTAAACAGCTGATTTCGATTTTTTAACAATTACTCCTTTGGCGTATTTTAATTGCACAACGTATTATATTGCATAAAAATTGTAGTTTCAACATATTATGATGTTATAGTACATAATATGTTTCTTTACAGGGCGGTGATTCGAACCAATATGTTGAATAAAAGCAGAAAGAAGCAATTTTATCAGAATACTTTTGATACATTTTCCTATTTAAAACGATTTAAAAAATCGCAATTTTATAAAAAAATTACGGAAAAATATCGTATAAACAGTGCATACATTCAGCTAATTTTTTAGTGCATTTAGTTGTGAAAGTTTTTAAAAATTTATTTTGCTGGGAGCATTATACTCTGATTTAATAAATGTGTCAAAAAAATCTTGTGATACAAAATTGATTTTTCCCTATCTTACTGCATATCCTCATTTTTTTGAGTATTCAATTTCCCTAATAGAGGGAGACTATTAGGCAAATTTAAATTTATATTCGCTCCCTCTCTCCCTGACATTTCCTGAGTTAATATGCTTCATAATAGGCTAAATTTCAAATTTCTACTTCCAGGAATTTCCGATAAAGATAACTGTAACACTAGGACACAATGCTTATTAGAACGCACGAAAAACAAAGCTTGATCAGACCTTATAAGTAAGAGAGACGTGTTTTCATACATTTTTTCTTTAATTAATTTTTTTTAATTCCTAACTTTCTCAACGCGTTGGTTATGTATCAAATGGTTCGAGAAAAATGATTTTTACTGAAATCGAATGTATAAAATAAAGAACGTACTGAATGTGAAAGGGATTTCATTGCTACCTGAACGATTCTCTTTGACTCAAGCTTTTTATCACGGCATTCTTTCGATAGTGTTGGTAAACCTCATTATATACTCTCAAAGACTTTTCTGTAGAATTGTTTAATTTGTACAATTGTAACCTATATTATTTTCCCATATCTCTAGAAATAGACGAAGAGCACGCCAAGATATTTCTCAGGCGAATGAATTTTGAACGAGTGAACTTTGAACGAGTCACCGCTATAAGTTGAGTAATCTATATAAATAATTTATATATTTAGTGTAACTCATTTCTTTGCGATAACCGTAACCAAATCTAAACAATTTGACAGTAGAAAATAAACATTGTTAAACTATTACCTTTCATAATCACTGGCTGCCGATTTGTCTACGTCAGATCATTCGTTTATGAATTTTGACGGAACTATCTCCTTTATATTAGGTAATGAATAATTATTTTCGAAAACATATTTTTCAGAATAATTATGACAAGAAAGATACTTTGATTTAAATAAATACGTTTTTGGTTGGAATTTACATTACCGCTACTGCTCTGCGAACATTTCGTCTACTAGTTCTTAAATCGATGTTCATGTTGGAGCGATGTAAACATAATACTTATTGTAATTTTAAAATTTTTGAAAATTAAAATATCGTTTATTTTATTGAAAATTTTACGTTCTAAAGGCTAAATTAACATAATTCATTCTAGTTCGATTAAGTTTTACATAAAACATTGAACAAAAAATTGGATAAATTCCTAATTAAACTTTGAATGGGTAAGTATGGATTGAATTGAATGATGTGAATCACGGAGTAAATTGTTTTCGACTTGAGTAACTTTCACTATTAACTTGTACTCGTACTACAACATTTTAGTATAACTTGAATACAAATAAATTGATATAAGATATTAATATGAATTTAAATAAATACAAATAGTAATGGAGAATGATGAAAACGCTATATTTAAATTAGATCAAGAAATTTCGAATGTATTTTAGTCCCGGAACTGGTCCCTGGTTTAATTTTTTTTTAAACGAAAGTCAATTTTCAGTTTCATTGCTAATAAAGTCAGGTAGAATCGCGACCACATATTGGGCCATAATTAAGTTGCAATTTGGCATAATGAAAGCCTGTTAACCGGTATATGGTCAGTAAACGAAAATGTTAATATGTAAACTCTAAGAAGGTAAAGTACTCAAATTATTTTTTTTCGCTTCATAAATCGTTTGGGATGTCAATTGAAAGAGCAAGTTATTACAATACTTGAACTATTTTAATATATCGTAGTTACAGCAATATTGTTGAAATACCTACAAAAATATGTTTCCTTTTCGCTAATCTCCATTCAGAGTTCGGATATTTTAATAACCAAAATTATATAGGTAAAAAATTGAATTATTTTTTTTAATCCAACGATAAGAATAATCGTCGCCATGGTGTGTTGGGTTGATCACAAGGCATACGGCATTTGACGATGGGACACACCGCGGGGACCCGGGTTAGATTCCCGGCCGTTCGTACGGGCTGGACTGGTGTTATGGTTGGCTGTAAGAGATTGCTCTCATAGCAATAAGTTCACGATATGTATCAATTAGATACATTAAAGTAGATAATTAAATAAATAAATATGGGAATGCCACGGAGATAAAAGAATTTATAGCGACCAAGTTCAGTGATGTGATAAATAGAATATTTAATAAATCTAGACATAACTCTCCAACACAGTCATCTGGATTTAGCATTAAAGCTCTGCAATAATTTGACTAACGTTTTGATTGGGAAATTTAGCAACAATTGGTCACAATACTATCATCACAATCTTTAAAATATGTTCAGATAATTTTGACCGCTTAATTATTTATGATTATTCATTACGTGCTACATAATGTAGGTTAAACTCCAATAATATGTTCAGAACTTTGGTACATAGAATGAAAATAGCATAAAATAAACACGATTCGTCGCCTGATATATAAATTGCCAGCTAACCACCACCAAAAATTAAAAACTCAGTTTCTTTCTCGTTAAAACAGATTATCTAGGCAGGAAGTATTTACACTTGATTTTATAGACAAAAAATGAACCAATTTCATTTTTAAGACGACATTCTGTTTAATGGAACCGAAATAAGATCATAAATTTTCAAATTGCTTGCAAAACAAAAGTCAAAGTAATTATATTTGAAAATTAAATCGCCATCTCAGTTATAAAAAGTCGTAAATAACGTGAAGACTGATTATAAAGAAATATTTTTTGTGAATTAGTACAAAATAATATCTGATACGCATCTATGAAACTTGATAATTACGCTACAATAAACTTTATCTTTGCATCTGGCCCAATTTTTTTGATTTCCAAATTTTTACATTATTGGTTTCCAAAGCAAATCTAAACCAAATTACAAGGTCCTAATTTTCTTTAAATAATTTACAGGTTTTAATGACATATCAGTGAGTTAGTGTATAGGTTATAAAATCGATTATTTTAATATAACATTTTTGGAAAGATTTCACTTATTATTCCAGAATTCGTTTAAAATGAGTCGAGCAAACTGGAAAATAGCTGGTAAACCCTTCAGATAAATACCTGTCAGATTAACTGTATATACTTACATGCGTCTAAGTGTATGGGCACCCCAAGTTCTATTTGTATTTAATACGTTTACTTGAAGCAAACTTGCTTTTCCGCTACATGTATTTAGGGTAATGATTAAAACAGTAAATAATTATAAAAAATTAAAACCTGTCTCAACACGGCAACAATATGTAATTGAAAAAAAAATGTTGGAAAGAAATAATAAGGGTGCGAATGGATATCAAATTCATATTTACTTACACGAACGAGGAGGACGAGGTTAGGACGAATATTTTCTAGTTTTGAGATTTTCAGTTGGTTGTTTTCTGTAGTTAGGTTTTAGTTCTTTAGCTTTTTTTTATATTTTAATATTCGAGGAGTATACGTAACCTCTGTAGTGCAAATTTGAATCGTACTGGACTATATTCTTAAAACTTTTAAAGTAGTCATCGTTTTGCGATTGGAAATAAATAATTTTGTTTTAAATTATTCCTTAATGTATATGTTCAAAGAGTATATATAACCTATGTTGTAGAAGTCTGAATCGCACCGAACAATATTTTTAGAACTTTTAAAATTATTATTATTTTTAAAAGATTGTTTAAACAAACGTAATGATTTCCACTACTCTAGAGAGCCCAAGCATAAGGAAATTTTATCGCAACGAATGTGTTTTGACTGTACTATCTATCTGTGTATCAGTCTGTTAGAGGCTTCTAAAATCTAATCGATCTAAGATAGGGAATTCACAAGCTCACAAATTTGGTGTAAGGTCATTAGTCAAAAACTGGAAATTATATTAAAAATTACTTAAAACTATTTATACAGAGTGCTCCCAAGCTTGCAAGACATTGAGGATTTACAAGGGTATTGTAATTTAAAGGACCTCATTGAAAAAACCTCTTCATTCAAAGAAAAGGACAGCTTTTTTTCAATTTAAAAAAAAACAATAATTTGATTAGCTAACCAAATTGGCATTTTCGACACATTTTATTGCTAAATCTCTTTCGAAATTGGCATCACTAGAAAGCTATAATTTAATCCTAATATTATTAATAACTAGTATAAAAAGTAAAAATAATAACAAATGTTAAATATCAAGAAAATTATAAGTAGTAAATTCAAAATAATTCTGAGAAATTCATGATATTTTTATGTTTAATTAAAATATATGCAATGGGAAAAGAAAATTTATATTGAAAATAGTTTGGCAGGAATATTACGCGGGATGAAAAATTTATATTTATCTATATATACATAATGCCTACCTCGTGCCATTTATATTATTACATATTTAATTATTTTAGGTTATAGTGACCGTTTATCTAGTTATCGTTATGTTGATATATTTTGTTTTAATTATTTTGTTCTATTTGTTACCATATTTATTTACAAATATTATACATAAAATCACAATATATTTTCTGTTTACCGAACAAATTCGGAGTAGATTAAAATTAAGATAAATTCGCTAAGAAAACAAATGAAAGAATTTGAAGAATCGGAACAAGAAAGGGAAAGTTACAAGGTCCAGAACTTAAGAAGCCACGTTTAAGGTCGAGTTTCGACTTTGTTATTATAACACGTAGGTAAAGTAGAATATATTGTTTCCGGCTACTTATTCACTTTACGGAGATATTTAAGGAGATTTTATCAACATTCTTATCGCTTATGTATGGTTAAGAATCTCATAGAAATTTTCGACAATATCCTTCATCTCTCGGTTTTAACATGACAACCCAAATCTTAAAAAGGAAATTTGTAACCACTCGTTTCGTCGTCAATACCATAAATGAAAAAATTCCCGAAAATATTTGTTCTTATCACATCCATTCTTTAAGCTAATCCATGAGTATGAATAATGATTTTAAGACTCTATTATAGCTGATTATATACAATCAATATGGTGGTAGATAAAGGAATTCAGGTTTTGTAGAGGTAGTGTATACTTATGATGAATACACATTTCCTAAGTTACCACTAATTATTATCAAAAAAACTATCCGGTGAAAAGTTAGAAATAAAAGCTTAAAGAACTAAAATCTGTCTGCTAAAAAATTCAACTGAAAGAAATTAAATTGAAAATATGTCTTTTAACAAGGGAGGATTTTTCCTTATTTAAGATAAAGGCAGCATTTTTCAGTGTTTTTTTCGTAATAGAATTTCAGTTTTTAACCTTTTATTATATGTTTATATTGTTTACATAAAAAGTTCCAGATACGGCCTTCAACATATTTACAAAAAATAGTTCTACATTTAGCGACAGCGTGTGCGAGGCGATGTCAGGAAAATTTCTTATTCTACTGTTTGCAAAATTTAAATAGGAACTTTAAAAGCTTCCATCTATGAAGAACGTTCCATATTCGAATGTAACTGCTATTATTTGAATATAACTAATTTGTGAAGTCCTGTATAAAATCTTTTCTAATCCATTTTGATATAATTTAAAACACATACTCTAATTTTAAGAGATTTTTATTTCTAACTTTATTAAGAAATTAGGCTTACGTTCCTGATTTAAACCAAATTATTTTATTAAAGAATAAAGTAACAAATACTCCGTGTACCTATATACATTGCCGGTAGCTAACGATATATTCAGATATTTTATTGTATACAAATGCATCGGTCATGAAATTATGGATGTGATTCTAGTATGTGGTATGCACGAATTATTTGCATAAATAAAAAGGTAAATGGTCTATTAAACAAATATATTAATTATTTATTGGAAAATGAGGCGCATCTCAATTCATGAATTAATTCGTTATTAAAGTGCGTGCCGTTCGTCCCGTATTAAAAATAAGATTAAAAATGAAAATAATTCATCAAGACATAATAATAAACAAATTGTGAAGTATATGAATTTAGGAAATTCAGACACAGTACAATTCTTATCGCCACGCAAAAAAGTATTAAAATGAATATTCATTTTATTTATTTATTTATGGGAACAAAACCTAGAATAGAATGAGGAGATAATTAATATCAGAGATAATTAAATATTAGAGATAATTAAATAAATTGAGGAGGAATATTCTGACCAGGCTTGAACAAAGACATATAATAAATGATAGATAGTTTCCTTATACATACATGAAATACGGATCAGAAAACCTGTAAGAGATTTCTATTTTCATTGACTTTCCGTCATATCTTAGGATGAAGAAAGAACTGGCTTGACAAACAGAAACGAATACACCTATCGCCCATCTTGGCTTATAATAATGAATATTTCTGACGCAGACAGTACTATTTTGTCTAAGATAAATAAAATGATTTTAAAAATACGTGCTTATTTTGTTTATTGCTAAATAGATATGCAAGATTAAAAAAACAAATATTGAACCAGGAAATACGCCAGTTGTAATGAAATTTAAAAAAATTATGAAATTAAAATTTTTGTATTATTTATTGATAAATATAGAGCCAAAAATAGAATGAATACACATAGGGTGATATTTCAGTCTTAATTTACATATATTACTGAATGAATATCTGAAAAAAATACCAAACCTAAAAAAACGCCTCTTTTGATCGATTTAACCATGTACCTTGTTTAAATCAATATTTCCGTATTTTTTATTGGAAAATATCTAAAACAAATACAACAATTTATTTTTTATGGTTATTTTATCTACAGTAAAATATAAAAATATAAATATTGTTTTTCCCTTAACAGTCTCATATTTTACAATTTTGGATAACTAACTCTGAGTGAGAATTATTACGTATAAGGGTAGTCCCAAAATAAACATAACGTATTTATTGTAATATAAATAAAATATAGAACCCGTTTGTTCTTTTTAAAGTAATTCACCTTGAGCTGGAAACATTTATTGGGTCTTTAATAATATTCTGTTAAACAATCGTCAAAAAATTCATTTCTCTTTACCTTAAAACTGAATCGATATCACATTCCCCTCCTTCTTTTTATTATTGTAAAAATCCTCTCCCCGTAGCTATTTTTTTCAAGTTTGGAAACAAATAATTCTTGTAGGCCAGATCCGAAATAGAGTATAGGTGGACCAAAAATTCATTACCGTACCTGAGTAGAGCAGCCATCGCCCTAGTGATCTCGTGAATTTTTACATTTTGTTTACCGCAACAATAACCCTCTCTCAATTTTCCTCGCATTTCCAGAATTCTCTACTCAAAAGATTCGAACAGAACCCTATTTTTATGACAAAGCTGGTTGTCTACCCATACTCCGTCGGATTATAGATAAAAGGAGAAAAAAATAAATATAATAAGAACTTTTAACTCATTTCTCATAATTCCTGGGATAATTTACAAATGTCATTTAATTTCTGTGCCAAGCTAAACTACATAATCAAAACTATAAAAATGGTACTGATTTAAATGACTGAAAATTACACTTTAAGTTAGCTTCCGTATAAACACGTAAAGGGGTTAATTTTTTTGTTCTCCTCAAGAGCATTGATATTTAAGACCAAGGATTCAATAGAAAAAGAAAACTTTAATTTTTAGACAAATTTTGTTTGCAACTAAATGAAACTACGTGATGCAGTATTATTTCTACTTTCTTTAAGTTCTTCACCACGGCCTAGGTTTCGTTGACATAATGCTACATAGTGATGCAATAAAACCTAGGTCATGGTAAAGAACTTAAAGAAAGTAGAAACAATACTACATCACGTTAGTAGTGTAGTTTCATTTAATTGTGAATAATGAATTTCTACAAAATTAATGCCAAACATATTCAATAAACCAATTGCGTTATCAGGTCTAACTTAAACGTTATCAGGTTAGAACCTGTAAATTGAATCTAATATTCCTCTACAATATAAACAAAAAAGGTTTAAGTATATAGTAGTAAATATTGTTAATTTATGTGGAAAAATTAATATTAATATTTGTATATATTTTAATATTGGTATATACTTAAAAGTTAACATGTACCTAAATATGAATGGAAATCTCGTCGTGTAATTTCTTCTTGTACTAGACACATTTATTTGGTAGATTTTATGAATCTTATAATTTTGCCTGATACTTTTCGGTTATAGTCTTACCCTTACTTTATAATCAATCATCACATTTCCACCTGACTTCCAAAAAGTCACAGTCATCAATTTTCTAGTCGATTCTGACATCTTAATTGATTCCAATCTTGTTCAAAATGAAGTAAAAATTAATGAACTTTAATTTAATCATCGGTCAAAATTCATTCTCAAATATGTCTTGATGCTTTTATAGGCGAGGTGAGCATTTTCAACTACCATATTGCATTGATTTTTGTCAAGCCAATATTATCGTGTATTTATAATCAAAATGGTTATCGCAGATATTACTACAAAAGCAAAAATTTGCTTTAGTAGTAGTTAGTATTATATTTTTTTATAGTTTATATATAAATATAATTATAGTTTATAATTATTTTGCTTTAGTCACAATTAACTGAAACTACGTGATATAGTATTATTTCTACTTTCTTTAATTTCTTTACCACGACCTAAGTTTCGTTGTATTACAACATCTTCAGTTTAGTTCTTTCAGTTAGTTTCATTTAATTGTGAATAATAAATTTCTACAAAATTAACGCCAAATACATTCAATATCAAAATTTGCTTTAGCTTTAGTAGCAATTGTATACAGATATCTTCCATTAAAGTTTTTTTTCTAACGATGTCTGATGGCATGGCTTCAGTAGGCCATCCTTCGTCTTCAACTGATGCTCAGCTATTTTCGAAAAGACTATACCATTTAAAAATCATAGTCATTCAAGGATCGACATCCTCATAAATTGCTTCCTGCGCATTTAGTATCATTTGAGGAGTTTTTCATTACTCGGTAAGAAATTAAATTTGGACACAATATTCAATTTTTTCCATAGTCGCAGTTTTCTTAGAAATCTACTTATTTGTAGGGCAATATCTCTATAACTACTAATATTTTAAATTCTAATTATAAAGAATTTTATTATTTTAATCTTATTTTAACTACGTCAAACGAAAAATAATTTAAGCTAATTATTTTTGGACGATGTGATTTTACTCTTGAATGTTAGTAGCGAATCACTGCATTATATTTTAATAAAATCATCTTAGTTACATACCTACTGATACTTGTTTAACATTTATTTCATTGTTAGTTTCAAAAGCAGGGTATTAAAAAAGTATCGTAGTCTGATAGGACCCTGGTTGCGGTGCTAATAGTTGAAGGCGCAAAACATATATTTTTGTTTAGTGATTTATAAATAGGGTTGCTCATACTCTGCCAATAAAAGAATAAAATATATTCATAGCTAAGAGTAAATTATATGTTTTTAGTGATTGCAATTTTAAGAGAAGCGTATTAAAAATTTCAAAAATTAAAAATATGCATTGTCAGTTTTAACATTTGTTTTTTATAAAAATATTTCATAAATACAAATAAAATTTTCTTTAAATTGTTCTCAAACAAAAAAGGTTAAAGATTATATTATTTATGACAAAGAAGGATTTTAAATAATATCTTGATAGTAGCACTTTTCAAAATATTTCAATGATAATTCAAGGTCATTGACCTTAAAAAAATTGTATATATTGCCTTTAATGATGTTTTGAAAATATCCTTTAAAGACGATATATTCTTTCGGAGGCCATTTCACTATATTTATTACGATACTTTATTTTAATTAATTTAATAAATATGTAGTATGCCTATTTTACCACTTTAAAATTCGCAGTCCGTTTTCATTTGATTCCTATTGTTAAAACGAGATTTTTTCTTTACATTAAACTAGTCGGCATGACTACTTGTATTCCTCTGCATATTACATTACACATATTATAGCTCAAGCTCTATAATTGTACCTTATTTCATCTTCACATTTTACAGCACATTTATGCATACGGCCGGTCACTGCGAGAGAGTTATACTAAAACCTTCCAAGGAAAATCACTTTAACTGAAAACACCTTCAATATTTGCACCCTCAACGTAAAATCATTATCTTCTGAACAAAAACTTATTGAGCTTAAAGCAGCACTGTAAGACATTAACCACGATGTAATAGGATTGAGCGGAGTTCGTTGTGTAGAAGAAAAGATAATCGAAGACGACGAATACATCCTACACTATCTGGGACAAACAAAAGGACTATACGGAGGAGTATTCCTAGTTAAGAAGAAATATAAAGATAAAATCATAACATTCACCGGAATATCTGAAAGAGTGTGTGTACTAGAAATCGATCCAGGCGTATGCACCCAGTGAAAACTTATCTCAGGAAAAATAGACAACCTTTATGAAGACTTGGCAAAAGCTCACGACTATACACTTACAAAGTACATCGTCTCTATGGGAGATTTTCATGCACAAATAGGAATTCCCAAGAAATGCGTGTAAAAAAGGTAACCAAACTGATATAGGGAGTTACCGCCCCATAAGCCTCATGCCTTATCTCTACAATCTATTCACCTCCTGTCCACTTGAAAGAATATTCCCAAACATTGATGCACATCAACTGGTCGAGCAAATCGAATTGAGAAACGGTTTTAACAGAATAGATCACGCCCAAGTTGTCGTCCAAGTGATAGAGAAATACATAGAATTCCCGAATAGCTTTTATAGACCCCGAAAAAGCTTTTGACTCAATGTTACACGGAATCATCTAGGAAACGTCGAAATCACTGAATATAAAAGAAAAATACATCAATATCCTAAAAAAGGCGTGAGATAAGATGATCTAATTTCTCTAAAGTTGTTTATAGTCATTCTGTTAACTCACAGATGTAATGAATAACCTACCCATGGTCAAAACGAGGTATTAACATGAATGGAAACTTTTTAGGTCATTTTAGGTTTTCCCACAATTTTATACTATTCTCAGAATGTCCACAATCACTAAACATAACAATAAATGACTTACACCAGGCTAGGTCAAAAGTCGAATTAGAAATGAACCTCGAAAAACAAAAGTTATGACTAACCATCATATATCACCAATCTTGATCAACGATATACCTCTCGAATTTGTAGATATTTACATATATCTGGGTAAACAAATATGTTTTGATAAAATAGTAATAGAATTCAGATGGACCGGAGAGTCGCGATCACTTGGAGTCTTCCAAGTGAAAGAACTTAAGAAAGTAGAAATAATACTACATCACGTAGTTTTGTTTAATTGTGAATAATGAATTTCTACAAAATTAACGCCAAATATATTTAATATTCATATTCCTTTTTTTTTGTCTTTTTACCATTCTGTATCTTTAACCTAGAAATCGAACCATAAGGAAATTTCCGTAAATTTTTCATTATGATATTGCTAGTACATTGTGAAAGGGATTATTACGAAGAATTTAAATATATTTTCTGTATAATTTTAAGTTGCATAATCAAAAACAGTTTAGAAAAAATATCTGGAAAAAGACCAAAATCGTAGAAAGAAACAGGGTTGGTAAAATCCGACTAGAAAATCATAGGAATACTCGCGAAATTATCCTCAATCTTGAAGTTTTTCGAACACACACAATGTTTCACTTTTGCGAAAAATATAGTAGACAACATATTTTCAAAATTTTGATGTGAAAAATTAATTTTTATAAATAGTTTAATAGAAATACTGTGCACCCTTAAATGTTCAAATTACTTAAATGTGTACAGAGACCTCCTAGTGCGTGTTCTTCTTACAGATTTTTTTTAAAGTAATCTAATGTTATTATAATTTATAAACGTATGAGAAAACATGACAAACAAACTCGTGGGAAATTAAACAAAATTTTGTAATACTAATATATTGAACACAGAAAGAGACCAGTTGACTTATATGTAAACTTTCTTTAACGACATATTTTCTATTTATCTAAGATTATTTTACAAAATACCTTCGCGAAGAAAGTTCTATGACGGAAACGTATATTTAAAATCTAAAATAAAGTTAATGACGCATAAAAGACATTAGACATAGTTAATTCTTGTAGACACATACACACACACAAACGCGAGCACGCACATAAGCACGCGTACACTCTCACACACGCACGCACACACACAAGCACGAACGCACGCACGCACGTACGCACGAACGCACGCATTCACGCACTAGTATTGCTAACTCAAAAATATTGTTTTTAGAATGATGCAAATATAGTCATTGAATACAGGTAAAAATACTATAATTTCCTGATATTTTAATTCTTATTACATAATATTTAAATCATAAATATGTTAAAAATTTTATATATATATTTATTATTATATTATGTATATACTTTCCATATTATATTATGTATATAAATAAACTGACGTGTTTTTTAAGGAATCTTATTGACGTTTCTTATAGGACCAAATTGGAAAAAACTGTTTAAATTAAATTTTCTTCTATTTTTATTAAAGTCCTATTGGTTAATAATCAACCGAACCTAGCTGTTCTTAGTAAAGCTTCCTTTAGTCAAAATTAAGTATTTCTTAAATAGTGAATCCATTCTCCGTAACCTTATTTATTTATTTGTCACCTATGGTGAAAAAACAGATATAAGTCATAGTGAGATATAAAACGCGAGTTTTTCAAGTATTAGATTAACTCGTATCCTGACAATTCCACATCAAAATAATATTCTTCTTACATATATCCTCAGTCTTAAATAAATATTTGTATGATACATTATATAACAATAATGATAAACAAAATATAAATATTGAAATTAGTGAAATCAGTCTTTCATTCAAAATTCACTATAATAGTTATCATTAATAAGATTAATAGTCCGCAATTAAATGAAACTACGTGATGTAGTATAATTTCTATTTTTTTAATTTCTATACCACGACCTAGGTTTCGTTGTATTACAACATCTTCAGGTGGGATATTAGCAAAAAAAAAGACTTTCTTTTTTCCTGTTTTTTTTTTGCTAATAATTATATAATATTGATAGAAAGTATGGATTCCATACTGCAACAGCACATACAATTTGAGATCGCACAAGAGTTGTGTAGAGGATTCGATACTCTCTCATTTACTTAAAGGGTTTGGTAGTTCATAAGACAAAGCACAGCGAGGCATCAGCTTGCGAGGTGATCTGCTTAACGTGAATATCAAAATGTAAATTTTGATCAAACATCACGCCAAGATCACGCATGCAATTAACAGACTCCAAAGAGTGGCCACCTAAACTGTTAATTTTTACAGTTTGTTGCCTGTTGCTGAGATAAGAGATGAACCAATGAAGTAAATTACCCTTTATGTATATATATATATATATATATATATATATATATATATATAACAACATGTTGGTTAATATTGATGGGTTCCATACGGATCCGTGCAGCTCTTCAAAAATATGCCGATGCAATGCCGGATAAATCATATTGTGAACTACTTTTTCAAATACCTTAGATTTTGCTGATAAAACAGATATCGGTCGATAATTTTCGATAAATTGTTTGCTGCTAGATTTATATACTGGTATTATGTGAGCAACTTTCCAACATCCGGGAAACGTAACCTGAGCGATACACATATTAAATATTGTAGTGAGTGGAACATAAATTGTAACGTGTGTGTTCTTAAGAAATATAGGTTGTGAAATATAGGATGTAAATGATGTTGTCTGGATCTGCTACTAACTGAACCAATCTAGTATTATTGTAGTATAATCAAAGTAAACTAGTATTTCACTCTAATATTATGTAAACTGTATGTATAGAGTATGGAACGAGGTTAATATTTACTCAACCTTCATGAATTTGAAGAAGGCTCGAATTTAATAGCAAATCCATTACCGTTTCCAGAAGCTTTAATTTTCCTTCCCAATGCAGATCACATAAATTAAGGGTTACCAAATCATACATTCCACACAGGACCATCAGATCAGTTTACAGTCCTAAATATACAAACCTGGATAAGCAAACGGTGAATTAATTCAATTTATTTTCAATTTTGTTGAAATATTCATTTGAGTTTCACATAAATAAGTTTATGAATATGTCAATAAATAATAATTTACATAGTAAACTTTATACTAAAGAAAAGATAATAATTCATATTTGTTTTAAGTATCTTAAAAAAGAAAAAACTGGGTGCTCCTAAGTCCACTCGCATCTCCATCCCTCAACTTTTCTTGACATTTATATATATTATATATATATATATATATATATATATATATATATATTGCATAGCTACAAACCATGTTAATCCCATGTAATCAATTTTAAAGGGAGATAAATAAATGTTAATTTTTTTTCATTTCTTGTGCCGCGTGATTACTAAAAAGATCCTATTTATGATTTTTAGTGACAAATCTCCAGAAATGTACTGAAAAATACGCAAGTACATTTTACTCTATCTACTACATTACTACGAAGAAAAACGTTCGGTATATTGTGGACGGAATTCCGAACCAATGAGTCCATACTTCGAGAGCTGGGCATCAAACAAAAACTATCAAGCACAATAAAAGCTCGCATTATTACTTTCTTTGGACGTATAACACAGCGCGGATGCGAATCCATGGAGGGCCTGGTAGTGCAAGGCAAGGTCGAAGGCATCAGACCACGCGGCAAATTACCATTGACGTGAACAAATCAAATAAAGAGGATCTTCAATGAACCACTGCGCGAATGTACAAGGAGAGCGAGAGTTTGCAAAGAGTGGCATCACATTGTGAAACAGGCCACTAATGTTGACGTGATGACCACGACCACTTTATTTATAATTTTTGAATAATCACAAATGATTTTTCGTATTTTACACTGTTCCTAAATGGCGAAATGAATTTAGTAGCTTTCTCTCAAAAAATATTTTTCAAATTATTTATTTATTCTAAGTTTTTAGAAAAAAAAGCTTAAAGATATGGTATAATTCCTGCTAAACTAAATTTTTAAACTCAATTACATTATTGGAAATGGTTACAAATTTTAAGTTAATATTGAATATAAAAAAACTAAAAAAAGCTGGTTGAACAATGAACATTGTATGTTTCAGTAGTCGGTACAGCTATACGCGTATCTAGATTTTTTACACCAAGTATAAAACAAACCCATGGAAGACGATCATTACTAAAAATTATTACTAAAAAACCTTTCCTGGGTTTAAATCATCCAAAAAAAATTTGAAATGATATCGAATCGAAGTAAAAAAAATTGATTTGCTGTGCTATCGATTGTACATTTGTACTAAATCTTTCATATTTTTTTTCCTTTATTTCATGCGTATGTAAATAATTAACTCAATGTACGGTACACTGTCCACTTCAGAGAACGTAAATATCAATTTTGAAACACAAAATTATTTTTGCAAATCATCTAAATCATCTGCATGGAGTTTCTGTGAACTTATCACAGACCCAATCACACGTCATAATTTGGACGACTATTACTCGTAAACTAGTAGAGCCTAATCAGCTGTGCAATTTTTTCCTTTAATTTTGTTAAACACACTATTATGTTCATTCTACTATGTGAATGTTTTTGAGATATTTAAAGATAACGGTTTATCTGGCACAGAATGGGGACACTTAAATCTAACAATAACGATTTAGTTTATGCTTAACATTTCGTAAATGTATATCCCGTATCGAAAATATGTTCATGGCATATCCACAACATTTTTGAAAGACCTTTTCAACTATACCTACTCAAGGGTGTTATTGAATAATTCGTTTAAAAAAAATAATTCCAACTTATCATGCAAGGGAGCTACACCAAAAGTTTTTTAAAATTCTTTAAAGTTTGGTTGCATAAATTTGCAGGTGTTATAAGTATATATAACTGAACCAAATTACCGCATTATGTCACTGATAGTCTACGAATAAAACAACAATGACATACGGATGGACAAATAAACAGACATAACGAAAGTTCCCAGTTGGACTACAGAAATAGAAATGGATGTGTGGCATTATTGAAACCATTGCCATAAGTCTTTTATGTATAAAAGATATCACATTGCTGTTGAGGTGCGTATTATAAACCAGCGAGAGCATACGTTTTAAATTTATGAAAAATATTTTTTTTTGTTTATAGAAATATATTCAGGAATTAGAACTATTTCCTAAAATAAGAAAGATCCTGCTGATTCAATCAAATTTACTTTTAAACGTAATAACATATATCGACTACGTAGATGAACGAAATGAAATCTCATGGTAAGAGATGTGATGTGATGTGATATAAGTTATAGTCTCGAGTTACAGTAATTTTCGAACGTACGCCGAACACGATCATCCTCAAAAATGTAAGTTAGTTAATTTGTAACTTTAAAATTCAGCATATTGTTTCAACCTCTCTATATTCAACTCAGTTTTTATATTTTACTAGCATTTAAATTTATAAGTTATTAAAGAAGTTCCAGTTTACTTATTTTTGGGACACAGTAGAGTCGTTACTCACTAAGAAGCTGTATCTCAAAATATGGTATCGTAACGAAACAACACATACATGTGTTTTATGTCAAGAACAGTTCTTAATTAATCATAAATGTAAACTACAAAGTAAAAACATTTTAATTCAATCTTACACATGTCAAAAAATATGCGTAAAGCCAGGAATGTAAAACAGATAAAAAAGTTGTGAAAAATAATGCGATTTTAAATTATTTTTGTTGTGAAAAATAATGCAATTTTAAATGATTTCTAAACGCAAATGATATAATTGCTCCATTATCTAATATTTATTTCATTAATTATGATTACGTAATTTTAGCTATTATCAATTGTATATCATGAGAATTTTATTTAGATATGGCGAGCGATTTATTTTCAGAATCGAGCTGATTTCGTAATCGAACTGAATGACCTTAAGAATTAAAAGTTTATTATATTCTTTGCAATATATACCTTACTTGAATAAATATTAGAACAGATCTGTTGAAAATATGTGGTTAAAAGCAGAAAGATTACAGTCCTTTTCAGCAACCATCCATGGTAGCCGATACATTTTTGTGACAAAATAAGTATAAACAAACATTGATTTTTTCAATGAAGCACAACACGATCATCGCATAATCGACTGAGAACATACTATGCCTTAAGGCGTATGTAATCAATTATGAAATTAATTTGGTCGGTGTACAAACTAACCAACATTTCATAATGTATTCAAAAGGTGAACAATCAAACAATGTTGTTTGTAGTTAAATTTTCTATGATAAATAAAGATATTTTCATTCACACTACTTGGGTTTCGTACTTATATTACTTCAAATCATTATTTTTATACAGTACATATGTATTCTTTTAACCTAAAAGTTTGGCGTGAATAAAAAAATTGATTTATCCATAATACACTTTAAGACAATTATTTTAAAAGTCATGGTAACGCTGAATTTTATTGCTCCCAACATAATGAAGATTTAACCTAATTTCCGCATAATTTTTTAAAAATTAAGATATATACATTTTAGGTCAAGGGATTCCAGGTTCATGATTGACCTAATTACGATGTAGGTTTAAATGCAACTTTAACAATATTCTACATCATGATCTTTTAAGAAAAAAACAAAGAGTAATGGTAACTTTTTAGCCGGGGACAAAAAATATTAATTAAGTAGTAGTCTAAATGATACTTTACCTTGAGACTACAAATATAATTTTTTCTTAAGATGAGCATAAGACACGTTTGGAAGATATAAAGAGCCACGACAATAGAAATAAGCTAATGTAACAAAAATTTATAAGAACTTAACATATATTAGTTTTGGATATTTTTGGTTTTTTTAAATTCTCAGCAACATACAAAATTTAAACTGATGCATCTATTAGCATTATTACTAACTACAATAACAATGCGCAAGCACAATCTTTAGCTACTATAGAAATAGGAAAAACTAACAAAAATTTTCTTTTTCATTATAAACAAAGTATGAATTTCAAAATTTTATATCTTGGTGGGAATTTCAAAAATCCAATCGCAAAACGTTTGCATAAAATATTACTTTATTCACCAAGTTTCATTATACGACGCTATTTTTATTATGTGAACCTGTCACGTCTCTGAAACAGTTGTTAAACTATTATTTCTATTTGAAGTTAACATTTTCGCTCACCTAAGCAAACCATTTCTAAAATCTTTCTTAAAATATTTTTTCCATTAATTTCTTACTTTTTTTTTCATCAAATATGTCCTACAACTTTGTTTTTGTCCACTTTTTCGGTTTTAAGTTAAATAATTACACAACTTAAGTTAGGTCCATAACTTATTATGAAGTAGAATTATCCAACGTAAAAAATAAATAGTATTGTCACAGCAGTAGGGTTCCATCTGGAATAGGATTACCAGGTGTTCCAATTTAAGTTTATTGCGGAACGTCCCAATGTGTTGGGTTAACATAACTCATCGTGGTTTCGCCAATATCCCAGTTTTATCACTTCTAACAATATATATGTATATATAGGTATATATATATATATATATATATATATATATATATATATATATATATATATATATATATATATATATATATATTTAATGCATATTAAACTTAAGTACAACGATGCTCTTGAAAACAAATTCTGAATGCGATGAAAAAATATTTTCATTTAATGAGTGAAAACTCTTTTTCTTTCATGAACCGGTTATTAACCTTTTTATACCGTTTCCGGTTTTGCTGAAAATTTGATTCCAAATGTTATGAAATAAATCTATGCAAAAGGATAATAGGATAATTTTTTTAACAATATCTGTTAAATTATATTATGCACATTTTATTACCGTATGGTTTGTTTTTTTTACAGAAATGATTCTAATATTATATGATAGCGGAAATATGATACTGTAAATAAAAAAAATACCAACGAGATTTTTGATACAGGTAAATAATTTTGAAATAAAGAAAATATAAAATTTGTCGTTTTATTAACACTATGGCGCCATTTCAATCTGAAGCAACAATAATAGAGGTGTAGTATTGTTTTGTATCAACAACGTGGCACACCGAAATCATGTGAAAATTTCTTTATAATGATACCCAATATAGACACCGATGCCATTAACTTTCTGCTATCCTTGTATTATGTAAAATTTTTACAACTTTTAAATACTTGCGGTCTATATAATATTAAATGTAATACATTTGAAGCACTTTTTATTTTCAGTTTTATGCGTTTACTTTTTTATAACAAATGCTATACCAACTCTTAAAGATTTCATTTTAAAAACATGACTGACAGGTAACTCCTAGTTGATCCTTCATCATATAAAATTCGAACTAATTATTTTTATGCACTATCTGGACCCAATATTCATATAAAGCCTATCGAATTTAACGTCACAAACTCAAGAACTATTTAAATAAGGACTAACTTTTAATTCTAGCAAAAAATTATCCCTATGAAATAAAAAATTTCAAGTTTAAATTTAAAATAATAATAAAATTTTCTCAACTAAATGAAATTACGTGAACTAGTATTATTTCTACTTTATTTAAATTCTTTACTAGGAATAGGGTTTCGTTGTATGACAACATCTTCAGGTGGGAAAAAAATTAATTGTTTATATTGTGTTAATTAATCCAAAAATAGCCAACATATTTAAAATTAGACAAAATTTGAAATGTGTACATTGTACAAAAAGTGCTAGGTATTTATAATAATATAAAAATAATATCAAATCTCTAAATTTACTTTTTAAGGTTATTTTTACATTTTTTTCCATCTACTTGACATTGATGGCTTGCTTGATTTTTAACCATTTAATTTATAACATAATAAAATTCATGTAATACCATTACTGTATATATTATTTTATAATAACTGTAATGAAAGGCTACGGAATTTCTGAAAAGTTCCTATTATTTCCAATTTACTTATAAATTAAAAACTCAATAAAATCCTAAAAATATACAGATACATAAATCCTAACGCATGGCCCAACATATGAAATAGTTTTCTTAAAAATATAAAATCTAAAAATTTTCATGAATTTTCCTTACGATAACTCATGACTAATCTGCTTATACTGGCTAGTTTATTTTACATGCTAAAGAGTTGTGGCTGATTATCAGACAAAACAGATAATATATAAAATATTTTTGGTAACAATGACAAAAGTGTAACGAGGAAATAAAATTTACCATGAAAAGTGAAATAAGATGAAAATTTAACTTAAACGCCTGCTTATTACACAGTTTATATTGTATTTAACGAAATGTGTAAAATGAAAATTAATTCCGCTACAGCACAAGACCAAACCTACTAAATATTTTACTTCATAAGATATAAATTATGATTAGAGGGAAATAAGGCAAAAGAAAGATTGGAGTTTAAAGTATTTTGTACGCATTTTATAACATAGTTTAAATTCTCCATATTTACCTCTTACCGACTATTCATTCTTATGAAATAGAGGTAAAATTTACATAAAAAGATTTACATGAAATTCACACAAAAAGAAAAATATTTATGTCTACATTACAAAATTTTCCAGATAACATTAAGTTCTTTTTGCGCAAAAGAATTTTCCCACCCTTATTAACGTCCATTACAAAAAGCCTTGAGTAAATTACCAGGCTTCTTATCGCATCCATGCTATTGCCAGGCGAAATAGAATTTTTGGGATATGTTCTGTTTGAAGTTAGTTCAAGTCTGAATCACGGAAGAATGAATAAAAATACAAACTTCAGAATGAAGTTCAAGGTTGATTTTTCCTAATTCGAAACTCGCATTTATTAAAGACAAAGAACATCCCCGCCTTACTGGAATCGATAATTTTTAGAAAACGTAATTTTTCTTCTCTGGAATAGATACTTTTTTAGAAAACATATTTTTTCTTCCCTATATTCTTACGTGCGGTCATACCTTATTTTTCTAATATAAACATATGACATGAAAATAGCTTAATACGAGTGTTTTGTAAAGAAACTGACAGATTTGAGAAAATGTACAATTTCAACGTAATGTATCAAACAAGTTTTTGATGATCACTATCCAATTGTTTGAATTGTAAATATGAACCTAAAAAATTTTCGGACCTTGATTTATTTCATCCTATAAATATTTTTAATGTACTATACCTAAATTTACCAAAAGAAATTAAGCATTTTTGACCGCTGCTTGAGAATTCACGGGGGCGGTTGTCACGTACTGCATGCACTCAAAGTGAGTTCCACGATTTTCGACCATTCGGTTTGCAAATAATTTTGAAGCCAAATTTATTCTACTTGCCATACTACTAATCGGTATTCAATAGTGTAAGCCATGAATGAATTAAATTAATCAAAATTGCTGAAAGTGTAATTTTGATTCATTTCGATGTACTATACACGATTGACGTTTTCACGAAAATAAGTTGAGCAGTATAGGACACTTCGATTCCTTGCTGAAATTATTTATTCTTATAACTTGCTCTATAGTGTAAATATAATTTATATGAAAAAAAAAAGTTAAAGTAACAGATAAAAATAATGCCTGGATTTATTAAATACCTGTACAAAATTACTCTTCCCACTCCCACGTCTCCTAAATTTTCCATCGCAAAAACATTTGCAGGTAATAATAAGGTGAAATATTAAAGTGAAGTATAGGCAAGCTTTCACTTTGAAATTCACTAATATTTGTATAATATTTATTTATTTCAATCAAAATTCAAATTGATAAAGGAATAAGAGCAAACAAATATTGACGTGAATCCCTCGTATAGTAAAAAAGCACGAGCATATTGCACATAAGTTGAAATGAAACTTCTTTACTTAGTCGAATTAGTTATTAATTTATAATAACCATTAGTTACCTAGAATTACGTTCTTCTTTCAATGTTATTTTTATTAAGCAATATTTGACCTAAATTGTGGTAATATACTACATCTCTCTTAACCCGAAGCAATTGAATAAATGAAAATATAATAGTCGCACATTATTATACTGTATAATGAAAATATAATAGTCGCACATTATTATACTAAACTCAAGAAAGACGAGGAAATCCTCAGCGACCTACCGATTCATCGGCAGATTCACATTTTAGTGAACTTTCTGAAATTCTCAAACGCTGAAAACATTACTGCTCGCCAATTCCACCGCCGGTCGAATGCGTTTAGCATTTGTCTTCTCAAGCAATTTGTCCTCTCAAAAATTATTTTCATTTAAAAAGTGTGAAACTTTTTCAGTACATTTAAATTAAAAAAATAGAGCATAACACTGTTTATCGAAATGTCGTAGACGAAGTGTTTGCATACACATCACACACGATTAGTGAATACTTTATGCACAATATAACACAATGCTCGTAAAATTTAAATAACGTGTATCTATGGAGATGTTAAAAATCTTTTTGTCACGGAACCCTCATTATGTGAGAATAGATTCTCATTTTATTGATTTATTTCATAATTAACGAGTAAAACTTTTATCGCTACCTGTTTTAAAGAAATGTGTTGAAAATGCTTTTAATATTGACTATTCCCCCATGTCATTTTAATATAACCATTTTTTATTAGTAATATGATATATAATCTCTGGAGCATATTATTAATGGAAATATTATACGCATTACCGCATATTGAAATTATAAGAAAAAACTTTTTAAAATTTATTTTTCTTGAACTGAAAAATATGCCACCAAATTTTATATTCATGTACCGACCGGTGCAGAAATAATAAAACTTAGACAAGTAGAGGAAATGTTATAATCCGTATTATGTTTTCATCTCAAAACATGGAAATCTAAATACAATTCAGAAAAAAATCAAACTCAAAAAATTTAGTTTCACTGACAATGAAACCGCAACTTTCAGTAATTAAATTCATGTTAAAATATATTACTCAAACATAGAATCTAGTATTTAAAATCTACAAATAGTTTATTCAAATGTTTTAAATTATTTAAACTAGATGAAAATTAAGATTTGAAATGTAATTTTGTGGTATTTCATTACTCGTTGCGGTATTTTAATATTCACTCAAACAAAAGTAACCCAAAATTCTAAAGAATACGTATCGCTTAATGAACATGAATATTCTTAAAGCGATCTCTAAATGTAAATAAAATAATAATTTTAAAACTGAAGTTGCGTTCATTGAAGCAAACGTGTTTATTTATATTAAAACCTTATTTCTAGGTGAATGCTCAATATTTAATTGGCATGTATAGAACTTTCATCTTTATAAAAAATACGTTTTAGTTAGAATTAAAATAATTTAGCTTAAATTTAAATTTTTCAGCTAAAAAACGAGGGTCGCAAGTAATTTAAAGTTTTACAAGTAAAATATTAAGGTATAATTTTTTGTTAATTACTCCGAGCACAGTGCATATTTTAAAATTATGGAATTTACTCGAATGTAAAGAAGATTTCCATGTGATTATTCCGAATTCAAGGTTTAACCTTGAAACTATGAAAATTTCTTTCTTTGATCCGTCCTCCGTGAAATATTTTAATTGCAAGCAACTAATTATGTCAGTCTCTCTTTAATTATGTCAACTAAAATATAATTTATTAAATGAAAGCGTTATTTGATCACGTATAGTTCGTAATATTATGATCTCTGTGTTATTTTCATACGTTTAGGCTCTTCTAAAATATTTTTAATATTTTCTTTTTCAGAGATCATGACCTCAAAAATTAAATGCGCACTTTGTTATTAATTGTTTTACATATTTCACGTTCTCCGCTTTTGTATCACTTGATAACAATAATTTAAATTATCACTTAAAGTGTATTTACACGAAAATTGTTTTATCACGAGTGAACATATTACATAAATATCAAAAGAATTAGCGAATCAAGGAAAGAACCACTATACTTCATCAATGTTCCCTATATGAGTATACAACAGTTATTTTCAAAACTTCTACGTAACTTTTGTCTGACAATCTCAAATAAATGGGGGTATGAAGTGTAACGCTTAGCTCGAAATTGCCGTTTTGGTATTACAACTTATTTTTTTTAGTTTCAGTTAATCAATTAAAGAACCAGTTTGTATGAGATTAAGTTTTAGTATACATATAATTGGAAAAATCGAAATAATTAAGGAAAATCAAGGACGTGCCTATGTATACACATGCATTTGTGTGTACATCTTGCGGTACTAATTAATAAATTTAGCTTTCGGGATCTCACAGGTTATTTCTTATGAGGTCTTGAGGACCCAGGCGACCTCAGATACAGTGTTCGACGAGGTTGCCGGTGATTAACAAGTTGTTACTGGTCTGAAGTCGCAAGCGGCCTCAACTGTATCTTCATGAGTTAATTTTATCTTTCAGCGTATCAATATTTTCCTAGTATATCTTTCACATGAGTAACATATTGTACATTTCTCAGACACTATTATAATTTTCAAGTCAGATTATAAATCATCACATATCACATATCATACACATCACATATCATACATATATATATATATATATATATATATATATATATATATATATATATATACATATATATATATATATATATATATATATATATTAAAAAAAATTACAAGATAAACCGTTATTAATGAGTAGTTTGGAAATATAAATAAAATATTTGAAGTAAATAGTTGCATTGATTTAGTCTCTCACAAAAATAAATTTTATTTTTCATGTATAGTGAAAGTGAAGTGACGTATACGAAAATGAAAACTCAACAACTCATTTAGAGACATGGAATTTTTTGAATATGCTCAATGGACGTTTTTTCTTTGTTTACTAGTCGTTAACTAATAATGACTATAACGATTTTTATATCAACCGGTTTAATGTTTTTTAATCACAGTAAATTTCAACCGTAGTAGTTTCGTTAATATTGAAAGTAACATAGATTTTACTAATGTGTATTTAAAATTGCTTAAGAAATTAATTTAACCAAAATGAGTACATTTTATGGCTATTTAGATTCATTCTGACTTATTTAAGTACGTATATTTTGTATCGAATTAGTTTTCAAACGTTTAAAACTCTATTTTAAATAGCAGATATCTGAATTATATTTTTTCTACATATTGTTGGAAGCTTATCTTTTCTTCAAATTTTCATTGTGATTTATTTTTACCAACATATATTTTGTATATATTAACCCATTATTAAAACCGAACGAGATCCAGTCAATGTATTGTAGAGAGGCCTTTGAAATAGAATCGTAATAATAAGCTAAGAATCCAGGTTTCATTGTTTAACTATATTTGAAAAAAACACAACCATAACACCAATCGATGCATAAACAATGAGAGATGGGTAAGAATTCAATTAATAGTTCTGTTGTTTTTTAAACAAAATTATTCAGACAAATTTACCTTAATTTACTAACAATACAGTGTAATTAGTAATGAATACCACGCTACAGAATCCAGACGTCTGTTAATAAATAGTATAAATACCCTCTTGATCGTCTCAGTTTCTATTGTTTATTAGAGTAGAAATTTAAATAATCCAACTTTTCGGGCGAATTTACAATTTTTTACTCATTTGTCGAAAGAGATTTATAATATAAATTTAAAACATTGACTTCCAATGGACTCAAAATAATTTATTATAAATCACACAATAATTAATTTTATATTAAAAATTATTTATAATATACAATTTTACATTTCCTTAAGTTAATCGGCGGTATTGGCACCGAATTCGAAAATAACTAACTTAGTTATTTGTTGCGTAAAAGCCGATACCTATTTTGAGTTAATTCTTTTTTACTTCTGAGTACCTACTTTTTTGAAGTCAGTCTTTTAAAAGATATTTTATTTTAGAATTATTAATGATTAATTATATGAATCATCTCATAATAATTAACACTCAGTTATTATCTTTCTTAGAATATTGCATAATTATTAAAAGTTCCGAGCAAAAGCTACTGTATAGGTAATTTCCTCTTTGTCTAAAGTGGTTATCAATAACACACAGAAACGAAGCGATAGTAGTTGCCGCCAGTGGGTATCTGTTAGCCGTTGAGAAATGTCGTTCTGCATATCCGAAGTACAATATCAGATTTTGCAGAGTAACTACGACTTGATGAGTTCCGTTCTCCATATATGAAATACAATATCAGATTTTGCAAACTAATAACTAAAATAACAACTAAACGGTAGCAAATATATTGAATCACGATTGATTTACTACCATCAGTTAAGGAGTTGAATTATTCATCTTCAGAACTCATCATCCGACCCCGACCTTGTTGATAGTGCAGTTATTTTACAAAGCAAAAACTACCAGTAGCATATATCTTGAATTACGTTTGATTTACTACCATCCGATGAAGAGTTCTATTGTTTATCTGCAGAATGCATCATCAGACTCTGACATGGTCGATGTTGTAATTATTTTGCAAAGTAAAAATTGCCGTAGCAAATATTCTGAATCATATTAAATTTATTACCATCCATTAAGGTGTTCCAATGTTCATTTTCAGAACTCATCATCAAATATTGACCTGGTCGACGGTGTAGTTATTTTACAAAGTAACAACTACTAATAGCAAAAATCTTTAATCACGTTTGATTTGCTAACATCTGTTAAGGAGTTCCCTTGTTCGTCTCCAGAACTTACCATCAGACACTGACCTGGTAAATAGTGTAGTTATTTTGCGAAATAACAACTACAAAGTGCAGTTATTTTGCGTAATAACATTAGCAAATAAGTCGAGTTATATTTGGTTTACTGTCATTTGTTAAGAATTTCCATCGTTCATTTCCAGAACTTATTATCAGGTCATCATCATAGTTATATGAGACCCACATAAAGTATCTTCTTCCAAAAAAAAGAATCATCTAAATCGATCAACTCGGTAAAAAATTATCGCTGAACGTACATAATAAAATAAAGATTCCGACGAATTGAGAACCTCCTCTTTTTTTGAAATTGGTTAAAAATGAATTCTTGTCTTTGAATGATTCATTCAAAATGATATAAATGGAGCGGTATTTTTAAATATTCAGAAATATACTGTTATGTGACTCGCAAACTTGTGGCATATATTAATACTATTTCGCAAAATTTTTCATTTGGAGGCGTAAATATAAATTTGCAACCTTTGCAACTTTGTGGCATTCCTAATAATGGGATTATAACATTTAGAAAAATACTAACAACATTTGTGTTATTCAAGCAAATTTTGAATACCTGTGCTGGTATTTGTAATTCTTACGTGATTTTCGTCCAGATTTAGTGATAAAGTTTAAACAAACTATATGAAAATCACCATAATATAATCTGCTTAAAGTATTTCATCATCTCTTATTAAAGCCATAGCTACGAAGGTTTCTGAGCGTTTGTGTAAAGCTTTTGCAAATTCCAAGTATTATTTTATCTGGAATCGGGATATAACATTTAAAATGTTATATCCCGATTCCATATAAAATAATACTTGGTGAACTTAATCATTGCTAGGAAAATATTTTTTTCAGTACAGCTTTTTCTTCCTTCGCTTCACACATTCGTTATCATTCTAGGAGACTACAGACTAAGTAAAAGTAAAGTATTACGCATATCTTCCTCAATATTTTCTGAGATAAATTAATTTCGCAACAATTGGCAAGAACTATTATCACAAAATCATCAGCGTGACTACGTAAATAAAAAACTGTAGTCGAAATCATTTTAAAGTAAGAATAATCTTGTTTAATAAGGAAAATGGCAAATTCGGTGCACTAATTTTCATACACACTTTTTATTTTGTTCAAATACGGAAAAACGTATCATTATAACCATTCGTAGATATAATATTAGCTGCTTTTAATATTGATGTAGGTATAATATTGCAGGTAAAATATTACCTACATTAAAAATGTTATCATTCTAATTCATACTCTTCTCAGTCATTTAAAGTTTTCATTCAATTTTCACTTCATCTGTTCTTCAGGTTTTATTTCAATTTTGTAACTGTTATTCATGTTATATGATTATAGCGGAATATTTGATATAAAATGCAAAAAAATATTATTTCATAAAATATTTTAAATTTCTTTTTTAGTTTTCACGTAATCAATTAATTTTTTTAACTAATATCATTATTTACATTATGCTAATTTTTGCCTTTATGTTAAAATTTTAATTTTTTTTATTTTATGTTTGTTTATCGTTAAATATAATTGAATTTAAAGGCTAATGGTTAAATACCAATAATATAAATAGAATACTAATATAAACCTATTTTCAATACTTTTGAGAGACTCATTATTAACTGTCTTAATATGTTTAACGTTTGTAATTTTGAACTGAAAATTAGTAGTTTTCTTAGTATTGTTGAAGTAATGATAATAAATATAATTATTTCATTGATCCATTTCTTCAAATCTTTAGAAGAATTGCTTTTAATTATCGGTGTTTTCTTTGTACGGAGTACAAAAAATTAATTTACTTATTTGAGAATACAGGTTCTGTCAAGTAATACTTTGACTTCAAAGTTACACAAAAAAATTACCGCTGCTGGACAATCCTTTAAATCCGGCTTGATAAAAAGAGAAACAAAATTACTTCTATAAAAATGTCTAATGCGACCCATTCTGTAGCATCGTTAATACCGAAACGTATAAACATTGTAAGAGTACAGAGAATAAAATAAGCTAAACATATAATTAAAATATAGAAACCAGAAAATAAAAAAACTGTTTAACACGGGTATGGGTGTTACAGCAAGAAAACACCAAAACTGAAATCCATGGATTGATTAGGAAGAAACCTAGAAATACTGCGGGTCAAGAAGAGTCAAGAACAATACAGCCTGGAGACGGTTTTTTGAAAAGGCCAAAGCAGAAGAAAAAACCATTAATGAAGAACGTTCTTCAATTATATACTTTTTTCATGCTATAGAGTAATATCTTGTACCAGTTTTCATTTTGTTCTTGTCTGTAAGAGTAACTGACGAATTGGATCAGATAGTTGAGGTTTGCATTCATACGGAAGGTTTCTATGTTGTAACTATAGCAGTTAATTCTATGTTACTAGTTACATGCTGGTAATGATATGAAAAAATAACAATACTTTTAATATATTTATCTGAAATAACAAAAAAATATTAGAATATAATAGTTGCATAGAAATATTTAAAAGCGAAATATTAAAAAAAAACAAGCAACAAAACTAAGACGAACAGAACTAGTTACCGGAAAGCTGCTTTATTAAAAATCTCTCATGGCGTGAACATGACAAAAAGACATACCATTACATGCATAGCTACATGGTTCAAAAAGCCTCGCTTTTTCAGTTTTTGTAAGAGACTAATTAAAAACCACTTCAGACACTTGAGAGTACGATTCATTTTATTTACCTGATTTTTTATACTAATATCTTCATATACTTTTTTATTATTTTTATATTTTTCATATATTTTTTTATATGCCTTACGCCTTTTTGTTCTGTTGCTAACAAAAATCATCAAATTTCAGGTAATTTTGTCATCAAATGCACCCAACTAGCCCGCTATAAGAGACTGCTAAAAATAAGTACAAACAGAATAATATACCACATTTTTTTTCATTGTTAATATAACAAATAAAAGAGGGGTAATTTGTTTAATATTAAAGTGGGAAATTATAAATAAAGTATTCATTCCGCGTAAAAGCCAGTTTGTTCTTAATTTTTTGTTGATGAATATATTTCATGTTCCGAAATAAAAAATCACCAGAGTTATTTTACATTTCATAGAAAAAGCGGCATTTCTCATTGGGTCGTTCATGCTATACCATCTGTTATCTATTTTTATGTTGAACAAACAGACTGTGATGTAATAGATATTCACTATGTGGAGAATATTGCAGATTAAAAAATAATGTCATTTTCTCATCAGTAGCACTTAGCGTAACCGCGTCAAGTAATCGAAAACGTCAGTACTTGATGCGACACATAAGTAAAGCTCACCAAACAAATGTAGCACAAAACGTGACGTCTGCTAGACTTGCGGCACGTACGCTAATCGTTTGGAACATTTTGCTGAATTTCACAATTTTCCACACTCTGAATCACTTATTAAGATTAAACGGTGTCAAGCCTGAAAATACGATAGTTACGCACGTTACTAGTTGCATCATTACCTTAGGAGGGGCTGTCTCATCTTTTCGTGTGATAGAAAGTAGTGTTTAAAAGGTATGAGATATAAAAAATATACGTGTTGATCCAGAGATCCATGTAAAAAAGGCGAAGCGCTTTTTTTTTATAATAACAAAAAAAGAGGTTTCGGCTACATTAAATAGGTACTTTTGTTTTTACTTGATCACAGTTTTCTTTTGAATGTTTTGAATTATCTGATTATTTATTTTACTAAAAAATCTAAAGAGAATCTAATAATTCTATAATGAGTTTTTTGTAAAACTATACTTTAAGCCAATGTTGCTAAAATAATTTATTTCTCTCAATTGAATATTGAAAGTGGTTTAAAAATATTATTTTAAAAGAGAAACTATTTTGTAAAACCTTTTCATGTTAAATGAAAAAAGTATTATTCAGTTTTAGGGAAAATACCAAGAAGTATTTTTCCATTCATGAACAAATAACGATTGTTGCTTAAGGGCCGAGAATGAAATTGCGGGTATAAGTTACAAGATGATTTTATCATCCACTCTTTCTTTATTTTTTACTATTATATTAAGTTACAAGATGAATTTATCATCCACTCTTTCTTTATTTTTTACTATTATATTAAGTTACAAGGTGATTTTATCATCCACTATTTCTTTATTTTTTGTTATTTAATTGAAACTATCCAAATTCAGAATTCAACGCCTGGTTCAAATGTCCTTAAGTAATATAGCAGCTATTGAATATATTTGGCGTTAATTTTGTAGAAATTTATTATTCACAATTAAATGAAACTACTTGATATAGTATTATTTCTGTTTTCTTTATCGGAAGTTTCGCTGTTCTTCTATTTGTGAGTTTATGTATATTTTTGTAACAAGAAATATATCCATTTTTCATAAAAATGGTGTCTTGTATCAAACTGATTATATTTTAAGCTAATTTCTGTAAAAAAATTACATTTTTGATGGTAATCTTAACATTGATTTTTTCAGAAACGGTTGAGAATGTTTGCACAGCATTTTATCATTTTCTGCATAGTTAGATTACACCTGTTTGAATAATAGACAAGACTTTTTTATATACAGAACAATATTTACTATACCAAAATTTTAACCACAGCAACAAGGAAACGCGATATTAATATTCACTTCAATTTATGGAGAATCAAGTATTAAATTCAAAATTGATTGAGCTTTTAAGAAGACATGTATTGCTATGAAAAAGAGGAACATGTAATAAAGTTTTGTACGGTGTTCACAAAATATGTGTAAAGTTCAAAATCAGAAAATTTTGTATCAAGGAAATTATTTTTGGTCTATATTATCTAACAAATTGATATTTGTTGAAATATTTCATTAATTGAACCATTTCAATCATTTTAAATAAAAAAATTTTTAAATTATATTCAAAAAAGTTTTTTACCTATGCAAAATTTCACAGAGTTCGATCAGGTAGTCGAGGTAAAATTTAAAAGTAAAACAAATCACTATGACATTCATAATTTTTCTAGCATTATGGCTGAATTTTTAATAAAAAAACATGCTTGCAGGTTTTATTACACTAAAAAAGTAACTAAAATTCTAATAATATTTGCAATTGAAATATTCCCTTCGACAAAAATTAAAGTGCATGCTCGGTGTTTCTTGTATTGGTTATTGAATAAACAATAGTAAGAAAAAGCTTTTATTGTTTATTGAATAAACAATAGTATACTAATATAGTAGAGTTAGCCTGGTAGTAATATATATTAAAGTAATTAAATTTCTCGTAAATTACGTGGAAACAAAACTAATTTTCGTATTTATTAAAAATGACAATACGACGTCTTATTTTGACGCAACCTCGAATAATTTTCATCGCGTTAGCAAGTCACAAAAGTTTTGCCGCGTTGCGGCGCGTTTTGTCTTTGCTCAATTATGGCTGGGTCGTAAATAGTTTAAAAGTCACGTTAACGTATTCCTTTGTTATCTGCACTTTGAGTGTCACAAGGTGAATTTTGAATTGTGCGAGTTAAAAAAATTGAATACGTCAATAAAATTTATCAGAAAAATTCTGAATGAAACAAAATATATTCTGCGTTTATTTAATATCAGCAACTCAAATGACGTTTCAGTAACATAAATATATATTTTAACACATTACACTTCAAAACCAAATAAACGCGTTCTTCATGTCTTTGGTATTCTGGCTTTTCAACATTTCCGGTTTTTCATTAAATTGGATAAAATAAAACGTAATTGGATAAAATAAAAATATTTTTTTTTATTTTAATTTTAATTCGAAAATTTGATTTATTGATTCCATTTTAAATGCTCAATTTTCTTAAAAATTAGCATTTATCTGTCAACTTTACTTATCTACTATTTTCTTCAAATAAATGATCTAAAAAATTCCGATTATTTATACAAATGTACAAGATTCTTCCGAGATCTACTTTTTTGAAGTCTGCTTTAAAATATACTTTATTTTAGAATTTTTATTGGTTAATATGTTAATATTAATCATTCCAGTACCTCACATTCAATTATTTACTCTCTTAGAATATTGTTTAATTATTAAAAGTCACGAGCAAAAACTAGTATATGGATAATTTCCTCTTTGTCTAAAGTTGGTAAACAACATAGAAGTGAAGCGATAATGGTAGCAGTCAGTGGTTAGATGTTAGCCGTCGAGGAGTTCCGTTCTGCATATTCGAAGTCCAGTCCACTTGAGGAGTTCCGTTCTCCACATCCGAAATCCAATATAAAATTTTGCCAAATAATAACTTATAACTATCCAGTAGCATATATATTGAATCACAATTCATTTATTACCATTTGTCAAGGAGTTCCATTATTCATTTTCAGAACTCATCATTAATCTGACATGGTTGATGGTGTGATCGTATGAAACGTATTTCAAGGTATGAATGTATGAAACGTATTTCAAGGTATTTGGTACTACCAGTACCAAATACCTTGAAATACGTTTCATTTAATACCATTCGTTAAGGTGTTCCGTTATTCATCTCTAGACCTCATCATCAGAACCTAACCTAGTCAGCAGTTTAGTTATTTTGCAAAGTAATAGCTAAGAGTGGCAAATATCTTTAATCACGTTTGATTTACTAACATCCATTAAAGAGCTCCATTATTCACCTACAGAACTAATCATCAGACCCTGTTCTGGTAAGAAATCTAATTATTTTGCAAAGTAATAACTATCCGTAGCAAACATCTTGAATCCTAGTTGATTTACTACCATTCATAACGGATTTCCATCGTTTATCTCCGGACCCGACCATCACATCATTATTGTATTTATACGAAACCACCCCTATAATACCCTCTAGGTCAAAAAAGAATCATCAAAATCAGTGTACTCAGTAAAGAAATTGAAATACGTTTCATACATTCATACCTTGAAATACGTTTCATACGATCACACCATCAACCATGTCAGATTAATGATGAGTTCTGAAAATGAATAATGGAACTCCTTGACAAATGGTAATAAATGAATTGTGATTCAATATATATGCTACTGGATAGTTATAAGTTATTATTTGGCAAAATTTTATATTGGATCTCGGATGTGGAGAACGGAACTCTTCAAGTGGACTGGACTTCGAATATGCAGAACGGAACTCCTCAACGGCTAACATCTAACCACTGACTGCTACCATTATCGCTTCACTTCTATGTTGTTTACCAACTTTAGACAAAGAGGAAATTATCCATATACTAGTTTTTGCTCGTGACTTTTAATAATTAAACAATATTCTAAGAGAGTAAATAATTGAATGTGAGGTGCTGGAATGATTAATATTAACATATTAACCAATAAAAATTCTAAAATAAAGTGTATTTTAAAGCAGACTTCAAAAAAGTAGATCTTGGAAGAATCTTGTACATTTGTATAAATAATCGGAATTTTTTAGATCATTTATTTGAAGAAAATAGTAGATAAGTAAAGTTGACAGATAAATGCTAATTTTTAAGAAAATTGAACATTTAAAATGGAATCAATAAATCAAATTTTCGAATTAAAATTAAAATTAAAAAAAATATTTTTATTTTATCCAATTACGTTTTATTTTATCCAATTTAATGAAAAACCGGAAATGTTGAAAAGCCAGAATACCAAAGACATGAAGAACGCGTTTATTTGGTTTTGAAGTGTAATGTGTTAAAATATATATTTATGTTACTGAAACATCATTTGAGTTGCTGATATTAAATAAACGCAGAATATATTTTGTTTCATTCAGAATTTTTCTGATAAATTTTATTGACGTATTCAATTTTTTTAACTCGCACAATTCAAAATTCACCTTGTGACACTCAAAGTGCAGATAACAAAGGAATACGTTAACGTGACTTTTAAACTATTTACGATCCAGCCATAATTGAGTAAAGACAAAACGCGCTGGAACGCGGCAAAACTTTTGTGACTCGCTAACGCGATGAAAATTATTCGAGGTTGCGTCAAAATAAGACGTCGTATTGTAATTTTTAATAAATACGAAAATTAGTTTTGTTTCCACGTAATTTACGAGAAATTTAGTTACTTTAATATATATTACTACCAGGCTAACTCTACTATATTAATATACTATTGTTTATTCAATAAACAATAAAAGCTTTTTCTTACTATTGTTTATTCAATAACCAATACAAGAAACACCGAGCATGCACTTTAATTTTTGTCGAAGGGAATATTTCAATTGCAAACATTATTAGAATTTTAGTTACTTTTTTAGTGTAATAAAACCTGCAAGCATGTTTTTTTATTAAAAATTCAGCCATAATGCTAGAAAAATTATGAATGTCATAGTGATTTGTTTTACTTTTAAATTTTACCTCGACTACCTGATCGAACTCTGTGAAATTTTGCATAGGCAAAAAACTTTTTTGAATATAATTTAAAAATTTTTTTATTTAAAATGATTGAAATGGTTCAATTAATGAAATATTTCAACAAATATCAATTTGTTAGATAATATAGACCAAAAATAATTTACTTGATACAAAATTTTCTGATTTTGAACTTTACACATATTTTGTCATGTCATGTCAAAATTATTTTGACATGGCCGTGAATTCTGGCGTATGCAGCGTTTGTGCATGAGATGAAGAGAGAAATCTACTTAAATACCATGTGGGGGAAGCCAAAAGCTGAATATAGTACATTATAATTCTTCTTTTTAGTGTCATATTGGAACCAACCAATATTGTAACATATTAAACAATTATTTCTGATTTTGGTGGGATTTAGATCAATCTTTGCAAGTTTGTGGTTGGTATAATTTTAGTTTCGAGCAACCATATGACTTAGAAATTAAGATAACCAGTGAGTTAGAACTTAAAATAACCTTCAAAAAAATTAATCTTGAATTTTTTTCAGATTTGAATAGACAATTGATTATAAAGCACGAAGAGATTAAAAATTATGCATTTCATTATGAAATCAAAAATGCGAATATTTTTAGTATAAAAATTATTACGGTTATTTCATAAAACACTTACATAGACTTGCGTTTCGTAAAAATTAAAGTACAGCATGTTTTAACAGTTTATTAATTGCTGAAGTGATATGTTACAGACACTTTAATTATTTAGATGGCATGCAAATGTATGTAAAATTTCATTAAAAGTTGTTGCTTCTAAAAATATAAAACAACACTCCAAACTCAAAAAAATATAAAACATAATTTATATCTGTGAAGGGAAAAAGCAAGGGATTTCATATTTCATCACGATCATCCATGGTTTTGGGTGTTATTTGTTGGCCATTAAAATGTTAACTTGAGTCACAAGTTATAATCATCACACCCTATCACAGTAAAGAAAATAATATTAATTAAGCATAATTAGAATCGATAACACGTTGTGTTTTCAGAGTGCGTGTGCTATTTTACCTTCCGCTCAATCCTGCCTGTCTCATCCGCCCAAATGAACCGTCAATGGCCTGTCGCTCGCATATACCCCATGCCGATTACCACCGAACGCAGTGAATTACAGTGAACTATCTCCATAAATATATTCGTTATTTTCTGCGATCTACATTCCTCAACTCCGACATATATATACACGGTGTCTGGGAACAAGTATCGGACAAAGAAAGACATTATTCGTTTACTGAAAAATAGTTGATTTTCATTAAAATTAAATTTGAAACATGACTTTCATTTCAGAAAATTGAAAAAGATACTTAAAATTATTTGTCATCTTTTTCAAACACACAATATTTGCGCACATTATTCAGCGCCGCTCGGGGGAATGATCCGAAAAAGGAACGAAGACATCAAGCTGCCCGGGTAATCACCGCACTTCAAATAAGTATTGGGTGTGTTAAGAAGAGTTATGTGTAATATTTTTTGCACTCAATTAGAAAAAGGGCGTGTTAAACGTTTTATTCCAACTATAATTGATTCCTTTATAGCCAACGAATAGCGTCTTTCTTTGTCCCATACTTATTCCCGGATACATATGTATATATATATATATATATATATATATATATATATATATATATATATATACATATTACAAAATTCACACATTATATATTATTAAGTAACATGTAACGCAACATTAACAAGAATTTATATAAAATATACAAAACTTTATTGCAGATATGGATAGTGTCTGAAATATATATTTCCACACCATACCACGTATGTGTACGGTATACCCATCCCTAGATGCCAGAATAAAAAGTTTATATTTCAATGTCACTTAATTCGTTTACTACAGCACATAATATTACAATGACGAGCGCTACCTTTTTTTCCTCTCAAATGTATGTGTGGTTAGAAAATCAAAAATGTTATAATGTAGCTATCTCTGTTTAAATTATTTTAGATATATTTTTTTCTATAAATATCACTTTCATGTCATAATCGATTTAATAAATATGGCAATTAAAAAGGTATGTACTTTATTGTAGTTGTAATATTAATTTTAAATTAAAAGTGTGCTTGAATATTTTTGTAAAATATTTCACATAAAACAAGTCTGGGGGTCAAACAGAAGAGAAAACAACCTTTAATCCACAATTTTTGTCTGGTTACTCGCCAGCGTCTGAAAGTTTCTCTGTTTCGCTGTTTATTAGATCATGTTGAGAAAACTACTAAGCAAATTTGAATGGAACTTATATTGGAATACGGCTTGAGGTTCATATTGAAATGTTTTGTTTCCCTGATTGTTCTTTAAGGGAATTTCAGAATAAGCATTAACCTAGTAGCAAATGAGTGCGCGAGCTTAAAAAATTAGAGACAGAAATTGTTGAAAATGTCATAACGAACCAGCTGGAAGGTCAAAACTAAGATATAAATTATTTATAATCCCGTTAAAATGATACAAGATACATTATTGGAGAAAAAAATTAAACCGATTAAAAAAAAATTTAATTAAAATAAACCGCAAGAGGGAGCTAGTGGTTAGTAAAAATATTTTTGGAGTTAGATCACCGACGTGTTCGTCCATCTGCTTATAAGTCATATCTCGATTTTCTCAGAAAATGCTCTACTTAGAAATTTGAAATTTGGCGAGACGATAAAACATGTTATTCTAAGTATAGAAATATAAAAAAGTATACAAAAATTCTTAAATATAAAATATTCATGGAAAAATCGTAAAGGCAATAAAACATATTCATACGGCTATTGCAAATGTAATTGTAAACTCAGCAGTTTTAAAAGGTTAGTTATAAGGATTAATTTTAAAAGTAGGTAATCTACAATTAGGAAGGTAATAGGATTCTTACAAAGTGACTTAATGTCTTGGCTTAAAATCATAGGGAGGATTTTGAAATATTCACTACAATTTACATATATGAAGGATATTTTAAGCGAAACAGACAAGTGCGCGCCCTCAACCGCGACCGCGCACGCGCACGCACGGCACTTTATATGCATTAATGATATTAACATCCCGCCCTAACGGACTTTTTAATTATGCGTTATCGATATTGTGGCCCTGCCTGCGCGAAAAATTATTTTAGTAATTGCGAACAAAAAACATAGTAAATAATATTTTAAAGTATCTTTTACAACTTTTTCCATTCCACTACCTTAATATGATATGTTGGAACTTGGAAAACTATGCAACGTGATGTACAAAGCGTAGAAAATTGAGGTACAAAAATTGAGGCAATCTAATAAGAAGTTTTCACTCTGCCTGTCGGATTTTTTTCGGAAGCGATCAGATTGGAAACATGAATAGATGGTCTTTATATTTTTTATAAGTATGTTTTCATTTTTTATCGAAAATTGTTACCCATTCACTGCATCAATTTTCCAAACTATATTTTTTGCCATACCATGTAATTACTATTTTAAGCACAGACTAATTTACCTTTTCATCTCTTCTAAACAATCTACTGACGGCGCCATTCCAGCGTTTACCTGTATAGTTTAACAAAAATACTTTAACATTAAAATAATAATAAAATGCTTGCTTTAAAATAATATTCCTTATAACATGACGAAATTACCATAGAGCCCATAAAATTAACTTTATTAATTAACATATGTAATATAAACCTACCGATATTTCAAACATTATCGCTTTAACAACGTTTAAAAACTGACACGTCGTACTGCAACAAAAATTATTATTCAACTTACATAAACCTATACTGTAGCAAGAAGCAATTGTTGGTTAAAAGTTCTTGTTCTTTGTCAGCGTTAAGCATAATATCTCTCCAATGGAATTATTACAGTCAATAAAATATATGTACATAATGCAAAGAAACTAATATCAATGAATATGTCCATGCTTTTTCTCTTAGAACTTTTTCATGATTATTTTCCCCTAGACAAACATGTAGGAAATTTTCGCGAATACGTAGATCTCTCCGTAACTTTCAGAAATTGAATATAGAACTACGGTAAAATATGAAAATTTATTCATAACGCTTCTTCATGAAACAAGTATTGTTCAAAGTTTGAAGTAAATTACAAAAAAGTGACGAGAACAATTTTTCAGAATTCAACAAGAAGACAACTTTTTCAGAATTTTTGTAAAGTGAGCGCAGTGTAAAGTGAGCGCTATTAAATACAAGAGGTATCCAAACTTTGTCCTTTTACTTTTCAACACTGTACGTATCCTCTTTAGTAATTAAACTCCCTTCTTCAGTAATTAAATTAGTATCCGTTTCAAAGCTCTGTCATTCATGATTTGTATACTACTCGTACTTTCTCTTTACACACTACCAATCGGTTACACGTCAAATCCCTCACCGTATCCTTTCTAGTGAGCCATCCCACCTATTGCCAATAGAGTATCTTGGCCCACTTTGTAATGTTAGCCTTTTTCCAATACTGTCATTTAATTGGGTTTTTTTCAACACTGCGCGACTCTCATCCCCGCTTTGGCACCTCCGTATACTCATATACGGAGATGTCAAAGATATGATCGTGTACATTGGTTTCAAGATTTCCTATCCACCGCTATTTTTATGTTCAATCTAGAAGTTAGCCACGCTTTCATTGTGCTAAAAGTTGGTTATTTATGTCTCTTATTATTTTGAAAATTCACTTAGGAATTTGATGAATAAACCCCATTTAAGTACGAATTAATTTATTGCCTTTTTGAGACCCATATAGCAATCAATATTACATTGAAATACACTACATGTATCTCTTTTTTCTTATGAAAATGTCAATCAGTTTAATCATTTTCCGCAGGTAATTTGGTTCATCCCGTTTAAGACCAGAGATATATAAATACTAAGTTTTAATCAGTATTATTTGCGTCAACCTACCTCCTTATATATTGTAGGTTTTCTATATTTATGGATATTGCAAATCATGAACCAAAAATTTACCCTTTGAATAATGACCCTTATTCAAATGATTAAATTTTTATTCATTTGTAAACTGCTTAACGTGTTTTACATACAAACCTGTATCGTTTGTTATGTATTCAACTTTGTAGACAGTAAAATATTGTTTTAAAAATTACTCCAAAACACAAATGCGTTTTAATTTTAAATAATTGGTTGCCTACCAAAACCGTTTTCCTCAAAAACGGCTGGAAATATTATATAAAAATATTTCGTATACGGTGACGTATAGTTTTACGTTCCAAGTTTTTCATTTACGTAATAAAAAGATTTGGTCCTTTAAAGTGTATTTTTTCTCTGTTTTTAACATAGTTTTGCTTATTGTTCATCAAAACACATTGCAAATCCTTCACGCGATCGTTAACCTCAGAAAGACAGTCCTTGCATAATTGTATAACGCCAAGTTCTATAGTGTTTGCTTTTGAATAATAATACGAATTTAATCAATTCAAGTTTTACTAATTCGTATGGTACAAAACAATGGATGGGAATTATTTTTAAAAATCACTTATAATATCATAGCCGCGTGAGACAGGCAGCTCTCACATAATTTTTAAAATACCCCTTTCACGTAATAAGTTCGCGTATCACTAAATAAAACAGTGTTACAATAATATTTTATTTGTAAATTACCAACTATGTTAAGTTAACACTAAAAATCATAGTTAAAAGTGGGTGATCTTTCATTTTGCCAAGATAACTAAAAAAACTAAAAAGTGGGTGATCTTTCATTTTGCCAAGCACCGAAGGTGTAAACGAAAATTGTTTACAGCCTTCGTCTGTTTATATCCAACTACACGCCGTGCAATGTCGTTAATTGTTTTTGTATCTCTGGACAGCTCGTCCGTAGTCCGTGTAACGCTTGCGCTACATCACACCACTCGAGCAGCGCATAGCTCGTGTTTCCCGGGGTAAATTAAACCAAACAAACCTTCTGGAATTATCAGTACTTAATAACAACTTACTACTCATATTTCATTTAGTAAAAACTGAACGGTGGAGTGTAGCGCACGATGTGGAAATAAGATTAAATCTTTTGACGACCAAACGCAGTGTTATGAGCACAAGAAAATGTCGTCATCAATACCTGAAGATTAAAAAAGAACAGTTTTCTTTATTCAGTCAAGAATTTCTTATATCCTGGTATGCACAAGCTGTAAAAATATTAATAATTGGCGACCAAGATCGAACATCTGTATCAATCTGTAAGTCAACACCAACTTCTTTCTAAAGAGCTCATCATTTAATAACAGACTTCTTAATCCTAAAAATAATCAATAATTTATCGAACCATCGAGAAATCGTTTAAGTGCCAATAGTGAGTCTGTTACCTGTGAGTGTTTGAAAAATATTACTTATATCCTCAACTCAACGACTGTCTTTGTGGATACTATTCGTGCGGCTATTTTAGACGATATTAGAATGATCCAGTTCTAAATCAATTTGGCTGATTTCGGACTGGATCATTTTTAATAAAATTTAACCTTCCCACATTTGTTTGTATTAGTGCTATTACAATGGCCTTAGAACGAAGCTATCTAGGTTTTTGCTACTAGGTACAGATATTGATTTTAAGGTAGTCTATTAATTATAGTTTACTAGACAAAATCATTTTAAATTAATTGAAACAAAAGAAAATTGAGAATCCAAACATTATTTAATATTAATGTTCTCTTTCCAGATACTTTTGGAGCGTGGGATTTTGTAATTATCTACATATCCTGAAATTGTTACAATAATTTAAATAAAAACCATATCAATCTATTGTAATCAAATACTACTAAAATTTGATAACAATTTCAATTAACAAGATAAATCAAAATTTAAAAAAAAATTCAAAATCATTATTGCCGTTTTCAAATTGATATCTCGCAAATTTGATTTAAAAATGAGAAATAGTAAATGGAATCTTACTTTCATTTTGATATATCCAATGATATTTCACAAAGTAACATTAACAAAAAAAAATGTTTTTCGTCTGCATTTTATATGTTTGGGAGATAAATTCAAATTTTATTTTTTTCATATTTTGAAAAATTTTAATTCAAATTTCCATTTAAAATACATAGTTGCAAAATTTCATTCATGTGTGTAAAACTGATGCTGTGACGGATGAATGATCACCTATGACGAAATAATAATGGTTCGCTGAAAGATCTTTTAGATTGTAATAAAAATATAACTTTGCTATATCTCTACAAAGAAATAATTCCACCGAATGTTCTTATTTTATGATCTTGCAACATGCTCTAATAACTGACGATGAAAGTCTTTCTTTCATTTTGTTGAATACAGGTGTAGAAATTTGTGATGTCTTATGCTCACTTGAGAAATTACTCTTCTGTTCACTTTATCTATTTTATCTCACGAGTAACTTATACTTTTCCATTGCTTCCATTGCCATAACTTTATTCTCACCTTAAACTCCTTATTTTCCCATATTTCTTGAAATAAACCTTTAAATGAAAAAGAACTCTATTCATATGTCGTTTACAATATAATTCTATAAAGTATTCATTATTACGTTTCAACGTACAATTATTGAAAAAGAAATATATGCCACTTACTAAAAAATGACATGAGACAAATAAATGCGTTGGTTTTATGGACTGGTTGAAATGGCACAAGTGTCACACTAAGCTGCGCTTATAGCATAATATGAAGTTTTTGAAAAGTTTATTGCATTCAGTTTAATTAATTTCCAAATATAATATTTTCTTTCTATCTATCTTCGAACATTTTTTTTAATTAAATGAACATAAAAAATGAGAAAAATGTTACTTTCTTATTAGGTAAATGCGAAAGAAGAGTTGTAACATACTGGTTTTAATTTCACACCAAAGTAGCGATTAATCATTGTTGTAATACAAAAAAAAAAAGATGCGAAATATTTATTCATATTGAATGAATTTAAAAAGTTTGATCAACAAATAAAAATAGTTTCATTTAACCTTCTAAATCCGTCTGAAATTTCTACGGAACAATTACTACTGCGTTTGAAAAAATTTCCAAGACGAATCTATGATAATAATTTTTCATTTATGACAAAAGATTAAAAATTATTTTAGACAAATGAATTTTATGAATTTATTGATACGAGATTTATGACATTGATGAAATTGTGATTGAATTTGAATTTTATGAGATTAATGAGATTTAAAGAGATTATTTTACATTAAAATTAGATAATTCAAGACAAATTAAACCGTGTAAGCCGAGAAATGTATAAAGTTGCAGAGCAGTTAGCTTGTAATTAGCTGAGTTTATTTCAGATCACAATTAATAATATTTCGATTTCAAACATTTCTCTATTCAAGAGCGAGAAGGATAAATTAGGATTTACGGAGAAAAATTAATAGAATTTTTCAAATACTGTTCAGGTATTCTCTCATCTATGGAGGAATAATATTTCTTTAAGGAAATAAAAAAACTTTGATCTGGTAATTCAATTTAGTTCACATAAAATATTTAAAAAATCTAAATCTTGTTAACCGAATCCTGAAGCCAGTTTATTATGGTAATTAGTTATTATGGTAATATTATCATTAACATATTTTGATTTATTTTTATCATATGATCACCGTAAATTTCGAAAAGTATTTGGCATTTGAAAATGAGTCAATATGAAATGTGGAATTTATAAATTTGCAGTACATAATTGCTGACGAACGTAAAGTAATTAACAAAAAATTATACCTTACCCAGCTTAGTATCGATTATCATATATTACATTCTACCAAACAAAATTGTCAAGTGTCCAGTTTATTTTATTACTTCCTACTTTCTTCGATGAACTGTATGTCTGTGCTTTACAGACGATGGCAACCGAACAATTCACCCTATTGCTTTAAAGAGGTCAAGCTCAATTGGAATTGTTCCATGCCCTGCAATAGACCGTTAAGTATGCTATTCGGTTCAGATGCCAGCATGTCTTTGGGAGAAACGTGTGCATGTATAATAAGATTGAATTTATAATAACTTTGATGAAATTTATTATATATTTAATCTATGATAAATTTTATCACAAACTAATATCGCACTAAAATAATAGGATTAAAAAATTAACAACTGACTTAAACTATCATAAATTTGCACCAAATTAAATAAAAAAATAAAATAATGTATCATCGCAAAAACTGGTCAAATGAATAAATTATATTATTTAAATTGCATTTGTTCTTTCCAATCCATTGACGTAAAACTTAATATATTATTAACCACAGCTAGTTTGAAAAAGCAGGTAATTTCAAATTTTGTAATGAGAAATAAATACTAACATTAGATATTAAAACTCTTGCATTAATCATTAAGAAGTAAGTAAAATGTTAAAATGTTGACCATGAGTAAAGTATAAATCAGCTTTCGATAATTGTGCATAATGGATGTAAAGAAATTTTTTGAGGTTATTGAAAACTAGATATTCTTTTCTTTTTTCTCAAGTTTAAAATCAAAATACTTATCAAATAAAAACCGTTTCGAATTTTTATATTTTGTTTACTGTTTATAAACTAGAAGAATTTTATAATTAATTGTCAACACGCAAACTTCTATCACAATCGAATTACATTTATAATTTTCATGTAAAATAAAATGTTTATTAAATGCTTTTTAAGAAGACGTTGCATATGCCAAGAAATTAAATCCAATCTAAATACAAATGCACGTACCCTATTTGAAATCTCAAAATAACAGAAGACAAAAACTTTAAAAATGTTATATAAACCAACAACGCCATGGTTTCAAAAAATTAATTATCTTTGTCATCCGTAGCTGAATCGAATCTATTGAAACCTTTTATAAAAAAAAATTACTCTGTTGTAAGAAATTTTCACAGAATTTCAAAATTTTCCGAATAAGAGGAAATTCTTAAAATAACGATTACATTGAAAGTATTATATATAATGAATTCAACAGTTATGAGATATAATTTAAAGACATTGGAATAATTTCATTATTATAATTAAACGACTGAATACATAAAGCGCTGTTTTTTTAATGTTTCAAAATTCCATAGTAATATACAATATATTGGCTTTTGCGTCTGCCTTATTTAGCTTTATATTATCTAACCTAGGCCTTTATATTGTCTAACCAATTTTAAAATCATCACCATATTTTAGACTTTGATGACGTATAATGTAAAAAACTAAAATGTTTGCTTTCAAATCTCGAATTCCGCTACCCAAATTATTGTAACAAACACACACATGCCAAATATTATCTTAACCAAATTCAATATATATACAGCATAAGGGTTGTCTCTGATGACAGAACAAGTTGACCTTTAATTAAATTAAACCATTATTGTTGAAGTGTCCATCTTTGTCTTGTTCTTGTTTCTAATTAAATTAACAGATTGTTATCCGAAATGAAATTGAAATAACTACAGTCAACGTTGCCGATAGCGCTTCTGTTACAAATACCTGTCCTTAACAATATCAGATTAATTAAAAAATATTTACAATCAAAACATTATTTAGAAAGAAATAATAATACTCAGCTAAATCCTATACTCTCAAGCTACATTTACTGAATCGTTGTTGGTAAAGTTAACACTAATTAGAGTTAATTTTACTAACAATGTTTAAGTTGACTCTTAAAAAATATTGAATATATCCGGCGTTAAATTTGTAAAAATGCATTATTCTCAATTACATGAAAATGCGTGATGTAGTATTATGTTTACACTTCAGGTGGGCAATTAGCAAAGATTAGCAATATTTGCTAATTGCACACTTGAAGATGTTGTAGTGTAACGAAACCTAGATCATAATAAAGAATTTAAATAAAGTGGAAATTATATTACATCACGTAGTTTCATTTAATTGAACTCAAAAATACGTTTTGGTAATCAAAAGTATCTACTAGGATAAATTATACTAGTCAAATTTGACGGGTTCAGAGTTAGATATTGAAAAGAACTTATGACCACTTCTCTCCTTCATCGTTAGACCCTATATAAAAGAAAAACTCATCGAGGTAAGCAAAACCAGCCCATGCTCAATGAGTTTAATATTAGCCGTTGAGAAATTCCCATTTCTCCCCCTTTACTCCACTTTTCGATTCTCCCGGTTACCATATGTAACTAAAGAACTCGCTGAAGCAAGTCAAATTAGCCCAAACTCGATAAGTTTACTGTCGGAGAAGTTTCCACAGTAGAAGTAGAAGGAGCCATTGAGAAGTGCCCTCCTCCACCATCAACATCGGCTCAATAGTTTGGATGGACCATATTATCTCATTGCCATTAGAGTTACATAAGTTTACAAAGTTCCAAATCGATGCGACAACTAGAAACGGATTAAAATCCATTTGATAGGTTTGTTACTTACAAATGAAACTAATAAACAGATATTTAGAAATTAGTTTAATAATCATTTAATAAGTAAATTGAGTGAATTTGTTAAAGAAATTTGTTGTTTGAAGGTATTAAAGGACTGCATTAAATATACACACAAACAAAATTCGACTGTATTGAAGGACTGCATATGCACAATAGTGTAATATGTTCACTGTGGCTGTACTTAAGGTTATTTAATCCGTCAAAAATTTGTTATAATATCAAAAGGAGATATTTATACCTTCTAATTACTACCTTTTAATTATAGGTAATATTCATGTACTACTATTTCAAAGTATGGTCTTTAATACACACATATAAATGATTCGTGTAGGTACCACAAAAAGAGGAAACGACGTGTTCTATTACACTATACTATATAAGGCAAACTTTTTTAGGCCTTTTACCGTTGGCGCCGGGGTCGTTTAGGTGCATATGACTCAATTGTAAGTAGATTAAGCATGGAACAAATTAATTACAATAGTAGTGTGCTTTTGACTTTATGGTATTTTTATCACAATATCTGTAATTTAAATTGGTAGTTACTAATTCCATAAATGTTTTTCCACTTTCCACACAAAAGTTATTAAGAGTGGAAAATTTTACATCTAAAAACTTTCTCACACTAAGTGATTAAGTGTGAGAAAGTGTGCATCCATTGTGAGGCATTTAAAATAGGGATATAAAAAATTTGATCTACGTAATGTCAGACTGTCAATGTACAAAGAATTTCAAAGACACAGCTGTCTACGCTGGATTGAATGTTTAAAATTCGGTATAGGTGGAGATAAATATTTAACAAATTATTTCACATTTTATAAAAACAACAATTAATTCAGTAAAAGTCAAATACAAACTAAACATTTTAATGAGTACCGAACAAATGAGCCTGCATAACTAAACCGAGTAATATATTTGTCTTTGAACATATTTAAAATTGCTCCATTCGATAATTCGCTAATACATCAAAAGACACAACCTCTCCTACTGCTTAAAGCTCTAGCAAATCGTGGCGTTATGAATCATATACTACAATGCTACTTGAAATAATAGAACAATAAACCTAGAATAATTGCTGAGTTGAATTATTTAGATTAGATTTTTACTATAACTTTCACGATTTATTATAACAAATAAAAAAAACTGTTTTTTAAGGAAATCTTATAAGTTTAGATAAGTGCGTATACTATAACTGTGGCCCAGTGATATTCTACTATAATTATTATGTTATGGATGCCGTAGAGTATAAGCCCCCTTTAGTTTCGCCTATTTGTATATCCTGTAATTTGCAATGTCCATCCAGATTTCGCCTGTCGTTTTGACCATCTAATCAATATCTCGCTATCCGTACCCTACTTAAAATAAACTTCAATTTGGTATATAAGACATTAAAATACATTATGAACGTAGGTTCATATATACCAAATTGAAGTTTATTTTAAGTAGGGTACGGATAGCGAGATTATTGAGATATTAAACGAAATTATACTGTTTACACCTGGCTGACATTAGGTTGCGGCCAAGTGAGAAATGGCACCTCGAACATTTTCGGCTTCTCAAGTATATCTCTCTAATAAATTATATTTTGTTATCAAAATAAGTAAAGGTAATTGTTCAAAAATAATTAATTAATAGAATTTTACTTAAAATTACTTGCGGCCAAATTTTGCGCAACGGCATTTGTTTTATTATAATTATCGATAAAAATTATATTTCTTTAATAAAACAGGACGTAAAAATCACGCAGTCGGATCTTAGTCACGGATTGTCTGGCAGATGTGAAACATCTGAATTTTTTTTATACATTTATATTTGAATATTTGCATTTGAACGAATTGAAAAAGAAAAAAATAATATTAAATGTAAACTTAATCGTTTTGAAAAACACTATTTAATTACTTATGTTATTTTAACGTCAAAGTCAAATTGAGTTATCAAAGTGATAACTACCATATTAATTACAAACATTGGCGATTTTATATTGTCATATGCTTGCAGTTAGTCCCCATATGATGGTTTTACTGCAAGCAATGTTAATATCTTACTTTGTTAAAAATGTAATTTGGATTATAACAAATATTTCAGTATGTAGTTACGTATGCTACTTCAAACCAATTAACAGACGTTCAACTGTACAGAACTGCGGTGTTTCTTTTTATCAGCAGACCTTGATTATAAAATAAACGAGAATAATAAATATATAGTTCACTTCGTTATGAAACAAAACACAAAAAATATAACATTACGTAAAATAAATTTCACATCAGAACCATAATAAAAAGCAGGGGTACTCAGTATTTTTTTAACTGTAAGTGAAACATATACAAGAGAATAAAGTTCTTATAAAAAAATGTTTAGCGAACAATTGGCCTTAAAAAGATGTACGTTTAAAAAAATATTCGCTATCGGTCTTGAAACAAGATTTACCTATAAAATTAAAAGGTAATATGAAATAAGGGATGTGAGGGATTTCTAAAAAAAATAATTAACAGAGCGTAAATATAATATATACGAAAGTTAACAGTAATAAAATTTGCAAGTAGATATGACTGATAAGTATGCTAAATTCCTTGCTATTTACACAAGTTTGTACGTTATAAAAATTTCGTGGGAAATTGATGCTATGCAGGCTTTTCTTCGGCAAAAGTGTCATCCGTTATTAGCCAATTAAAAACTAAAGTTGATCGACAGGCATGTGCTATACATGTTGTATACTCCTTGCGATATCGAAGTACGTGTAGATTCGCACGCCCTTTGGTTAATGTAAGGAATTATGTTTATACTGAACTATTTTTACTCTGTTTATATTTCTATATTTTATAAGAAATTTGTACACATCCACACGTATAATTTATTTCGTATCCTATTGTAAATAATTGACTGGAATACGGTATATTACATAAGTTTTAATAATATTTTATTTGAAAACTTACTCGCAATTCAGATGCTATGTAAATGAAACGTGTTTAAGAATATGATACGGTAATATGGAGTCTAAACTTTAAGGCATCCACGAAAAGCCCTCTGTTTTAACAACCCGAAGCTCCGAAATCGAATTGGGTGATAATATCGTCTACGTTTCTCTTAATGTAAGTACCTCCTTAAATATCGTTTCTCAGAAGAGATTTTATCAGATAATTTCCATTCGTTTTATGAACAAAGATCTGTATCACTTAATTCACATTCAGTTTGATTTTGCGCCTTATTCGGGCTCTAATAAGGATGTTAAAAGAAAAATATTCATACCATAGCAAATACGAAAAACACTTGCTGGATTGCACAGCTACATAAAACGGTGTATAAAAATACGTGTTTCAATTGACAGTAAATACACGTGGCGAACCCAGTGGATCATATTTCATTTTCATTATGTACTACCTACACAGAGAGCAAATAAAATTCATACCAATATTTAAACCTATAGTTTAACTGTTATATGTAAATGTTATAAAACAACCTTTTCTTGAAATAGCATGAAAACACTTGATTAAACTGTGCTATTGCAATAATAATTACAAATAGCTACATATAATATACTTATAACATCGTTAGAATAAACAAATCGTTAGTAAGGCCAAAAGGGCACATTCCGCGTTACCTTTTGTTATTATTACACTAATACTGAATATTTCTCATATTTAAATGTGTATGTATGTATGTATGTGTATATATATATATATATATATATATATATATATATATAAATTAATAATCCTTTTCTGCAAAAGTAGTGTGAACGATTGAAAATAATTAATATTTCTACTTTTCAAAATTAAATTTTCAATTAGATGTACCAGCACGTATATTGAGATTTTATACCACTACGATCGCTTCATAAGGAAATATTTACTTGTTGGTTTAGCAGATTGCAGATTGGACGTAAAAGGTATAAATTTTTCGTCATAATTGAGTTCGCTTCAAATTTTTTTCTCAGCCCCAAAATATTTAATTCCTAATTTACCTATATACTGAACAAGATTTATTTTAACGTACATTTTAATTATAGCAAGCTCTATTAGAATAAAAATTTGTTAGATGCTCTACAGGTGATATTTGGCGTCACCTATATTATACTACCAGAGACCAAATGATTAATTATTCAAATCTTTTCAAAGAGCAAAGATGTTGTTTACGTATTGTAGTATAGCTTCTAAGATAATATTTACATAGATTAGTCTGCCAAGAACGCACGACGTAGAAGAATGAGTAGCTAGTATGAAGTAGAAAACCAAATTCCTCGAATAAGTAAGACAAGAAATTTTAATCTTTCTTATTTTTCATATTTTAGTGAAATTTTATAAATTGCGGGACTTAGAAACATTTTTTAAATCCCCCTTTTAAAAATGATTTAATTTAGATCCCTTCCTTTCCCTTAACAAATATATTTTTCTTTAATTTGATTTGGACATTACTATATGAAATATTCGACATTTACGGAGAAATCACTTATTATTCAATTACAAATTATCCTTTTTTTAAATATATTTAAATATTTTCTCTACCGTAGTTACATTTACACGTTTTAATATTAGACGCTATATAATGGAAATTAAGAAAAGCATTGAACTATCAGAAAAAGGATTTTTTCTTATGTGAAATGACACTCGTATCGCAGAATATTCAAAACTAAATAAGGGTTAATAAGGGTCGTTACGTACTATCACCCGGCACCCGGTGTATTCACTTTGCAGGTCGCTTAACTCTTACATTAACACTGAAGTGGCGAGTAAAGAGAAATTAATTATGATCAACTTATTTTTTTTCACAAATTTATTTTCACATCTTCATTTATGGTAATTCATATTCAATCTTCATTTATGGTAATTCATAATTCATTTATGGTAATTCATATATAATAATTATTATTAATTTATCACATTCTTCGCTCTTTTTTACAATTCCATCGCCAGATGACAAAAACGCAGTCCCTGTGATTTCTTTATACTCGTATCATAGTTTACGACGTCAACGCGTATAATTATTGATTGCCATAAAATTTCAGAGGCATATGTTATTGAATTTTATGAACATATATAAATAAACAAAAAATAAGTTATTAATTATTTAATGCATTTAATTAGAAATGTTCACTGGAGAAATATATTAAAATATAAACAAAAATACATGGTAATGTTTATTGATATGGAGTCTTCTTCACTTTGTGAGACCTCCTAACTTTATATTCAAGGACAAAAATTAAAAAAGCTATGTATCGACAGGTTGTTCGACAGTTCAGAAACTATGATAACTAGTATTCCTATAACAGAAACGTAGGCTTCTAAAAGCCTGTTTTTCATAATTTTATATTCAAAAGTTTAATTTATAAGTGGGCAATATATATTTTTTCATATTTTCAGTATAGCTCGGAGGATATACCCACTAAAATATTATAAAAAATACGTTTAGGACACTTACAAATAACCGTTTTAAATAAATTGAAATTTGAATACTTTTTTAATAAAGAATTAATTTGGTAATTGGCGGGTTCAATAAATTGAAAAAAAAATGGGAGATGACGCATGTACGTTATAAAAAATAAATTGTACACAACACTGCTCCCGCTCTTGTCGCGTATGTTGCTTATAATTTTCGAAAAAATGTTTAAAAACACCTTTCCAATTGAATATATTGAATCAATAAATCATCGAATAGGCTCTAAATTTACAAGTTTTTTTTTAAGTTTTCTTTAAAACATTAAAAATAAAAACCAGCCCAGTCAAATTTGCATTCCGTATCACTGAGTAAGTACACATAAGCTTCAAAGCACTTGTGAAACCCAGACAATAGTATTGGTAGCATTTGAAGCTCTCCTTTAGATATATAGTATTCACATAACCTATTTTATTTTAATATTGTAATTAGTCAATAATTATTTAAAGTGTTAAAAATTCAATTATGATATTATTTGAATATTTTGATTTGAAATATATCTATATATATATATATATATATATATATATATATATATTTGTATTTTTATATATATTTGTATTGTATATATTTGTATTTTTAGTCAATATATATAAGAAAAATGCGTGATGTATTTTTCAATTCTTTTTTCTACACTGTTAAGGCGACTTTAAAAGATTTTCATTCCGACCTTCTTTCTCGTCATCGAAAATCAAACATCTTTGTGTAGAATGGTAAAAAGTAAAAATCGAAATTTTATTTAATCCCCAAGTCTTATTGCGGGTGATTTTGAAAAAAAAACTTTTACTTTAATGTATCTAAATGCCGTTCCATATCGCCTATTTACTTTCATCAGTTTAAGATATTCACAGATACCGTAGACCGATTTGGCCGCCCATTTACTGTAGTGGAGTATTTTTCACTTTTCACTAAATCTTATTCTTCATATTTATTGTAATTTGATAAGCACAAAGCCCAGAGTAAAAGTCGAACCAATTTATTTAAAGTGTTGAATTCTGAAAGAAGACAATTTGAGTATTGTTTAGTTATAAAAGAAAAACAGTTTTGTTATAGGCACCACTGTCTCGCTGGACTCCGTAAGTCCGATACAACGAACGGTTTGTATTTTTATGCTATAGTAAAACGAGATACGTTCCAGTCGCGGGAGAGTGGGAAAAATTGCGTACAAAATCCAAACAAAGCAATATTTATTGCCTCTCTCCCTCTAAAGACACCGTTATATAATTGTCTTTGGAGTTTTCCATACTGAACTACAAATAAAAATAGAAACCAGCGAACTGTTACAACGACAAGCTTTTGTTGATTATGTGATACTTTTCTTATAGTATTTATGATATAGTAATTGTTCCCTTACCTCTATTTAAAATGTGAGAAGTTAGATTTACAATTATTCAGAATTAAGTGTAATATTTTTGTTGAAAATTACACTACAACTGGGTGATAATATTTAAAATATTTTTTTTAATTAAGCCACAATTACATCTACGCTTAACTCTTAAGCCATAATTACATCTTACATAGGTTGAAGATTAATTAGTTTAATTAATCATTTTATTGCTATTTATCTAAACCTTCTAACTATTTTACTACGTTCTTTTAACCATCCTCAAATACTTGCCAAACTTTTAATTATGTTGACTTTTTTCTAAAACATTAAATTTTATGAATTTAATCACGTGTGGCCCAATCAATCTTCTCTCTCCACCTTATGATGTGATTACACGTATGATGTGATTACATTATCGAATACACCTACTACTACAAAACGACTATTACTACTCTTAATATAATTCCTATTAAGACTTATATAAAATCGAAATTAAGTGACCGGAGCTTAGCGAATAAAAGCTCATCTCTTTTATGATGAGGAAATCGAAATTTAATTTATTCTGAGTGTAGAAAACTATCTGTCTCATAATTACTTACTCATAATCTTATTTATTTAATTATTAAAATGACATGTATATATATTACCTATAATTATCTGCGGCTTCTTCCACGAACGGAAGCACGTATCATCCGAGCAAGACTCAACCCCGCACTGTGATATGTTCCCACTCTTGATTACACCGGCTACTACGAGACGACTTTTACTACTCCTAACATAATCACAGGTAAACATTTCATGAAATCTAAATTAGGGTAATAAAGTTTAAGGAATATAATTTACCTCTGTTATTATAAACGACGGGAATAAAAATAAGTTGGTTTTAAATTTAGAAAACTACCTAACTAATACATCAAATGTATGTATATTTTTTTAGTTATCTGCGACTTCATCCACGAATTAAAACAACATAGGATACATCGGCTAGTGTGAGATAATGATTACTATTCCTAACACAATAACAAGGAAAACATTTATGAAATCTGTATTAAAATTATAAAAACGTATCTAATATAAACTTATTGCGTTTATAATGAATGATAAGATTGAAACTCACTTGATCCTAAATATAAAAACCAACCTTCATCGTACCACTTCTACTTAATTATTATCCGATTTTTATCCTATTTTTTTAAACATATATCTATGAAAACAAGCTATTACTCATAACTTCCCCCATGTAAAATGTATTTAAGAAGATTATATTAACAATTAATATCCGATAACAGAAAATATAAAAATTATAAATAACTTATATAACAAAAAAATAATTTATTAAAGCAAATCAGTAACGGGTCGTTCGGTAACGACGTAAAAGTTTTTTTATTATTTCCTAAGGAACTTCCTTACCTTTTATTGTTCCGCTTCCAAACTAGGAAGTTATATTTGTCTATTTATCTCTCCCACTGTATGTCACAGCCATTTTACTGGCAAAGTTATTAGTTTAAAATTATGAATTAAAAAAAAAAGTTTAATGTGCTTCCCCTGTACTAACTTATTTATAAAAATTTTTTTTGCAAACCTCAGTATCTTTCAAAAATATTGGTGATATTTCATGAATACGTTTTCGAAATATTAAGCTTTAAATTGGTTGATTTCTTTAGAATTACGTGTTTCCACGTCCTAATAGCTAAGTCGTGAAATATTTGCAATAGTAGTGTATATAACGACATTAAATGGAAAATTACAAGAGCTAAGTGAGGTCTACTAGTTTACCAGTAATAGTCGACCAACTTAATGTATGTAGTTGGTTCTCCAAAAAGTTTAAACGTACTCTGTACAAAAGATTTAAATACACTGCAAAAGTTACTTTATATTTTAAAATACATACAATTATTATGTCTCTGCAAGATATAGTGCGCAATATATTTATATTATGAAAAAATTATATTATAAATAATTTAATAAAAGCCCTACGTACCCTAAATGTATATAAAGGCCTAAATATCACGGAATCCTCCTACGGAAGCACCAGTGCTACTCGTATTTGACAAGTTATTGAACATTACAACTATTCCTCATGTTAGTATTTAACACAATGGTAAAGCAAGTAATAAATTAAACTTTACTAAGCTTGAGAAAAATAGATTGAGCAATATATTTAAATATTAAAAAATAACATTAATATTTGAAAATAATTTAATAGAAATACTGTACAACATTTAAAAAAATTGTTAATGTTTTTTTTAATTAACAGCTCTCCTTTAATTTTCTTTTCCATGCGTCAAATTTAGGATTGAAATATATTTTTCTCACGGACCTGACTAAATGGGATATCATCAAACGGTTTTTTAACATTCAATCGAAAATGATGAGCAATATTTTTTGACAAGGCGTCTCATTTATATGATACAAGTCGCTAAAACGTTACGCTGTTTATTTCTTCTAAATTTTGATTCATGCCTTTCATAAATCTAAAAAAAAATTTAATAAAAAGTTATTTCATAAGTTCTGCAATATTATTTTGATAAACTTGCGTTAATGGAGTTGGAGGCAACCAAGTTTATTTTTTTACGCCTGTGAAATGTTTAGAAAGCATATTTAGTGGAAAACAATATCAATATTTGTAAATAGTGATGGAAGAACTCTTAAATATGTAAACTTTTTTTTTTTACTAATCGTGTACTAAATCCTCGTAGTGCGAGTTCCACTCAAAATTAATGGGCTTTGATGTGGCCACCTCTTATACCGATTGATGGGGATTCATATATGAGTACGAAAACTCGCGAAGTGTATATTACACAATGCATAGTCGGTTACAACAAGATATACCCTTTTATATGAATATTGATAAAGAGTGATAGAAATACAATATATATCTACTCTTAAAGCTACAACTTTAACTGTACCTAAGTGTATATGAAATTTCGTAGTGCTAGTTCCATTCGTATTGCCATTACTTTGTCAATACATATTTGACAAAGTAATGGCAATACGACACATTCCAGTATCGTTAAATTCGATTCAATTCATGGTCTAAAATGCATTTTTTCAGAATCGTGACATGTGAAGTGGGGAAGCGGATGGCGCGAAGCATGTTTTCGAGCGCACCTCAGTTCACTGTTACTCATCGTGTGAGTTAGTGTCATTTGGTTACAGTAAAACTAGTTTTAGTGTAACCATATGACACACTAACTCACACCATGAGCAATTGTGAACTGAGACGACTTCAGTTAGTAAAGTGAACGAAATGAGTACCAAACGTTTATTAAATTAGGTAACTTTTCGCATTCATTATGCGGCGTCAAAATTCAAATCTCTCCAAGTTCAAAACTTCAAAATCTGAATAACTTCAATGTTAACGTTGTAAATTTTATGCACACTAAAATTAATATTGAGTTCATCGGTGAATGAGTCTTAAAAACGGGACCAAACATTTGGTCCCGACCAAACAAATCTCCTAACCTTAATGTTATATTTCGTGGTCAAGTTTCGATTTTGAAGGCGCATAATAGACACAAACACATACGATGCCGTCGTTGTCATTTATTTCGGTCATCACATTTACAGCGTGCATGTTAGAATTAGTCCCACTTTAATTACACTACACTAACTCACACGGTTAGCAACAAAGAACTGATAGGCGCTCGAAAACATATACGGTTTTTTTTAAAGTAAATCCGAGCACGATACAGCCACGCCCGATTGTTGTTTGTATTTCTAATAATTAAAATTCCTAAAGCATATTTCTATATTTAACTCTAATGTTATGAATTACGAAATGGTTTTGAATAAAGTATCTGCTTTATGTACTTATTTAACAACCTGCTCGAATAAGTTATAAATCCTCCTCGTGCTGAATATTTATTTAATTCTCTAGATTTTCATTAAAAAACGCAAAGAGGGGTGAACGACTTCTCCGCAATAGGCGTATATTTTAGTTGTTGTAAATTTGTATTGTTAACTTAATAATAAAGAGGTTCAAATTTTTTTTGTGGGCTATTTACTTGAGAATAGTAATAAATTAAGCTGTTGGTTAAAAGTTTAATGAATTTACTCATGGAAAAGCTTTTTAGAAGAGTTTCAACTGAAAGCTCTTAGTGAAGGAAAAGTTATAACAGCATAAGTACGTCGTGCAGCGAGAAAAGTATAAAGTTGTATTTTGTATTGTAGATATCTTATAAGAGTTCTACTGTATATATTTCTTAAGAGTTCTAATGTACATATTTTGTAAGATTTTTTCTTCTTTCGTTGTCATAATAGAGCATTAAACTAAGGCCTGAAAAAGTAGGAAACGTGTTAAAGTAATTCGTAATCATCAGTATACCATTGATGAAGATGTGTTCTATATTTTCTTTCAAAAACTAACATATTAGTCAAACAATAAAAATTTGTTTTCATTAAAAATTGCGTAGATCTTGCAGTCTCTATGGAAAGCGAATACAAAAAAGCTGTAGAAAAATTAATCTAAATTAAAAAGTGCAATGTAAACCCATTTTTTAAAAAAAATTAAAATGTAAATTTTTATACTCTAAAATAACCAAATAGAAAATTTTCATATTCATATTATTATGAAGTAGTTATGACAATTTATTTATGTTACGTGTGTTGTTCAAGTAAAATAAAAATTTGGAATAACATGACGCCAGTAGGACGTATTGCCGAATAAGGCACCGTTAAATAAATGCGATATTTATTTTAAGATGTTTCAATTTTTCTTTACGTATGTTAAAGGCGCTGATAGCAAAAGGTGGTGAACACCATTAATCGATTTAATTTTTAAATATTTTGTATGTAAGAATTAATTTACAAAATAAAAATTATTTTATAAAAAGGATGTTATATGTTCAGTATAGCCGTAGTGACGAAATGGCCCAATCAAATTTAATAAATGACGCACCTTTGAAATAATTTTATTATCCCACTGCAATATAAAATAATGGATTTGAATTTAATTAAAGGTACCACTGCATAAATTTAATTAAAAAAATTATAGGTGTGAACCTAACGCTTGGTAGATATGAAACAACTGACTTTTATATATATTTATATAGAAATGTTTTTATTTGTACGAATTAAAAAAGGAAAACCTCATATTTATATAGCTGTTAACAATAAAATGTTAACTTAATTTTATTACTTTATTTTCATGAAATAAATTATTACAAAAATGTTTCTTAACAATCTGTTTCAATTTGTTTTTATTTTATTATACTCTTATGGTTAAAGTTAGTTATAAGTTAGCCAAATTAAGTCGGAAAGAGCCGACAAGGCGCGAAGCTGGCAGAATGGCACGTCGCGACGTGCCATCTGAAAATTTTAAATCTTATCCAAACGCATTATTAAATGCTTGGCAGCAAAAAATATTGATTCGGATACGCAATTTCAATCAATTAACGTAAATTTCCCAGTGATAAATAGGACACGTTATGGCTGAAAGTTGAGAGCAGTCTGCTATTAGGATTCGTGGTCACAAGTCTTATATGAGAAACTACAGTTTTTTACCTTTCAGTTAATTTTTTTTGTCATGTGTTAGTCTAAATTTTGTTGCTTTCATTTTTTTTTCACTGTAGTGTTACTTTTAACTAATAAAGCCAATATTACGTACCTGAAAAATCAATTCACTCATTGTAGTATCAGTTGAAGCATTAAGATGCTATTTGCATAGAGACGCTATACGCGCGTTGACCATGAGTAAAAGAATTGCGGTCCAGTGACCGCAGTTGCATTCATCATTCGCGAGCGTTCGACGCGTCTACACGTTTTGGTGATTTACATAAATATTAAAAATGTTTAAATATTAAGAAAGTGTGCGATAAAATACTGTAAAAACAATACAAAAAAACTAAACTAAAAATAATACTAAAAAACTATCAAAATGCATTGGAGAACAAACAAATTATATAAATTTTTAATTATTTGTTTCCCTTCAAAAAACATATATTTTATTTACTTAATGCCAAAAACGCCCTTTTTATATACTCACGTTGTCGCAATCATCTATTAAGCTATTTCGTTTATTTTCGACTGTGAACGCATGGGGTCGCCACAAATTAAATTTTATATTTTATTACTATTTTTGTTTTACGACGTATTAAAATATATGTCGTAAAACAAAACAAAAAACTAATAAATTATTAAACTTTGTCTCTTTTTTCTCTTCACTATTCGCAAATTTTTTTGTTTATTTTCTTGTAATTGACTGTGATCTGGTACAATACATACCTAAATAATTTGGTTGACTAGTAAAGATAGCTTCTGTAACGAAAAGTCTGTCATGTGCATTTATGCATTGAATACTAAACATATAAATAAGCATATAAACAGATTGTTAGCAGGATTATTTACGCATTGGTAATATGATTTAACTTTATGCTCTATACATTTGAAGTTCCCATGTCCACTACACTACATGGGATTGGTTTCAATTTGTTTAAAACGTGGTCACGATGACTAATAACATGTACATTATGAAAAATAGAAGATATTATCTGAAAAAATCAGCGAATCCTTGTAACGATTTATATCCTCACCATATCTATAATAAAATAAATTTAATCAGTACAGTAATGAAAAACATACGGATCAGTCCGAAATACTGAATATCGGGAAACTAAGCAAAACAATTCGTGTGAAGAAAAGTATTATTCATCATGCGCATTAACAAGTTAGAACAAAAATAAACCCGAAAGGCACAAAGTTCGCGTACAATATGCAACTGTATACATAGGTCAGATTTATGTTTTTAAATATCGCTCAGTTAAGTTTGCACACACATACAGTAATTTTTTAATGCGGTATCCTCCACAATTTAATTATCTAATAGTTTTTTTTTAATATTCAACTTTATAAAGTTTTGAATCGTACATTAATAACAAAGAAAGATGTATCAATATTATTATATCGACGACATTTTTATAATTTTAGTGATAACAAAAGTGTTAATTTAGAGAATTATAGTTTGACAAAAAAAAATAAAAAATAAATGTAAACAAAGGCTATGCTATTGCCAAATCTTAAACTATTTCGTTAATACTAATATTTTTTATTGCTTGAATCAGCACTACAGCAATAAAATGCATCCAAACCCAAAACTCATTTAGTTAAAGTGATTTTACAAAATACGCTAATTCTTCGTCATAAAGCGAAATGAGATGAAAATACGTAACAGGCACAGACGCATAAAACTTATTCATGAAACCTAAATATTACACCTGGGAAATATTACACTTTTTTCCTACTCTAAAATGAAGTATGATTATACATAGTCCCTAGTCATTATAAATATTTTTTAAATTATTAAAACATAATGGAAATTTGAAAACTCTGTATTAGTAGTAAATTTATCCCCTGATACCTCTCATAGGCGTAAGAATATTAACTTTGTGTTGCCTGTATTTCTTTAATTTATTAAAGCAGGTTGACCGAAATAGTTTTAAATTGGAATACTTATTAAATGTCGTTACCCCGATTTTTTCACATTTTGGACTTACGCGGTTAAAGACTAGAAAGAAGACATTCAGTGCAGACGATGGACGTTAATCGGAAAATGTAAAACTTGTGATGTTTAACATTTTAATGAAATATCCTATGAAAATCTGATCTACATAAAATTGGATGCGGGTCTGGTCGACTCTCACCGACCCGACTGAACAGACGTTGGCGGAGATGGGTTACACGTAGACGGCCGTGTGATCCCTTTGAACTAAGAATTGGGTTAATAGATCGATAATTGTTTGGTTCATTCGTTTGCGTTTCGCGTAATGTTGGAAACTCGTATATCACAAAAATATATATCAAAAACTATTACTAGACATTTTTGATTGCATTTTAAAGGACCTCTCTAATAACACTTCACTCGGTGGGCTTTGCAAGAAAAAAATTAACCACAATTTTTAAATATTGTCATTAAAAACTTTGAAATAAGTAGTTTTGCTCTATGTCTGTATAATTAATTAATTCAAATATAATTATCTTATAAAAATTCATCCCACTGACTGACCGGGGACACAATGAAATTTTGAAGGTTTAATTTTTTTCCATTTGGCCACGGGAGTTTAAAAACTGTTAACTTTTCGAGAACTCTACGTTTCAGTTGTACTTCATCACAATCCGTCTTGAAGTAGAAGAGCTATGATGCTAATATACTGACATTGGACACGACGAAATTATAAGGATTTTATTTTTTCCATCTGGCTACGTGATCATGGAAGTTAAAGAATTCTCAAGAACTTTACATTTCAGTTGAAAATGTCACACTTGGAGTATCGCCAACATGCTATACAATACACATGCTCTACAAATACGCGTCGTACACACACCCTAATAGACCTGCTCTAAAATATCGGTAATTTTTGTTCGAATTTAGGAATAGAAAATGATTTTACTTTTGCATATATGTAATTATTTTTTTTAAATTTTAAAATAAAAACAAAACTATATATTGTTTTAGTAACAATAAGTTGATACAGAACAGTTTCTCAAATCATTATCAATATTTTGTAGACTGTTACGATGACAGGGATATACTAAAACTTTTCAACGATTTCACGATATTATGTAGTTGACTTATCTTTGTTACTGTGTGTGTGACTTATCTTTGTTACATGTTATAAAAATAAAACTTAATGACATTTTAGTACAGAAACTTTATTCAAAATGTTTTATGAAGTTATTATCTGTCTCTTTCGGTCTTTCGAGATGAAAATGGAGGCATACTAAACACGTATCATATATTTCACGACACGGTCTAGTTAACTTATATTCGACTCCCCACTGTCATGATATATAATATAAAAACGCAAAGTATTATTATTTTTGTATCAAGAACGTAATCAAGACATTCTATGAAGTCATCATCAGCTTTTGTATTTCTCACTTTTTTTTCTTATGACATTGGAGGCGTAGTAAATAACGTTCATAAATTTCACAAGATTTAGTTGACCTATTTTTGATTTTTCCGCAGTCGCACCATCAGGCTGTTTTTTGTTTGTTTCTTTCACGGTTCAGTCTAAAAGAAAGTAAATCGTCCATGTTTGTATATTTTGAATGTCAAGAATAATATTGCGACTAAAATTAAATGTATTTCTCTTGACGCTCTAATGTATCCTGATCCCAAACTTCGATACCCAAACGCCTGTTTCAAGCTTTCCTATCTAATCTTTCCTATCTTAGTTACTCCATGATATATCTTCCAAATCTTTTTCAATATCGCTTTCATGAAATCGTCATAGGAAGATTCTATGCTACAAGTAAAACACTATGTTAATAGCAAATACGTAAAAAATGTATATTTGTATTGCTATTATTATTTTCCGTAATGTAATCACTATAGAATTTATTTTATCATTATAATATATGAAATAAAATAAAAGTGTACAGTATTTCCAAAACAAATAAATTTTCTTGAGAAATGAACTAACAAAGTCACGTAGTTTTCGGCACGAACTGCGTGCAAAGTAGTAAAATTTTCCGTATTTGCTGTAATATTATTTCGAAAGAAATTTACTATTTAATAACCTGCTATTCAAACAGAAATGGTTGATAAATATTTTTCCTCAACAAAATTAATTTATTACCTCAACAATCCCTCCGTCTCGTTGAATCTGACCAGGTCAAGGGGATTTTCTTTGCATCCTTAAACCACTCACTTATGTTGTATGATATCACTGACGTATATTTTTTTAATATTCCTTCTTCATAGTATGCTCTTATATTTAAACTTCTCGTCTATATTCAATTTTCCTAGACAAGTATTCTTTATGAATCTTATATCTTAGAAAAAGGAGTTCTCGCATTTTAATATGTAGAAGAAAGTTCAAAATATTACTACCATATATAAATATATCCTTCATTATATAACTAGATATTATATTCATCATTACTTCTTTATTGAAAAAGACTTTTTTTCAATTTATTCATAAAAATGAAACAAGGTTTAATTAATGTTTCTTCGGAGCTAATTTGGGCTTCTTAGCAATTTAAAGGTACCCGGCCAATTTAAAAGCAAAAGGAGGCCACTTACTCGTGAGGTCCAAGATTTTTCAAAATGTTCCCATTTTACTGCGGTATTGGGAGGTTTGGATAACATTCCATTTTAAAATTTTACTATAACAAAAAATATTCGCTATGGGACAATGACCATGAATGTCTCATTATATACCAAGCTGAACAGATTAACTGAACCATTTTTCTAAAATACATTTATTTTTCAGAACCTTTTTTGTATACTTTACACACAGTATAAAAATAGTTATTATGGAAGAATTAAAGATAAATTATAGATAATGAGAAATACAGAATCCACACATTATAAAAGAATAGAAACGGTTTCAAAAACAGAGGCGCTTAACCTGATAACATGGCGAAAAATTTTAATGAAGTACAAATTTAACCAAAAATTAAGTTTATCTGGTTTTGTCTATTTTATTTAAAACTATTTACCTTATTTTTTAAGCCAAAGAACATATAACCTGACTAAACTTGAAGCCTAAGAATGATTAAGTTTAATATATTTTTAATATATGACATGTTTTGTCAACTTTACATAAAATTATTAGCCTTATTTTAATAAAATAAAGGAATATGTTAATTGAAATTAAACTGAACGAGTTTTCTTTATTTTGCTTAACATTACTTCCTATATTTTTTAAACTAAATGAATATGTAACCATATTCGTCAGCCTTAAAAAAATTCCTATAAAAACAAACTAAAAATCATGACATTGAGATTCAATATTTCTACTATGCAGCATTAATTATGTCTTTTTCGTAACAAAAAAGTAATTAAACATTAAAACAAATAAATGGTCAAATTTCCCATTAGCCAAAAGTGAGAGCTATTCACAGAATTTTACATCAAAGTGATATCACCTAATAAGCGCTCATATAGGTGCTTGAATTGTCAAATCATATTTTAAATTTAAATAAAATATGTGCAATTTTATTGCACATATTTTAAAAACATACGTAATCGTTTTGGCATTATATTGTAAAAGTATAATAGTTGCGGTCGCAAACAATTTTCATGGTCTGTTAAAACTGCTTTGATATTTTTTCGAAAATTCATGATGAAAATTTATATATGTTAACCGCCGAATCAGCTGTTACTAATATATCATCTGTCATAAGTGGGATATCTTAAACATTTTCTCAGTCATTTTCCGCGAAACCAAATAGAAAACTGTCCTTTTCAGGAAATATGCTGTCATTCATTCAAATATAATGTCAACATTTTCGTAACTGAGTGTCAAAGTTATCTTCGGTCTTAAAAATGTATGTTGCGCTTCCCAATATAAACTATGGTTTAAGTGGGAAAAAGTCCATGCCTGAAATAAACCATGAAACAACCAGGACTTCCCAACCAGTAGGATGCCTTCCTAGTGGGGTGAAAAGAGATCATAAGGGGGGGCACAATAATCTGTTTGAAAACTTAAATCCACTCATTCATTCATTCATTCGGTCATTGTTCAAGCGGCAAGTCTCAACTTGCGGCACTCCACCCGCGCTCCCACTCCATCCACCAGATCCTAGTGCATCTCTAGCGATCAGATCATTCCGGTCGCGATAGGGGCAGAACACCATCGCGCACATGCATAATATCCTCCTCGATTCTGATGCCCCCTCTATGGGACATTTTTTACTAGCCTTCTCATCTAGCCATTTCTTTATACAACATGAGATTTTCGATGATTTAAAGGTTCTAGACTTAAACTTTTTTCCTACTTTTTTGACAAATGATATTAATATTTGAAAAAAAAACATATGCTACTTGTGGTAAGTTTTATTCTGTATTAATAAATTGAACATGTTTCTGTGCTAAAACTGTAGCTAGAGTCACAGTTGTATATCCGACATAATTATTAGAGATCTTCTTCCATATTCTTTATCAAATTTCAAATTAGTGAACGATCTTAAAATTGCTGAGTCATCAAAAAAAAGTTTCTGAAATTTCAGTCCCAGATTGATACAATTCAAACAACCTGCCCAGAAAATCCAGGAGCTGAAGAAGTCAGTTTAGATTAGTAAATGATATCGTTTTTGGGACAAGTTATTATGCGGTAATTCATCAGAGGAAAGCCAAATCCTTTTGGGCTTAAAAATGTGTTTACTACTCCAAATGGTGTACCATTGGATTCTTTGTATGAAGGCAAAGGTGACACTATTTTACCAGCCAATGCTGATGGAGGTTTCGATATTAGAAGAAGAGTCATTTTAAAATTGGCGAAGACCTTACCTGAAGGCGCAAAAACTAATAAGTTTAAGTATTTTACGTCGGTAGATTTACTTGACAATTTACGTATTACTTAAAAGATACAAGGAACTGGTACACTAGGAAAAGCAAAAAATTCTAAAACCGAAATTTTTAAGACTGGTAAGACATTAAAGTTAGAAGGATGTGGCTTTTTTGATTAGTTACACAGAAGCAACGGACAGCTCGCCTGTAATAAATGGTTCGACAAAAAAACAAGTCATAGCATCTTCAGGTGATGGCAAAGAACCTCTGGGCAATCGTTAGACATTTTGCTATTAAGTATTTAATTTAAAGATGGGAGGAGTCAATATGTTAGACAGAATAATCTTCTTTTACAGACTCGAAACACGGACCATAAAATGGACTGTAGGTTTAATTGTTCATCCATTTGATTTCTTAGCTGCTGCTACGTGGCTTATATATAAAAGAGGTGCAAAAATATTGGGGATCAACAACTGAAATATTTTTAATCATTTGGGTTTCAAAACAGAGATTTCTACATCTCTTCTTTACTTTATGCCAACAAATCAACAAAGAGTGTTTGACCACAACACCATTCTAATGAAACCATTCTAGATTCCATTGACGTTTTACTAACTTCTCGTAAAAGGAAATGTTTGTCTCAGCCATCACTTCAATTAATGGCATGTATTGCGTCATATCTGCCGATAATTTATGAGCAGCAAAATGAGAATCAGGGCAGACTACCGGGTTGGAAAAGCAAAAAACCCAGAGCGTAATACTCAACTCGCTCCATGCCTCGTGTCAGGGCGCAAGTGCCACTAGCAGTATCACGAGCTGAAGCTCATCAAGGAGTCTTAGTAATAATTTTCTAACAGTATTTTATGTTATTTCGCGGAGTGTTTATATTTCAATATATTACTTATTTTTCAAAGTGTTATATGATGAAGCTAATTAAGACTAATTTAATTAATATATGAATTAATATATGAATTAATATATGAATGAACTCAGTGTCATCCATAGGGGACGTAGGTATTCAAAAAAGTATTAATGTCAAAATATCCAAAATATTTTTTCGTGGCCTAGAAAATCCCTTAAGTATGCATAACACATTTCATCCAATTCACAAACAGAGAACAGTCTCAGAACTGAAGACGATATACGACTCTTCGTTTATTCGTTTCACGAAAATTTAAAAATTTTGTTATTAATAATTATACAACAGTCTTTATTGTTATTGAAATTGTATAGGTATTTTATTGCCTTATTTAAAATAATTTATTAGGCAAACAGCTAAAGGTGACGAATATAAATGTTGAAACTTTTTGAAAATTACTAATTTAGTCTTAAATAAGTCTAATAATAGTTGAATATTACTGAATTGAGAATAAATTTTTTCTGTATAATTTTATAAGGGACGAAAATTGTTTCATTTGTTTTTCTTTTCAAATGAAATTACTGGACAGGTAATAAAAAATTAAGTAACTATTAAAAATCTACATATTTAAGTGGAATAGTTTTAAAAATAATATTGTATAGTAATAATATGTAATTTTTTTTTCAAAAATTATGAATTTCATGAAATAAATAAAATCATAATTTCATGATTGAAATGTTTCAAAATAAAGTCGTTTGCAAGTTTCTGAAGTTTTATTATTTAAATAAATTTATACCTGTACACGTGAAACTTATTTCTCGACTGCTGTCTTTGCTCGCAAAGTTTATGCGTGCAAAGTTCCTTTGTCCAGTTATGTGTAAACAACGGTTAATATTTAGCAAGTAAAGTATGATGAAGGGAAATATGCGGCCAATACTACATTAAATAAAATAAAATTTTATTTTCATCCGCAATCGTGCACCTTTCAATCTCTTTTCACCATCGTTTCAACCCCTTCCCATTTTCATTTACAATCCCCTTCAAAGTATACCCTTCATTTCCTGCGATCCCTTCTTTTGCCTGTATAAATAAGCAATATAAAATTCTATGAACTTATTTATATGAAAGGCGAATATATAATGATACAAGTCTAAAAAAAGTGGCGAATTATAAATAATTTTGAAAACATGGGAAAATAAAATTATGTTTAAAAAATTATGAAATAACTCAAAAATGTTTAAATAAACATAGAGTTTTAAAATTTCAACGAGTTTCATTTAGGATTTATGCGATTCATATTTCCACTGTATTTAGTCTCGAGATTCATTTAGAAAATAATCAAAAGGTATATTTTAATTAAGTAAACTCCGCCAATAAAATGATCAGTCCACCCAAAACTACGCTTTTGTTCTTATTGAAGTATAAAAAACTTTCATATATCAAGAACAAATGCAAATTTTAAAGGAGAATAAGAAAAATAGATGGATATTGATCGATAGTGAGGTGTCAAATAATAATATGTTCTAAACATTTTATTTATTTTACATCCTAATGATGCGGAGTTATACTATCTTCGAATACTTCTTTAAGAAATTGTGTGTATCGTTTTTTTGGTAAACCCTGCCAGTTTTTCAAACTCTATGGGCGCTTTAAGATAATCGATACTGGTATATGGTGAGGGAAGAGGTTGGACTTTATTAAAAGTCGTTTATGATGCAATAGGATATTTGGAATATTGATATGTGTAATTTTGGATGTTAGGGTGTTGATTTATTTGGAAACCAATTTTTTTATTTTAAATTGTTGAATGGAATTTAGGATAATACATAATTAGAAAAGATAAAAATGAGATGTTCAGCAAAAAAATATTCTATAAGTTTTGTGAGTATCTCATTTGATAAACTCATATGGTAGGCTATGATATCTTTCAGAACTTTTAACTGCCGAAAACTTGTAAATCAAAGCTCTACTTCACAATGTAGTCAATGCCACTTCTTTTAATGGGTGAGAAACCATTTTTATGCCACGTATTTTATTGATTCCAGTATCTTTTTGTTTGAATTTTCGAGACTAACGAGATAATAATAAATAAGTCACACTCCTTTGCTCAATTTTACGTGGCATATTCGTATGTAAACCCACTACATATCCTGGTTACTTTTGTGCTGCAGTTTAAAAAGGTAAGACAATTATTTATGAAAAAGTATTTTGAAAAGCCTAAGTTACATATTATGTTTGTCAAACCAAAGCTATATACACGTTTACGTATTTATCATTTTACCAACAGTAAAAATAGATTTGACTTAACTTCATTTAAAATTACGCTTAATAATAATTACTTACCATTTTCTCGCTGTCGTGTCATCTCTAATGGAGTCTAAAGGATTTCTCCGTGTGAGGTTTGTATGAAGAATTATTTTCTAAGCGCAGTACAATTCTAGTCACGTTAATATATCATAATATAGATAAATTGGCAAAAATTTTTAGGTAGAAATTCCGTAACAGGTGTTCATACTGCAAGAACATATTTATTTATATATATATTTAAGTTGATTTTTTCAAACTCGTACTCTATATTTGAATACGAAAATAATCTGATATTTTTATTCTGTTGTAGCGGTTTAACCGTTTACCTCCGTGTTTTGAAAGTTGGTGCTTATAAAGCCTATAACATGGAGATAAACAGAAAATTTACCTTGAGAGAAATCGATTCCACATGGCCGAGAGGTGGTGTTCTTATAAATGAAATAAGCTTGAGAAAATAATATTAGATATAATTTGAAATTTTTGGAAATAAATAAATATTACTGGGCTAATAAAGAAAAAATTAAAATTTTAAAGTCGCCAAATATGTATTCCAAAAAAAAACTTTACAAATTAATAATTTTAATGTGTAATGTACTCCATACAAAATAATTATTTTACTGCTCTTTTTTGAGTTAAATTACTATTAATTTAAAACATAAGATTCTTATTGATCATTTACATCGCTAAATATTGAATACAAATTTAACCAACTAAATGTTTAAAGGAAATTAGGACTACTATTCTCCACTAAGCTTCACGTTAAAACTTTGGTAAATTAAAGAACTACGTACAATAATTATTTTGCACGTGTAAGCTAAACTTCTAATTGACAGCACTTTGTGAAATAGAATTAACATCATAATCTCATTCACGGTGAACACGCCAGTGTTCATAATTGTCAAAGCATTGACTCGCGGCTACTCATGGGTAACTAAACTTACGTGGTAGGAACGTATGTAGCAATAGAACTGGTAATATAAGGGTTCACTAAACACTTACGTACATTTAGAATTATTGTCATAAATTTCGTGTATACTACAATAAAACTATTCTCATAATTTTGGCTAAAGCATTTTCGTAACTAGACATTTTCAACAATTTTCTTTAAATCATGCCACATAAAATTCAAAAATAAATAATTTCGCAATCCTTATAAATTGCCTTTTAAATTTATATCATACCAATAGAGAAATAAAAACAAACTTCGAATTCCTCATTTACACCCTGTAAAATTTTCGTATATTTTTAAGAGATAACACTTGAGACACGAGCGAGTTAGCATACTTCATTGCTGTGTTTTTCTTTCAAGTTGCATGTTTCAATGTTACATGGTTTGAAAAAAATACCGCTGTGACAAATGGACAGACGAATAAACGAACGCGCACCTGAGTGAGCTTACAGATTTTCCATTTTTGTCTCCTTTTGATGTACGGAACTATAAAAATCATTTGGCGTAAGATCTCAATATAAAAATATATGTTAATCGGAAAACGACAAAAATATAAAAATATCCTAATATCGCGACTGACGTACAATTTGCTTTCAATCTGTTGTTGAAAGTATCATTTGCTTTCATCATAAATAAGCCCCAGAGACAAAGTTTTAGAATAGTTGCAATCGATTCGAAGTGAACCGGAATAAAGACTGCAGAAGATCAGTATATTTTACTCCCACCAAATAATAAAAATTTAAATGAAGTGTACAGAGAGGCTTTTATCAATATATCAGTAACGAGAAAAACAGGAAAAGGTTTAAACCCACATAGTTTAACAACGCTAACGATGTCGCTAGCGATAATTAATATTGAACGAAGTGATTATCTTCTATTTTGTATGTCTTGATAAATAAGTGCTGGTAATACTATCAGAACCAAATAAAATTCCCAAGTCTAAGTACAGTTTAATGAAAAATTATTTATGGAAAAGAAAATAGGCGGAGGATTTATGTTTTCGTAAAGTTTGTATCAGTTATATATTTATCTGGTTCTATAGACCCAGGTTTTATACGTTTTTCTAATTCCGCTTAATGTATTTCCATTTTTATCACTGTGATAATAGTAAGGAATAATATGATTTATCGCATACTCAGAATTATCTAAAAATGAATATTATATTCCCGTATAGATAAATTATATTATTAGAAATAAATTACATTTCCTATTGCTTCGCGTAAGAGTCATTGTATTTCCATATTCAATATATATATATATATATATATATATATATATATATGTGTGTGTGTGTGTGTGTGTGTGTGTATATTTTTATACCAAACCGGGCATCAATTTCCTAAACTGTTTAAACAATTAATTAAGTTATTAATAACAGATTGAAAATTAAGCGATTTAAATAAAATATTATACGAACACAGGAAGCAATAACAATTTTAATTTATATCAAAGAGAGAAATATCTCACTATTCTATATTGCCTACCCATAAAGTGCTCTTTTAATTATAAACAATATTTGGAATTTATATCTCGTTGGTTATTTCCCTACGCTGATCAAGCTAGACCTTTGTATTAAGTTTAATAACAGAGTTTGAAATAGCCTGCACGTTGTCAACTCTAATTCATAAAATGAACCTGAAGATAATTTTGATGTATTCGCCTTGTGATTTTCTTTTTTAATATTGGTTTTAGTTTACATAAATAAATATTGGTGTTAATGTCAATAATAAATGTTATCTTTCGCCATATGACGAAAGAGAAAAGGGCTAATATTGTTTTATGAATAAATTTTGACGCCTGTTTAAATAATACTACGCTAATTCAATACTCGGCAGAACTATAAAACTTTTCGTTTGAATTCTCTGTAATAATTGCCGCAGTATTCTCTGTAGTTGACCATAAATTAATAAAGAAATTTGGTAATTTTTTCAATTAAACTTAGCAAATATAGAATACATTACCTAAAAGACAAACCATAACACAATCAACTAATATTCTATATTAAATTTTGGTTACTTTGAAGTATGTTACTAATGATTTTAGATGAAGAAAAATTGTATGTTGTTAAGGCAGAATCCTAACAGTTTGATATAATGAAATAAATCATGATAAATTACAAATATCAAATCCATCAATCGAAAATCGTGTGTTCATATTGAGCATAAGTATTTCACAATATTCAGCCGCTACGAATATCAAAATGGAACTAGCATAAACTGTTATCCTTCCTCTTTCAAAGGTAAAAGAGCTATCGTCTATTTTTACGGAGTTACTGAAGTTTAAAATCAATTGGAAAGATACCATCGTCCCTTTGGGCGCAAAAAAGCAAATTGTGCATCCCCATATCTGACATTGATTTTAAATACGTTTCACATCAAAAACGAGACGACAAAAAAAAATTAAAACAAATATCATGAGATGCGTTTTCATAACTAGTTTATTACACTAAAATTATTTATTACCTTAATATTTACATTACAGAATATTTCTACATCATGGCACAACATAGCTTTCAATTTCGTCTCATCTATGAGCAGCTAAGGATACATGTTTATAAAAGATAATATATTAGCAAAAAAATTAACAAATATATAAATTATATAAATTATATATATATATATATATATATATATATATATATATATGTGTGTGTGTGTGTGTGTGTGTGTGTGTGTAAACGACTACTCGAGTAGTAATTCAATTAGAAAAAAAGATCTATAATACTATTAAGAAGCTTTCCTTGAGAATCAACGAAAGGAACAGAGTTTCGATTCTTTATGAATATTTTTTTAGTATTCTGCGTCGTGAAATATTTTAGAACTAATTTATAACACTCGTGCAATAAATTTAAACTACTTTTAAAACCCTTATTTCAGATTGGAACTATTTTATTTCTGTCCAATGTCCTACAAACCAAAATACTATAAAGAATAAGGCATTTCTAAAATTAAATATTGAATATATTTGGCGTTAATTTTGTAGAAATTAATTATTCACAATTAAATGAAACTTCGTGATGTAATATTATTTCTCCTTTCTATAATTTCTTTACCACGACCTAGGTTTCGTTGTATTACAACAGCTTCAGGTGGGATATTATCTTTGCTAATATCCCACCTGAAGATGTAATACAACGAAACCTACGTCGTGGTAAATTATAGAAAGTATAGAAAGTAGAAATAATACTACATTTCTAAAAGATCTGATATTATTAATGAAATTATTTATTAGGTAAATATATTTATAATTCATATTCGCTTATTTTTATGCTTTAGCTGAAGAAATAGAGCTAATAGCTTTATTTCTTCCTGGCTGTAGTTCTTTTTCGTGATAACCTTTAATTACTTATCATGAATACTCAAAGCCATTTAGTTAATTTGAATAAATTATTGTAATTTTACATAAACAATTTAAATCATTCCCCGAATTGCTCGCAATTTTTATAACAAATAATAATTTTTGCACTACAAATAATAACTTAAACAAACCGACTTAGTTCATTTTGACCACATAATTCCATGCTTTTTATTTCACCATATCATTTAACACAGAGGCAAATAATACTTAAACAACTAAATTACTGCATTCTTATACATTTGGCCTATAATTATATACTTCGCATATTATTCTTATTTACTGTCGCTAGGAACAACAGAGCTGAAGAATGTTGTTATTATTACATTTTTTCTATTGTTTGGTAGCCAAATCTTTCCACATATGTTATGAAATATATGATCACTTTATTGCATTATACGCGTCGTATACCTTTGATTTTACCAGCGCCCGCCTATTAGGTTTCCGCCCACCGAAATCGGCGACGAGCACGTGTATTGGCTATCATCGATAGACAGGTTCATATTTTGTCTCTTTTATAACAATAAGTAGCATATTATGGGAGAGAAGAGTATACTTCACACCGCAGTCTTTTATTTCACAAGATCGTAGTTTACAACACAATACTTCTTCCTCATGTTAACACAAAATTAATTGTACTGCACTACCGCTCATTTTGTTCGTATTTTTGTTTCCTTTTTTCGTACTTTATCTATCGTTATATTTGTAAAATTATGTATTTACTATTATTTAGTTTTTATAGTCATTCTGTGCCTATGAATGCACATCACATTAATAACGAATGTTATGGGATGATGATAAATAATTGTTTTAAATTATTTTAAAGGTATATAGTGCAAATAATTATGTAAAACGTCTGTTGAATCTTTAATTTCAGGGACGATAAGTATGTTGTATTTTTTGGTGCTAGACATTCATGTCTATGACAATAAGTAGTCCCGTGATTGGTCAACAGCGCGTCACCACAATAATGCGCTCGGGACTTTTAGATATGATGAACCGACTTAATGTTTATACTTTATTTTGTAATAGTAAATAAGCATGGGTCTAATAAATAATTTACAAATGTAAAATACCGAAAAGACCAATAGTAATAAATTAGTGAGAGATCCTTTTTACTAAAGATTTCTACACGCTAACGGGAAGACCGATTACTGTCTTGATAGTACTATGAGTATAATGTAAGTTGTAGTTAATTGTTATAATTTTTAGTAAATTGTGTTTATAGTACACGAATATTGTATATTGCGTATTTTTAAAAAAATGTTCTTATGTAATGATTCGCCTAACTTCTGTGGTAACTTCCTACCGTCGAAGCAGTCAATGTAGACACCTAAATATTTTATATTGCTTGTGCTTTCGAACGATTTCATTCATGTTGCATGTCATCCATAGTCATGAATTTTCATATTTGGTCTAATGACTTAAAGATATATTTAAAAAAACTGTAAAACATGTGTATAATTATGCGCATTTAAAATATTTTGACACAAATATCAAGACTATCTAAAATTTTCTTTCATACAAATTTCGAACACGAAGTGTTTAATTATCTATTCGCTACCATAGTTTGGTTATATTTTACAAAAATCGGATCATTTCTTCCACAGTCAGTTATAAGATTTTTTTTATAATAAAAGATTCCCGTACATTTCAATAACGCTAGCTAAGAACCAGGAAACTATTTAACTCGTTGTGTAAGATAATATTCATAAATCAATATTTTCAATTAACAACGGTTTAATTACAACAAATATAAAAATGCAAGTGTGGAAAGGAAACGTAAAATATTAGGTTCCATTCTTTTAGTTTTATTGAAAATTGTGTTAAACATTGCAGTTTTTTTTAAGAAAATTTATATGGAATTTTTTTACATGGAATTTATTTATTCTTGAAAAATATTCTGAAAGGTAACCGCTAATAAAAATATACGACATGGATCAAATTCGTATCCTGTCCAACGCGAAAAATGAGCCTAGTTAAAAAAATTATACTTACGTAAGTGTACAAATTCTTTTCACGAAATTATAGTTTGAAATTGCATACGGAGTCAAAATATAGCCATAAGCATGGGAATTTTTTTCATTTATTAATTTAATATTGAGTTTATATTTATCTTAACAACTCATAATTTTTATTTATTTATTACCTTTTGCCTTTCCCTGTGATTTAGTACACTTTTACATGGAAAAGATTTTTGTTTCATACAATACGACCTTACGAATTATAAAAATTACATAATGCTAAATCATTAATTATGCCTTATTCTGTAGATTAGAAATTAAATGTATGTATTTAATGTATATATTATAAAATGTATCGTCATGAAAGTCACACATATTTATTTCAATCAAATTTTATACTTTACAAAATTTAAATGTCGTTTAATTAACATAACTCAAACACAACCTTTGCTATCTTCTCTCTCTTTCCACTTCTTTGGGAAACTCTAATAAAATATGTGAAGGGAAAATATTTTATTATTATTTAATATATTCATCTACAACTAAAGAATATTTCTCCCTAAAGTGATATTAGTTGTGAAGTGCAGAATTTATGAATGACTTTTCACTGAAATAAAAAAAATCTTTAAAAAGAAATTTAAAAAATTCTTCACTTCGTTGCAAGATATTTTTTTCCCTTTTATTGACATATAATTATTTCTTTTAGGCCCTTGAGTTCAAAAACATGTAAATATTATAAATAAGTAAAAATAAAAGTAATGAACTTTTTTTTAAAAAAATATAAAAGTTGTCATGGATTGATTGTAGAGATTTTACGAAAAAATGTAATTAAAAAAAGTTTGGTCCAAACGCAATATTTTAAACTCTTGCAGCCCACCTTAACATTGATTGCATCCACTATTTATCTATGTTGATTAAAATATTGTTATTGCTCTTGCAGCAATAAGTCCGCCACAAACATAAGTTTAACATTAAAACCGTAGTAAATAAGTAAATAATTACTTCAAATGATTTAAGTTAGAAAACATCTTTAAATATACGTATCTATAATATAAGTAATTGGTATGTAAGTGCGTTAACGATCTGGAGAGTTAAATATTTTCCGTGTGAAGTATACCATGTCGGAAGTATTAAACGATTTATCTCGCATCAAAAGGGGATGGTTAGCCAAATACAGAATATTTCACGTAAAGAAAATGTATTTATTTCTTTACTAAACAATTCAGTAATTCATTCAAATTTATAATAGGGATTTTGCAGTTTAAAAGAGAAACCGATGCAAATTGCATATCAAAACCATGACAGACATTTAAATTCTAATATCTGCGGTTACGATAATGTTTCTTATCTGTCTTTAGCACAAAACAAAATGTTAAAATGTACATACGGTCATAAGTACTAAAATAGACTTAAATAATAGAAGATTAAGTAACAAAGGTTATATAAAACAGGATTTATTTAAATATAACATCCAGTTATTGTTAGTTTCCAAGGCATATCAGATTTTCAAACAAGTTTCATGTTGACCTAAATAATTTTGGTTTTAGTTGTTCACAATGAGATAAGTTGACAAAATATTCAAAAAAATATTTGACTTATCGTCTGGAAAATAAAAAATATATATTAAACTTTTGACATTGTGTCAATTTAATATCAGGGTTTTTATAAAGAAAATAAACTATCGTTACTTCTCCATTACTGCTTCCATTAAATAGATTACAGTACTGTTCGAAGGAGAATTCTTCATACTGCTAGGAGCAGTGCGGTCAAATATATTCGTCTGTATATAACAGCATATTAACCTTCTACAAGACAGCCACTTAAACTAATGCTCACGTCAATGTAGCTATAAAAGCGTTTTATGTTCCGATCGACACAAACACATATTGTCATTTCATCAAAATCACCTTTTCAAAAAAAATATCTTCTTCCCAACTAATTTTAATCAAAATAATTTCCTTTAAAGTATGCTAAGCAAACTGTATCTATATATTTAGGAAACCAGTTCTTTTAGACAACCAGATCCTTATAATCGTTTCTTGTTTATGGAGAGACCTTTAAGTATCTAAAAATGTGCATTAAAATGAGACAACCCATCAGACTTAATATTGCCGTAAGAGCCGATATATTCACCCTTTCTCGAAAATCCATAAGTCGTAACAAAAATGTTAGTGACCTGGATGTACGCATGTGTGCAATCATTTATTTTTTACAGATTTTTTTTCATTAGTCGTATATATCATTCAAATAATGTATACTTTAGACATTTATCATTAATATATTTGCTAAAGCTATGCATTATTACTTCCGAATAAAATGCTTACAAACAATTTTACTCGTAAATATAACCGGCAGAATTGTGTTTCGAAATTTCCATAGATAACTTTTTTCGCAGAATAAGTTCTTTTTACTTTGTGCAATAAAACCTTATATTGCAAAAATTTTCATCGTGTTGAACCTACTTCAAGTGGAAAGCTTTACAAAAGGATTGAGCACGAAATGTTGTGGAAAAGATTTCTGAACGCAGTTATGGTAATTTTATAAACCTTTTGCAGTTTTTGCGATCGTCGGGAAATTGAATTTTGTTTACAATTATTAGTTAGTAAACAGAATATCGGTTGGCATATGGCATATTTTTCTCTGAATTTAGTACTTTTATTGAAGAAAATTATATCGGTTAAATATTTTCGTTAAATAACATCGTTTTTTAATTATATAACTTCTTTGTACTTTAAGGGCTGAAGTAACGTTCAATGGACAAGACATCTTTAAGCAAACATAGTAAAAATTAATGGATAGACACATAACTTATGATAAAATCAAATGACTGAAAAGAGGGGAAACGAGAAATTTATGGTGCAAGTATATATTGTTTCAGGAGGATAAAGGGAGGTATCAAGAAGAACACGATAATTTTGTCATGGAAGATAGGAACGGTGGACGCACGGTAAGATTTCTGCGTTTTTTAGTGCCTATACCACGTTATATAGGCAAATATTAAATCATCTATTATCACCGTATGGGCATATAGAGAGAAATAACTGTCAAACTTTCAAATTATTTAAAATAGGTTATATCAGGAATTTAATATGTGACTCCTGAGAATTAACTATTTATTTTTTAATACTTAGATTGAAACGTTAAATGTTCTAAATCTTAGGTTTTGTCCGCAACTCAATTTGACTAAAATTCGATAAAGTAAAACAAATGATCAAGAAAACCGTTACCCCAAAAACACATTTACAGTTTAATGCACTTTCTTTCTTTTCTTTTTATCTTTCTTTCTAATCTTTATAAATCATTTTTCTAACGCAAATACTCTTTACTACTCTTTCATGCCGAAATTACCACATTGTTGAGCAAGCAGATTGTAAATTATTCAACAAAAAATAGTTTCAGAAATAGCCTTCACTTAAATTCACACCGATGAAACTTAATAGCTGACCCTGTGGCTTATTATTAGTCGTGGTAAAACAAACTTTAAAAAGTAAATGAAATCTTTTAAATCGATCACAGATATTAGGGCAAATTAAAAATATACGCGACATGAGCTTACCTTGAACATATCTATTTAATATTTTAACTTCAATAATATCTCTTTTCAAATCATTACAGAATTTGAGTGTATGTTAGTATTATGATAATATATTTGAGGTTTTTATTTTTATTTTAAAAGTAATAAAACTAATGAATTGAAAGACCGTGATTAGTTTAAACATATCAAATCATCAGCATCATACATTAAAAATTAAAATTATTGTCAGAGCAGTTTTTTCCAAAGTACCATTACAAACTTGGCATCTTCGAGCAAATCAAGTTAAACAAGCTGATTTAAAAATGTTGCGTAAGTATCCTTACGTAAAGAAATAAAAACTATAAGACAAATCGCAACAAATAATAATTATGACCCATCAATTGTCACAAAACTGTACCATAATAAATTAAGAAAAATACTAATAAAAGAAATATACCCGGTCGCATCAAATAAGAATAATATTTACTATAAATCTATCCCATACATAGGTAATGTATCACTCAAATTAGGAAAACTCTTAACTAATAATAAAAATATAAATAATATAATATGTACGTATAGTACCTTAAATAACTTGGGTAAAACCCTTATTAATAATAAAGAAAAAATAGATAAACATAAAAAGAGTGGCATCTATAAACTTAAATGTAACGATTGTAATAGTGTATACATAGGTCAAACAGGAAGAGATTTTAATACAAGATATAAAGAACACATCGCCAGCTGGCGTAATAATAAACCAGACACATCTCACTTTGCTAAACATCTCATTGAAAATAACCATCACCCCCATACTGATAATGCACCCTATATATTACAAATAAATACAAAAGGCAATAAACTTAATATCCTAGAAACATTAGAAATAAACAGACATAAAAAAGATATCAAGGTCAATATATTAAATGAACAACTAAATATAATATCATCACCCATTCTTAATATCTTCTAGATATAATATAAATATAAAACATTGATACTACAGTACCCTGGAAATTGTTTCAGCATTAATACACATATAAATATAAGTATATATAATGAAAACAAAAAAATTAAAAGAAATAAATAAATAAATATATGAATACACAAAACCGAAGATATGTAGAATTAGTGTATTACCTTGTCCTTACTTTCAAATACCCTTGCTTTTGTATAAATATATTACCGATAATAAGATATGTAGAATTAGTATATTACCTTGGCCTTACTTTCAAATACCCTTGCCTTTGCAATATATTACCGACAATAACTTCCATTTAATTTTATTACATACACCCTAAAATTTGCATTGTATAACTTCACATAATAACAACAATTGAATTTATTACCCCAACTAGAATACTGGTATATTGCATAACTCTCTGTAATATAATAAAACCTAGTCTGCGCCCCTGCAATAAACTCACTAACATAAACAATGGAAAAATCCGCACAAAGTAGTCTTCCGCTATTGTGTTTGAAACATATAAATGCTGTTGGTTGTTCCTAAGAGTTAATCTTTGCTAATATCCCACCTGAAGATGTTGTAATACAACGAAACCTAGGTCGTGGTAAAGAAATTAAAGATAGTAGAAATAATACTACATCACGTAGTTTCATTTAATTGTGAATATTTTTTGTTAAAAATATCGCCAGTTTAGTACTTTGAGATGAAAATCCTATAATGACGTCTTAGTCTTTATGATATTTTTGACCAGGCTGTATTGCATCCGATAAAGTAATTCATCGAACGTTTCGTATAAAAGTTACTAATAAATTAGCTAGACCATAATAACCTATGTGTGTCACCGCATCTTGAATCTTCTCATACGCTGTATCCGAGTCCACTAATAAACGATGATAACAAAATTACCATTAACCTAATTGATTAGCCATGAAATATTATTACCTTAGAGCATCTATAGATGAATGAAATAAATTGTCTGCGTACAAATTTTATTAATTGCTTACACAAAATATTCTTTTAGTATATATTAAAGCTACGCTATTCATCTATATGAGCTACTGAGATTTGATTAAAGATTAACCGGAAATACGATATCTTGCTATCATTTCCTTGTTCATTATAAAACAATAGTAGAAATTTAATCAAGAACCAAAATTAAACGGAGTACCCGTGTACTCCGCGCCGTCCCATATTGCAGTATATGATATAATCGATTATTCAAATGAATTCACTACAGATTTCTGTTTTGAATTTCTATTATAAAATCATTTGAATGCATGCTTGCATACGTTCGTATTTATGTCCGTAGGTGCATGGTGAGTGAGTGTGCGTGTGTGGATTTATGGCATGATTTTAAGTTTTTTTTACGTATTTACACGTAAAAATATATTCTGTTGAATAAAAAATGTTTAACTCTCATTTATTAAAAAAAATACTTGGAAAATCTAAATGAATATATATACCGTCTTTATCTTTAACTGAAAGATTTGTTGAGTATTGAGGAAATATCTGTCCATCTCAGCCATTTTCCCCAGAAATCACGTAAAAACTTAAATTGGGGCTCAATAACCCACTTATGTACGTCTCAATAGCTGACATAGCTAACATCATCTAATAATGATAAGGAAATTTTTGAAAATGAAGTACTTGAAAAAAATTATAGTAGTTTACATACGTTAATTACTTCTTATCAACAGTTAGTAACTGCTTCAATCAATTCAAGTTGCATCAATAATTGTTTACAAATGCAAATTCATAAAGTAGAAGAGTCCGCATCAAGATCTATTTATATTAATTTTCAGGCTCTGGTCAATAACCTCAAACTTAGCGCTGCCATAACCAAATACACACACACACATAGATATATACATATATATATATATATATATATATATAAATATATATATATATATATATATGTATATATATATATATATAGCTGATTCATTAGATCCTTAATTTTTTACTAAAAGAAAATCAGAATTTGCAAATAACACACAATATTTCAACACTGCTCTTATAAAAATATATTTACGTTAAATGTGTAATCATTCATAATTCAAAATAATTCTATTATTTTTGAAACTCCATATATTTACCATAAATATATTATAAAGTGACTGAGGAGAAAAAGAACAGTCAAATAAGAACAAAATTGAAAAACAATCTGCATTTAAATTAATGTCGTTTGTAAATGTCACAAGTTAAAGAAGCACAACATACTAAAATTGAAAAAGAGGAGCATAAAAAACAGAGTAATAAAAAACAAAATTTATAAAAAAACGCTCTAAAGTTTAATGGCAACGCTATTGATGATGTCTATGCAGACACGTTAATAAATTATTCGAAAACTGCTAAACATGAAGTATTTATTTAGCAATTTTGGAATTTGTCCTTTCTCATACACCAGATAATAAAAATATTCCGTTTGTTTTGACCAAGTGGGCGGTACTGACAGGCAGACGGAAATTTAGGAAACTGTTGCTTATTTCTAACCAAAATCTTATTATTTCACTCTGGGAACTCATTATTTCCAAGAAAAAATTAATAAATGAAGTTTTACGCCTTCGATCCCATATTTATTATACGGTCTTCTTCTATTCATGTATTTCTTATATCAATATTCTACTTCTTGTATGATATTTGTAATATTGTTTCAACACGGTATATTGTGATGTAAAACTGAACTCATATTTTATCAGTGCAGAGAATTACATATCTATACACATAATACAATTGTAACAGAGATAATTTTCTACGTAGAAAATATTTTAAAATGTGTGACTGATTTAGCTTATAGAATGTCATAGAAGCCATAAAACCAGTTTTTAAAATTTTTTCTGTCTCCCTCTCTATTTGTGTGTTAATTTTTTCATCAATCACGCAAAATCTACTACATAGACTGATGAATTTTTATAGTTTAAACCGAGCACTCGAGCAACATACAGGATAATTATTGTCTAAATAACGCAGATATCAAAAATACACTAATTTGGTGAATATTTCGATATTGCTACTGCCAACGGCATTTATAAGCCTTTTTAGTAATATATTTATACTCATAGAGTTCTGAGAGAAAGTAGTAAAGAAAAATACTAACAATTTCTGTTAAATTTTCTTATGCCGAATTCCAAATTTTCATGCGTTTTACACGCATGAAAATTTGGAATTCGTGAGCAAAATTGTTAAATCTTAAAATATTTTATATAGTCTTAGTTACTTAAATGAATATTCATATTATGCTACGTAAATTTTGTTACGTTTCAATATTTTAAATATTTCATTTGTTTCTCTATTCTCGTACTCTGCAATATTTGTATAATTAATTAGTAAAACGTTTATCACAAATATATCCGTCATAACTTCAAACCTTAAGATTAAAGTACTCGATAGTAATTTATGATTTACATTGTAATATGTTGATCATGATTCCAAATATAATCATGTGAAATAATATATCATCTAAATTTTAAGACACACTGGATATATTTTACAGGTTAGACCCACAAAACAAATAACGAATTAAACTTTCGGTAAAATTAAAAACCGGAAATTATTGTTATTTATTTAAAAGAAGGTAAAAAACTCATCTAGCTAACCTGATTTGTGACGTGGCCAAGGTCAATCGGATTAATCAACTCGGTTCGAGGAATCATATACACAGCCGAGCTGTACTATAAATAGTAATGTACATTGGACCAGGTCTTTAATTTTATCTAAAATGCTAAGCACAAATACCGCAGAAAGATGTCAAAGCTGGTGGTCCTAATCAAGTTAAAATCTGCATGCAATACGCATCCTGGTGATCCTAATCGACATAAAATGTATATGCATATGCATGAATCGCCAAATACCTTTGAAGGATCCATACATATTCATAGACTGATTGCGTATGGCGTTTTCGAGCTATTCTTTCCAGTAAGTGCATTACGCCAATCTCCTCTCTGCTTGTCTCGTTAGATACGTGCCTTATAAAATTGTTTTGATATACTTTACTAGGATTCAGTCTCAACCGTGATCTCATATTATAATTCAGCCTAACATTTTTCAATACTGGAAATTAGGATAAATTCTATTTTTATGTGAGACCTGCTAATGTTGCACACGATCTGCAACGAAACATCGATTTCAATACCGAATTTTTTACAATATTTTGGTGTCAAAATGCCATCTAGATATTTTGTTTTCAATGTATGACCCTTCATGATCATTTTATCGACTGAGAGTTTACGATTCGTATTCTGCAGTTGAACGTGAAATATATTCTATCAGACGCTGAGTGCTTTATAATATTGCACGTCTCGTTAGATCATTAAAGGCTTTTTTGTAAAAATAATAATTGATTATTAATTAAATATCAAACAATGAATATATTTGGCGTTAATTTTGTAGAAATTAATTATTCACAATTAAATGAAACTACGTGATGTAGTATTATTTCTACTTTCATTAAGTTCTTTACCACGATCTAGGTTTCGCTGTATTACAACATCTTCAGGTGGGCTTTGCTATATATAGTCCACCTGAAGATGCTGTAATACAACGAAAAATAGGTCGTGGTAAAGAACTTAAAGGAAGTAGAAATAGTACTACATCACGTAGTTTCATTTAATTGTAAATATCAAACATTTTTCATAGTATAATAAGCGATATTATTTAGGTTTACTTGAAATGTTTAGCGAAATAAGTTCATAGAAAATTGGCGCTAATTAAAATAAAAATTGTTAAACCAGAAAATAATCAATTATCTTATGCAACAATAATAATTCAAGTAATACTACTTTATCACATTAGACTTGTGCGTCAAAATATCGTAATTAAGGTAAAGTGAAAGTTATTTTAAATTTTGACATCATTAGTGCATTTCCTCAATATTTAATTAAATATGTTTAGCATATCTAATGCAAAATTTATTATTTTTTTTATAAGATCGACAGAGATACACGTGATTCATTATATTATTAAAGTATTGACGCTATTAAATTATCTTGTAAAATATTAATTAACGTAAATAAATGTGAGGCTCTCTACCATAGACGTTTGTTATTGTAGTTGATGATTTTGTTCAATGTCTGTTAAGGTAATTATAACTTTGTATCTTTACTGAGTCAGATACAGATACAAATTCCTAAACTGATTCAAGCCGTTTCTTATTCATGTCGATAACGGACGAACAAACGCCGGCATCAGAACACCTCTACGGTGCGATGTGTACAATAAAGAAATATCTCTCGACTTTCTTACAAATTCACGCACTCAGTTTAAACCATATGTAAAGAACAGGCTCCGTTAAACGCATGCACAATGAACAAACGAGTGCTTTTGCTTTTCATTTAATTTATTTATTGCAAATTAATTAATTTAAGAGACTTAGATAAATAATAATGTATAATTGCAGCTTTATTTAATCCATTAGTTAATTACACGCATTTTCCGTATCGATTTTATGTTTTCTTTATACAACGTCTTCTAAAATTATTTATTGTCTTCTTTAATAACTGAATATTACAATGAACTAAATATGGAAGCTAATGTTTCTGTCCCGAAAATATTTTGGACGTCAAAATTTATCGAGCCCTTTATAAGATTTTTGTGTGTCGCCTATACTCAAGTCTGGTTTCAAGTTTGGTGTAAAAGACAGTCTAGTCTATAATTGCTAAAGTATTTTAATCATTGTATCTATTCAAAGGTCAGAAACAGCAGACGATTCACGATTGACAGCCAGTTTTTTCTATCCCATTAATTATATTTTTACGTGTACTGTTAACTATTTTGCTTTTGGCGTTTGCACGTATTTAAAGCCCCGTACGTATTTAAATGTGGTATTCTGTAAGAAGGAGCTATTGAAAGAAAATTACGGCAATGCAAGTGAAAGAAATTATTAGACTTCCTTAGTAAAAAAATTTAATGCAAATTATTTAAGAGGGTTCTGAATTTTAAAGTGTAGATACGTCCCCGAAGCGAACGTATTGGGAATATGAATGGGAAATAATCATATTTCATATTTAAATGTGGTAGAGTCGGAAGAGAATCAATCACAATTGCTTTTATAACGCCTATACTTGATTTCTCGTGTATTAATTTTTTTATACAAATAAAACATAGCAAAGGAGTTGGCGAAGCGTGTAAAAATTATACGAAACTAAGCTGACATTTTATCACATTCGTTACTTTGGAAAAAACAAAATATTTTAAGCTTTATAGGTCATCAAATCAAAAGTTCACGATAGTTTAATTTTGAGAATGAAAGCATTATTTTTAATAATATAATAAAAGTGAAACGTTTTCTATTACCTTGGTTGTTTGTCCTTCCTTCAGCTTTAAACAGCTCATCGATTTCAATTCAATTTTGTATGTGTACACGTATATAACATAGGTTAACATATGGACCATATTTAATTACTGGACATTAACAAAAGCTGATCAGCCAATATAAATTCTAGAAATTAATCCCATACCTAAAAAACATTATAGGCAACTGAACCGTATCAATGACTCTATTGTCCTAAATATTTGTTAAAAATTTAAATACAATATCTCCTGTTTTTACATCATAATTATTGTGATTAAATATCTTAAACAGTTACTTAAATATTAATTGTACATATTTAATTTGTGCACAACAAAAAACGCTACAAATCTTCGTTATCTTTAATATATTTACGCATATAACTATGACTCATATGTTTTATTGTGCTCGTTAACGTTCGTTATTTGAAAACATAATTTCCAATATTTATAAAAATTGAACGATAAGAATATTATTTATAAATCTTGTCAAATTGACAGAAATGTGTTTTGTTGATCTGACAAGACGGCAGGTTGCATTTTCAGTCTTGACGGTAGTCGGCGATGAATGTTATATAGATTCAGATTTATCAGATAGCGGATATAGATTCATTGAAAAATATTCTCGATACAAGCAGCGTAATTATTTTGAAACTATAGTGTACATCAGTTGAACATAGTTTTACGGTATATATACATATATATATATATATATATATATATATATATATATATATATATATATATATATTTATATATATATATATATTCATAACAGTATTTAAATTTTTACATGGCATGTAGGGTAATTTGCGCTTGGAAAGCCAGATAATGTTATCTTGCTTTCCAGGTATATTCGTACAACCAAAGTCACTGGAGCGGAGAAGTTCCGACTAACCCGTTTTTCTCGCTTTTCTTTCACACGGAATATATATTAAATGCATAACATTACTAAAATAAGGTAATTATATATCGTCTTCACTATCCTCTACATAAGTGCGTATGTGTTACAATGATAAATGTGGATTTTGAATTTGATTATCATAATTGAGGATTAATGTTATGTAAAGTGTATAAAAACTTGGACAATAAAAAGAAATATTACTTTCATTTTTTTTCAGTTGCATCCTTTTCTTTACTTCAGTCTTTTTTTATCGATAATCCAAGAACCAATGGTTTTTTCAGATACATTACATTTCATGTTAAAAAAGTGGCATGCACACCCAACATTTTTTTACTTACCTTTATTTCAATAATTTGTCTCTAATGATTACTTAATATCGTCGCTGTGTTATAAAATGCCCCAAACGTAATAACATAACTTCTACACTAGACGAAACTGTATTAGTCCTAACTTATGGCTTTTCAATAAAGACCAAGTACATAGATAATTTTAAAGTTATACTATTCCCGCCTTTCCGCCATGGCTGTCTTAAGGCCCCTCCTTGGACCCGTAACAACCTACCTCATACAAAAAAGGAGAACGTCGAAGGTCCCCTAATAGTGTCCCGTATCTAAAATTAGTGCTTCCTGTCTCCCAACAGAGTTAGAGTATGTGCCTTCTCAATGAAAAATTTAGCATATCCGTCTTTTTCAGGACGTATGTTGGGAAAATTCTAAGACTCCCCGTGATTCTACGTTTATATTTAGGCGCATGCTCTCTAACAAAATTCTACGCGCATCATCGTAGTCACTGCAGCGAAACAACATTTTACTCATGTCCTGCGTCTCAAATCCGAAGGTACACGCCGGGCTGTCTCTAAGGGCGAATCTATGTAAACTGGCATGAAATGCGCCATGTCCCATTAAGAATTGTTAGTGAAATAGTCGGAAAAGAGCCAATTTTTGTTTAGCTACTCAGACAGTTCGGGGAAGAACAACCTGGTTGTTTCCCACTTGGAATCAGAAAAGGACCGCCTGGACTGCCAATGATCAACAGCAATCTCTAATATTCTTCAACCAAAAACTCGAAGTGCAACGGACCCGCATCAAAACTCTTACCTCGTGCCACAATGAAATTTACCGCGCGTTCTACGATCGCGAGGTCAGCAGGCAAAAGACTCGCAACAGGAAAATAGGCAACACATCCGTTGAGCAAGTTCTGTACGCGCCAGTAGCGGCGCACGCTGCGATCTCAGCACTACTCGTCTAACCTGCTAATCCCCAACGCACCACAGAGCACCAAACCAACGGCGCACAGGCTACCTAGGCATATTGCCGTATACATCAGTTTGAGGATAGAGCTATTCAGCCCTTAGTCGGCACCGGCAATCCGGGTCATAGCATGGAAGTCTGCCCGAGCCAAGAGCGAGTAATACTGAAAATAAATACTGATTATCACAACGTGCCACTACACAATGCTCTGTCGAAAAATGTCCCTGAGGCCAGCCATGCCGTCGGCCAGCCCTTTTGGGTCGCAATTGTAGCCTTATTGTAATTACAAAATAAAATAAATTCAAATGTTTTCTTTTTTTAAATATTTCATGTTCTGTGTTGCAGAATTTTTAAAATGACAATTTGATGCAGGGCCTCTTTTTCCAGCCCTAATAATCAGCTATTTTGTTTTGTAACACTTGGCGAAATTCCGAAGTATTCTTGTCTGCGTGTCATAAGATTTATCGACACGTAGCAGATCTATTAATCAAAAATATTTAATTAAAATAAATCTGCCATTCATTATCATCCCCAAAATAAGAACCTCTTTCAATTAGCTGTTAATGAAATGAATCACTTAAGAAAAAAATATTGATTTCACATACTTTATATAATCAGATCAAATAAAATCTTGGTACTAAATAAAATAAATTTAAAAAGGAAATTTACAAAAATGTGTACAGTTTTTTTGACACCAAAAAATGAATTAAAGAATTGTATATTTGTGGTAAACTATTATTACCAACTGTTTTGGAATTACCTTTGCCATTTATCTAATTTATAAATGAGCCCTTCTTAATCTCAAATGATGTTAAAAAAATCTCTGCACTTTAATTCTATAACACTACCATCAATTTCATAAATACTAATACTCCGTGGGGTCCTAGAGTACCCTCAAGTATGTTATGAATAAAAATAAAAAAAATAATAATCAAAATGTTTTATTCATTATAAATAATAATATAATATAATATATAATACCAATAATAGAATGTTTATAAAATGCAGTGTCATTAAAGATAATATCATAAATATTCACGGTTCCAGGCTTAGGACTGATAAGTAAACGATGCGGTTAAGATAATAATTTAGAAAGTGTATTTAAAAAACGAATCAAGTTATTAATTATCCCAACAGAAATACAGAAAGCCTTTAGACGAAAAGATCTCCGCATTTAAAGTGCTAGTTTTAAAATACTCGCTCTCGTCATATTCAATAAATACTCGTTCGCGAACTGCGAAGTGCGAAGCATTGCTTGCCGTAATGAATATATGTCATGAAAAAGTGTTACAACTTACGAGTATTCAAATATTCGGTTTGTTCCTTATTTCTTATGCATTTCAGATTTGAACGAGCGAGAAAGCAAACGTACAATATGTAGCCATACCATAGAGTAACAATTGTCCGAACATCCGGTAGGCCATTCCATACAATTATTAACAATACCAAATATTTTGTATTTTGCATACCAAGTACATATTTTATTCAGAGATATCAAGTATTTTTACCGGTAGCATTAAATACGCATCACCTTTAATTTGTAATAATATAATATAATGGCCCGTTATTGTGCTGTTTACGGGTGCTTAGAAAGCAATAAAATAAATAAGGATAGGAATTTTTTTCCCTTCCTATGAAAGAAGGTGGGACAACTGTATGTTCTTACAAATAATTTTGTCTTATATTTCCAACTTATTTAGACAGTATATATAATTTTATTTCCACAAACATACACAGAGCAGTTCTAAATTTCAAACTGTTCTTAAAACTCATTGTTTTGTTTGAACGTCGATATGTTTGTAAAATGTAACCTTGTAGTGTCCACTATTGGCTTATTATACTGTTTATTAAGAGATCTTTCATATGCAGCAAAACTAATCAAGTCAAAAGTACAATGAAAACAATATTTCAATGTATCAATTTTACACATAAGCAAAATATATTCCTGTTTTAGATTTTATTTCCTTTTTAAAATCCATACTCCGTACCTTTTTCATATTCTGAATAATATTATCATTAACAAACTACTTTTACACAATTTTATGTATAGTGTGAAATATTTATTTACATAATTATATTTTTACAATTAGGTAATAATAAAAACACAAGCGCTAGTGAAAAGTACTGCGCCGTTATAGAGACATCCATTCGATCGACGCTTTTGGTTGGAAAGAAAATCGACTCGCTATCAGCGCGATTGCTTGCAGTGATCGAGAGCTATATGTAGTAATAGCAAATATTCTTTATCTGCACCCTTCTAACAGCCCTACATTAATTTACGCACACGCACAAACGGATACGGATAGGCGAGTACTTATGTAATAGTGTAGGCAATTAAACCTGTTCGCTAGTATGGAGTGTCGGGGGCGTGCCTGAGTACTGGATAATATGGATATTAACTTTTAACAATCTCAACGCAGTTTTCTATGCAGCATATTTGAATAATTACAATACGTTACATTTTACTAAAGTTTTAAGAGAAAAAATGCGAGAAAATTCAGTAAGTTAAATAAACTTTATTACGGTGAAACACTGATGAAAATATTCCTTACGCTTCTATACATACTTACGTTTCTTTCTTGCTATGGAGGCAATAAGCGAGAAAAGTAAAGTTTCCTCAATAACGGACTTTTTTCAATAACGGAGGTCGATCCGTCATGAACGGTTCATATCCAAACGCCCACTTCCGTTTACAATTTCATCGGCTTGTGTGGGCGAATGGATGAAAATAACTTTGAACAATTTAAGAACTCATGCAAGCAGAACTCAGTTTCATCTCACGTAGCGAATAAAATTTCTATATAAAACTTTACTATTTGTGTTAAACATTTATAAGTTTGTAGTATTTTAATCATTTAAGTAACTATTTTTAAAACTTTTTTATTAATTAATTTACTAATGGTTTGAAACTTCCAAAGAAATTATATTCAACTATAATAAAAAATATATAAAAATTTTCATCATGCATATTTAAAAAAGTAAGAAATAAAACTAAAAAATTATATTGAAAATTTTGTTGACGAGGATATTTGTAGCGTCTCTTATTATTTTTTACTCTAATAAATCAAATAGGGCCTATAACCCAGTCTACCCATTATTCAACTCGATCGAATAAAGCTAAGCAATGCACGCACCGGCCGGTGATTGAATGGCGAACATCAAACACACATCTTAATACTACCATTATAATTGCTTCGAATGACATGATAAACCGCAGATCCTAACTGTTGCCATTAGATAACACTCGTTATAAGAAATCTAGCCCCGAAAGATTCCGTTTTCCCACATGAGGTACAAGGTCAGATTTCTGTTGCTTCGAATAAAAGTCAGCCCCTCAACCAAATCCATTGAGTTAGAGAGCAAGCCCCAATTAAAAAGATACAGGATAACGTTAAGCAGAATTGAATTACTCTTATGAATTACCCGAAAAATATTTGCATTCAAATTATAAATGACATATCTGTACTAAAGTACTAAGAGCCAATATTACTAAACTGTTCAATGTTATTTCGATTTACTTAAAACATTAGTTACAATAAGCTACACTTTATTTCTGTCATGATAATAGGAAAAGAAAATATAAAAAAAATTATGTGTTTACGTTTTGAATCGCAACCTTCCATTTACATGTATGAACCATAACAGACGTCGTGTCACAGTACAATGAGAAACGTTAACGATTTTTAATATTGATGATAAAATGAAAATTCTGTTTCACAATGACCACGATAGGTATAGCACGCAATAGAAAGAAAAGGGAAAAAACTTTCTTCAGACGGGAGAATCCACAGTGCGCAAAATGATAAAAGAAATTATTGTAACACAAGGTATTTCAAGTTCTTCATTGACGGGCAGATGTTATCACAGTAGAAACACTTGATTTTTCTAAAACTTCCAAAAGACATGAGGGAAAACGGTATAACATAAAAATGTTAACCATGTCATTAAAATAATGGCATTACATTACAGTGACATTAGGACGCAACACTTGCATGTTAAGAAATTATTTCATCACAGAGGTCTGTTCTCAGCGGACAGGTGTGTCTTCATACTACGAGTCACGCCGTGCTCTCCACTGTGCAAATATACTTTATTTGTATTTTTTTTTTTTTCACTTATTTCACGTATAATAAATACCAAATAAGTGTTGCATTACCCCCGTACGTCTTAAATGAATTACAAGTATTCATGAGAACGATATCGAACTGAGAAAGAGATGAATATTCACTATAAAGGATCCGATCCTATCAAGCCTTAATATTATGTATAGGTTTATGTGGATCGCTTTAATGCATTTATGTACTGTGTTCTATTTCATATTTTACTAAACAGATTTTCAAATTAGACCAAAAGACGTGATTATAAAATTAATTTATTAGGATTTCCTATCTTAGACAACATAATTTCCCAATTTCCATTTCCATATTTATTTTTTGTTGCAATAACTTAAGTTTTTTACAAGGCATGTTTTTTCAGAAATGAGTTTAAATGAAAAATTGCTTAAGATATAAATTAAATGGAAGTCAAGCAGATCAAAATCCGGGTACGATGCCATGATTATGTTTAAGTAATTCTTTTGTTTATAAATGTCAAAAAAAGAAACAATAATACAATTGCGAAACTGACTGAAAAAACGAAAGCAAAGATAGATTATTGAATATATTTGGCGTTAATTTTGTAAAAATGCATTATTCACAATTAAATGAAACTACGTGACGTAGGTTTCGTTGTATTGCAACATTTTGAAGTGGGCTATTAGCAAAAATCTTTGCTCCAAAAATTTTTTCACCATGAATGATATCCGAAGATCTGTTATATCGTTCATGATAATATATCACACATGAATTATATAACATATCTTCGGCATCTCTTTTCATAAGTGCTGCCAACAGAGTTATTGTAGTCAATGTGATAACCAACGCACGATACTTGATCAATACTCAGAAAGAAATAACATGTGATCTTTTGAAAAACATAGGTGTTATTTAATTCATTCTGAGCAAAACCATCGACACGCGAGTGAGGTTCGCACTTGGAAAGTTTATTTCTCTGTACTTTTTTGTTTTTCTATTCGTTGCCAATGAACTTTTTTTAGTTATAAAATTATCTCTGTGTATTAGAATAATCATAGACGCCCCAATTTTTCAAAACATATTTTCTTTACCTGATCTTATTTAAAGTCGATTTTGCGTTTTTGTCTATTTTTTCCAATATTATATTTCACAGGATCCCGTACTTTATTATTGTTTTACTTTAGCTTATAAATATTAATACATTACACCTCTTAGTAACAATAGGAAGAAGATAGTTTGGAATACATTTTGCTTTCTCCTTTTTCCAGGAAAAGTGTAAATTAATCAATTAATGTAATTGATGGTCTAGTTTCTTACCTGAAACATATTTCATCTTCTTGTTCTTTAAGGATCTAAATTTATTGATGTTCAACATTCATTATGTTTTTCTTAAATATTAAAATATATATATTTTCATTATATAATTGGATTTTATTACGAATTTTACTTAAATATTTTCCTTAATATTTATTTTTACCAAATCTTCATTTTCAACTTCAGCAATGTAATTTTATTTTAAAGTAACGGATTGAATTAAATATAAGGTAAAATAATCGCAAATACTATACGTTATTCTGCAAAGTTATTAATAATTTGTTTCCATTAAACATAGCTTACAAATGCAGTAAATAAATAATCTTTTTAGGCGTATTTTTACGATAATTACCCTTGAGTATTACAACACTTACTTCATTTCCATGTTAATCTAATTCAGGAAAATGGAGTTGACTTGTAAATTAAATCACGTCGTATTTTTGGTCGTATATTTAACTTAGATTGAAAAAAAACGACACCAGATTCGTATAAGAGAGTTAATGAAAAATTCAAATATTTATTAGACTAAAATTGAATTAGTTGAAATACTCCTTTCGAGTTTGTTGATTTGATGTCCGTGTCAAATGCCACTACTTTTACGACTCTATAGAATAATAGGTAAAATAAATCATCAATACATAAGAACTCAGGCTGAAAATGAATGCACAGATGCTTGTAGTGCGCAAAAGAAACCAAATAGCAAGATGGTCCTAAAAATAAATTAAAATACACTTCTTAAGTTTCAAAACTATATAATTATATAAAATAATGAATGATAGATGTATAACTTATCAGAAGATATGTGATGATAAAATTAGCAGTACCGTGCTGGTCAGTTCATGCAATGACGTTGTTGTGTCTTCATAGCCTTCAACACAGCGAGAGAGGTTCATTGAATCATAGTGAGTGTATATCTATAATACGCAATAAAAATAAAAAGGAAGGAAACTTTCCACAGAAAGGAGAATATGCGACGAGCAAGGAAAAAAACACGAATGTGCTTTAGACCACACGACTGAAGTAAAACTTCAAATTCACAAAATATGAACTTTAAAATGAATTTACAATTTTATTCACTTTAAACGTAGAATATTTCATGTATTGAACAAAATAATAATTTATAAAATTGTTCAAGAACGAAATGAAATTACAAAATAATCAACAAATCACGGTTCGCGTAACGATTCCCCTTCCCCTTCCCCTTCCCCTTCCCCTTCCCCTTCCCCTTCCCCTTCCCCTTCCCCTTCCCCTTCCCCTTCCCCTTCCCCTTCCCCTTCCCCTTCCCCTTCCCCTTCCCCTTCCCCTTCCCCTTCCCCTTCCCCTTCCCCTTCCCCTTCCCCTTCCCCTTCCCCTTCCCCTTCCCCTTCCCCTTCCCCTTCCCCTTCCCCTTCCCCTTCCCCTTCCCCTTCCCCTTCCCCTTCCCCTTCCCCTTCCCCTTCCCCTTCCCCTTCCCCTTCCCCTTCCCCTTCCCCTTCCCCTTCCCCTTCCCCTTCCCCTTCCCCTTCCCCTTCCCCTTCCCCTTCCCCTTCCCCTTCCCCTTCCCCTTCCCCTTCCCCTTCCCCTTCCCCTTCCCCTTCCCCTTCCCCTTCCCCTTCCCCTTCCCCTTCCCCTTCCCCTTCCCCTTCCCCTTCCCCTTCCCCTTCCCCTTCCCCTTCCCCTTCCCCTTCCCCTTCCCCTTCCCCTTCCCCTTCCCCTTCCCCTTCCCCTTCCCCTTCCCCTTCCCCTTCCCCTTCCCCTTCCCCTTCCCCTTCCCCTTCCCCTTCCCCTTCCCCTTCCCCTTCCCCTTCCCCTTCCCCTTCCCCTTCCCCTTCCCCTTCCCCTTCCCCTTCCCCTTCCCCTTCCCCTTCCCCTTCCCCTTCCCCTTCCCCTTCCCCTTCCCCTTCCCCTTCCCCTTCCCCTTCCCCTTCCCCTTCCCCTTCCCCTTCCCCTTCCCCTTCCCCTTCCCCTTCCCCTTCCCCTTCCCCTTCCCCTTCCCCTTCCCCTTCCCCTTCCCCTTCCCCTTCCCCTTCCCCTTCCCCTTCCCCTTCCCCTTCCCCTTCCCCTTCCCCTTCCCCTTCCCCTTCCCCTTCCCCTTCCCCTTCCCCTTCCCCTTCCCCTTCCCCTTCCCCTTCCCCTTCCCCTTCCCCTTCCCCTTCCCCTTCCCCTTCCCCTTCCCCTTCCCCTTCCCCTTAATCCAAATAAATTATGACCTTTCTATGAGCCTTTCTAGCCTCACATATTTATTCAAAAAATCTTTTAATGCTATTGATCCAGATTTCTTTAATTTTGTTTACTGACTTTAGATTATTTTTATTAAATTAAATTTTAGTATTTTACTGAGTTTTAATAAACTGATAAACTCTTCGTGAGCTAGACTGTTTCGTCAATTATCTTGCCTCCATAAAGGAAAAACTTGGAAGTTATTTTTGAAATCACATTTTTGCCGCCACTTTAATCAATTATATTTACCATTACAAGTTCCAACGCTTAATGACATATTTCTGAGAAAATAGCCAAAATGTTTATACAGGTGAATGAATTGTATCCTAACCGCGATATACGAAAAGCAAACCATATATATATATATATATATATATATATATATATATTTATATATATATATATATATATATATATATATACGTGTGTATGTATCTGGTTTTACTTCAAACGACTCTTTTCCTTCAAAAACTAGGTGTTAGGAACATAATTATTATTAAGAACAAAAATGTTTTTAAAATATGATAACATTACCTAATAACAAAATTTGTGAGTAATAATGATGGTTATAAGTATGTATATATACTGCATATCCTTCGTTTTCAACCGGTGATTTTTATTTAACAAAATCTTCGTTGCACTATTGGGGAAATAGCTTTACTGAAATATATTTCAATAAACAAGTTTCACCACCATTTATTAAAAAGGATCAAAATAAATCTATTCGGATTTTCCATAGACCATAACATAGAATATAATCGAGTGAAGTATTGATAATACTTACCGACACTTCACAGAAACCAGTCTTAAATGCATTGCACAAATTTTTCTAAGAGAGAAAATGATTTTTAAATAAATTTTTTCGCTGTAAATGTAAAAATTGTACGGATATAGGACAAATATTGTTTGTTTCCGTTTAAATAATGGATTGTGGTGAGACTTTAATCATTAAAAAAATTTGAAATGGGCATAGGAACTGTTTCAGAGGTATGAAGAGTCCAATTAGTAGAATTGGCCATATTGTGATGGTCGTGCAGTTTCTAGGAAATTAAATAGCAGCAGTAAAACAGTAACTATACCCAAATGATAAATTGAAGAAATTTAAGAAGTAAAATTATTTAAAGAAGAAAGACAAAATTACTATAAACGAAAATAGTTAAAAAAGAAAAAAAAATGGAAGTTAAAAATCTCCTTTGTCCAGTAATACGATAATAATGAAAAATTATGCTTATGTACTAATATTTTATATAATAATATATATAATTTTATCTATCTATAACAGTTTTTGGTGGCTATATTATTATATATTGAATTTAGTAAAATTCCAGATTTATATTTCTAAAGTAAACTGCCTCTCATATCACCTTGTTGGCAATTCAGTCCATAATCAGCATCTATCAATACATTAGTCTAGATTTTTTTTCTTTTGTGGTTTTGAACGTAAAATTATTGAATATCTTTTTGATTCCACGCCCAATTAACTTGGTCGTAGGTTTTCCAAAAATAACTTCATCAACAACGAAATGAAACCATTGCGTATTAAAAGATATTATTGCCCCTATTCTTAAACATAAATATTTATCTTTAACTATTTTACGTGGACCGATAGGATAGCAAGTGTCTTTGGTTAATGCTAACAAGGCATTGCAATAATTTTAGAAAGGATGATTTTTGTATTTTATTTTTTTCGACTGTAGTATTTGCATATAGCTTTAAATCTAAAATAATTTTATAAGTACTGGAGTCACCATTAGAAATAAATATTTCATAAATTAACTTTCTATCACGAAATAAATTTTTAAGCCTCTCTAAAAGTATAGTTGTCTCCATCGCGGTAGATGATCCTTCATGGTTTTTAAAGCAGATATGTTTTTGAGGAGTAAAGTTCTTATTTTTTCCTCAATACAAATTACACAATATTTATTTTGAACATCAGAATATGGTAATTTTTTTGTGCGAAAACCTACGATAGCAGCAGCATCGGAAAGAGCATTGCACTTTATTCTGTATGATCTTTTTTACCAATACCCATGCAATCGTTATAGTTAGTTGAGCGTCCATATTGCTAATAGACATTGCATAATTTGCCTCTTCCTTCGCGGTATGTCACGGACCACGTTCTAAAATTATTTGCTACCAGTCACATAAATGATTATGAAGACGACTCTAAAGCTATCTTTGGAACATCTAAATTGGCTGATATAAATTTCGGTTGATGTTCTCCTTAAATCCTATTCCACATAATAAAAACAGTCATCTATTTTAATAATTTTCAAAATATACACATCAAGTATTTCATAAGGTATTTTTAATGTTACCATTGATTTTAAAGAGTCTAATATAATTATTTATTTTAAAAAATTTATATGTCATAATATATTTAAATAATTAATTTTATTCAACGAGAACAAGTTAACTCAATAATAACAAGAAAAGGTGAGAGGAAAATTAAAATAGAATTTGAGTTAGTCATTACCTAATATTTTGTTTTCCAAGTTCTAATATACTCCGCATTTTAGCTTTTTTGATAAATGGTTTTTTTACGTGAACCATCTGCAAAATTTATATGAAATTAAATATAAAATCCCAGGAATTGGCAATCTGAAATTACGAATACGTACAATTAATTTTATTATACAAGTTTTTGGCCACGAAAAATATGAAAAACCAATTCAAAAATGTTATATTGAATTAAAAATAATTTTAAAAATTGGGTGAGTTGAATTTGTGTTTATTAAATAAATATAACAGGTATCGAAATGTTGCCTAACTTAAAAGATAATTATGCTCTTGATATAGTGAATGTAGCTCTTTATGTAAATTAGCGTCATGGTTGAGATTAGGCATTCTAATATATACAAACCTGTTTCAAATTAGATGACTGGCAACTATATTAATAGAGTTGTTTCTAAATGCTGCCACTATTTAATTGTATAGAGAATGAATGTATCTTTCTAATGATATATAATTAATGAACATGTGTTGCGTATTTCTTTATATAGCATCTCTAATTATGGCTGTATCGGCATAATTTGCGTGATGGCCCCTTAACTCGGAATTTCACGTGCGTATATAGTTCCGATGACAGCATAATAAAATTAATTCGTTGATGTGATTAAGAATAAGATAACACAAAAGGATACTCGTCAGTAGCAAGCCCATCGGGTTTGGACTCCTTTTATTTATCTTTCAATGTAAATTCTCCCAAGATAATACCAGTAATTTAAGGAAGGCGTCAGTACGAAACATATAAGAAATGGGCGACACCTGGTTTAGTAAATACAGAGGATGTGGTGTCATTTTTCATTCCTAGTCCAATATTGATAGCAGTCAACGTGAATAGCCAACACTCTCATTCAATGGCTGGTATTGAATATATTTGGCGTTAATTTTGTAGAAATTAATTTTTCACAATTAAAACAACAGCATTTATATATTATAAAAAATAATAGCGAGAGCCGGGTTTGTGTGGGTTTTACCACTGCTCACGTTAGTGAGTTTATTGTAGGGGAGCGGTGTAGGTTTTATTATACTTCCGAAAGTTATACAATATACAATTATTTTAGTGAGGGTAATAAAATAAATTGAGGTTATTCTATGAGGTTATACAATGTAAATGTTCCGGAGTGTGTAATAAAATTAAATGGATATTATTCTCAGTAATATAATTATACAATAGCAAGGGTATCTGAAAGTTAGAACAAGGTTATACCACTAATTATACATATCTCCCGTTTTATTAATTTTTTTTTGTTCTTTAATTATTTATTTTGCTTTCAAATTTTTTTTTGTTATTTTTATATTTAGATATGTAGCTGGGCTGAAACAATTTGAAGTGTACTGTAGTATCAATGTTGTCTAACTATATAATATATGTCTAGAAAATATTAAGTATGGGTGACGATATTATATTTAGTTATTATTTATTATGTTATTAATATTTTATCTGCATGGCATCATGATGGGGCTTACGTGAGTGGGGCGCACCTGGTCGAACCAATGGATCGACCTTCATCCCTTTGCTCTTTCATTTTTCCTTTACCTTTGAGCTGCCTAGAGAATTTCAGCTGCATTGCTAAAATAAAAGGTGGTAATCTGGAATTAATTAATTAATGATTAAATTTTCCACACTGTGACAATATTTTTTAGAATATGAGTAATGTATTCGAAAAAACATTACTCATATTCAAAAAAGTATTTAAAGGAAAATAGAGGGTAGAATGGTAGTGATATTAATTATTGAAGGAATATATGATAATATCTATCAAAATTAACGTATAAGCAATATAAATTCCATTAACTAACACACACTTTAATTTGAATCTACTCATCAAATAACTTAAATAAATTATCATAGATAAAATCCAGTATCAAGCGACAATTTCATTTTGATAATTATAATTTATATAATTTCTTAAAAATAACATTATTCTATTATTTCGAGATTAGTTTTGTAAAATCCAATGTGTTTTAAACGTGAGGAATCTTTTTCCATTGCAAAAGAGTATAAAAGAGAAGAGGGTTGTTAAAAATTATTGAAACATTAATTTTGCTAATTAAAATGTTATAGGATATAATTCAAATTACAAATTTTTTCTTATGCATATTTTTCAATATAATATATGTTAAAAATTTATTTATTACATCATTAATTGTTACAATTATCCAAAACAAACTAAGTTCACAAATCATTAAATATATATACATATATATATATATATATATATATATATATATATATATATATATATAAATAAGCGGAAGATTTAACAAGTATCACGAGGTAATATTGTAAACTTGTAAACAAATACAGTGTCAGCAATTGTATAGTTTTCAAGTAAATTTCTTTTTTCTAACCCTCAAATACACTAACATATTGGATTCGAGAATGTTATTTTTTATCACCACATATACTTGTAGTATATCAATGCGAGCTATTTTTTGCAAGTATATTGTGGATGAAATAGATCCGTCTTTAAATAATTTTAGTGTCAAAAATGTTTTTCATTTAAATACACGGATAAAAAGAAATTGCATTTTAATATTATGTTTAAACCGTGAGCAACGTTCACGTCCTGCATCGACAACCGCCATATACGAGGATTTATGCTCTTATCGTAATTATCACTTCATTCAATATATATAGTTAAATTTTGTTTACGATCTCTAAGCAATTAGATTTGTCGTATTAAAATATACGTCAGTATAGTTTCCACATTATTTCTTCTGTAACTAGGCAAATATTTTGAAATAGACAGCTAAATGAGTTAGTTTTATATGCGACAAACATAATTACGACTAATTGTAAACTAATTTATATTTTATATTGTAGCTAACGCCCATGGCGAACAGAAAGGTAAATAAAAAAACAGTCGAAATTTTGCAAAATCGTCCTTTTGGGCTTTTAGTTGACCCGAGACACACCCTTGTTAAAAAATATTCAATTCACACACTCGTAGATTCGATGGACATCCGTTTTGTATACGATTTCATATAAAATTTACTTTCATAATTATTTCATATTCAAATCTTTCATGTTCAATTTTTTTTCAGATTATATTAAAATATGAACTTACTTTCTGGAAAAAACCAGTGAATAATAAAATAATGTTCTTCTAAAGCTTACACGTAGCTACGATACAATACTTTTTAACCAGTTTAATTTCACTTTGCTTGTACACATTATACTGATATAATATTTACTCAGAAAAAAAGTAAATACTAACAAACCCCAACTAATATTGTAGTAAAAACTTGTAATGAATTCAATGTATTCGGCAAAATATGTTCATTTCTACAACAATAAACAACAATTTACTCACCATTGCATCTATTTAAGCAAGAATATTATTAAAACAAAATTAACACAGACACAGTAAGAAAGCAAATAGGATTAAATAATTTTAATGCATATTTTGAGTGAAAATAAGGCACACGCACGACGCCGCGCCGCGACGATTTCCAACTCGACTAATTATTCAGATGTAATTTGAAAGTTCCTTAATGTCTTAATAAAATTAAATATGACACAATGTTCTTGTTAATAAATTGTGACTTTGATTTCCGTCACGTTGTTAGAGAATATAGTTACGAAGCGGAAGATTCGGTTAAACCAAAACAAAGTTGGTTAACTAATTTTCATATCAATTTTAACATCTAAAGATGGATATAGAATTAGTATTTGTCTAAACCTCTTGAAAGATTAGAGTTAAGTAGTTACGTATATTTCTTGAAATTATCGTTGCAAATTACCTAATTTTATTTAAAGTTCTATCTAGAGTTTTGGCAATTTGCTTTTCATGGTGAAAAACAAATGGTAACCAAGAAAATAAGACTTAAATTAAAAAATGGAAAATAAAATTTTAAACTCCAATTTAAAACACGTATCCGCTGATACTTCATTTACTGAAATGCGTGAAAAAAAATGTTTGCCCCATACTTTAAATGTATGAGGAAGGTGTTTTAAAAAAACATTATTTTTAATATCCTGTTACACGTTATTTGAGACCTCTATAAAATATAAAATATTTTGTTTCTTTTGTAGAAAAAAAAACAAAAACTTTTCACTCCAGCTTAATAATAACACGTATTATTAAGTTTTTATTATTCTAGGAAGTTCATATTAAGTATGACTTATGAAGAATAAAGTTTTGTTTCAAATGAGGTAAGAAACATTCTATGCGCAAGCCAGACGCGTACTATGCCGTTTTTTTTATTATGAAATTTTAAAGAAACGCATATCAAGAGTGTCCAGTAACATAATTTAAAAGTAATTTTTTAATGGCTTTCGAACTAGTAATTTAATTAATTTAATTCTTTTTACCTACATCGTTGCAAACTAACAAAGGAATAAACACAAAAAGAGAGTTTTATATATATTTCTTACGATTAAACAAAAAAACAAATAAAACAAGTATAAACTGGAAACCTAAATATCAATGATTCGAAGCGACGTAAATTTCCAAATAACTTCTAAAATTAATTATTCAAAAAATATAAAAAATTTCATGATACCATGTGCACAAGCTAATGATCGCTCTCATTCCCTATCCACTAGAAAATAGAATGTGGCGGCATAGTCAATTTAATTAAAAATCGAACGAATATTTCTGTGAATAAAATTTTCTTTTTTCATTAAAAAAGACAAAATCGTCTGTCATTTTTTCTCATTGGTTTCTCCCGTTAGAAATCTCTTTTAATAATAATGTTGAAACTTTCTCTGGAGAGTATTTGTTGTGAAAAGCGGTAAACTTTGCAGACAAGGAACTTATTTTTAATTGGAAATTTTCCTTATAGAGGAAATTTAAATAAATTTCCTTGGTCAGAAAATACCTAAGATATTTTAACGAAAATATTCTTAATATAATGATGATTAAGAGGAAAGTTTCTAAAAAAACGAAAATGCGAATTGTGCAGATTCTATCTTTAAAATAGTTATTCATTCAGTAAAATTACCGCTATCAATAATTTTATTTTGTTTTCAATATTTAATAATGTGGTTACGCAATATTCATATGGTTATAAAATTGTGTAAAAACTAATTTTAATTTTATTTCCACTACTTATCAGTTAAGAGCTCAGGACTGTAAATAAAGCTAAATGTAACTCTAATAAATTGAATCGTATGCATTCCTGCCACTACGTTAGGATGTTTGGCACAAACAAGCAAGTGTAAATGTAATTAAAAGTTTCACTTACGCTTGCAAAGTCGAGATACAGTATTCTAATCACACACATGCACCCACATACATACATATATACATAGACACACACAGATACGCGCGCGTGTGTGTGTGTGAGCGCGTGTGCGTGCGTGCGTGGGTGCGTACATGCGTGCTGGCTTGCGTGAGTGCTTGCGTGCGTGTGTTTATGTGAGTGTGTGTGTTTGTGTCCGCGTGCGGGTGCGCTTACGTAATAATAATTATAATAATTTTAATTTGATTTAATGTATGTTAATTGGCACATATTGTGCATGTGTCCCTTTCGGGATGATAATAAGACTTTTATACTTCAAAATTTCAAATGTGATGAATGTTATTAGTGCTTAATGAAGATATTAACATATGTTGTAAAGCGGAAAAATATATATTAGATGAGAAATATACTGAAAACAGTGGGAAAACTATTTAACTTGTGAGATTGCAATGAAACGCACCCTAATTAAAAAATTGATTTGCACTTAGATATTCGATGCCAAACAAAAAAGCACTTTCCGCATAACAGCTGCAATACCGTTTACCTTGTCTATGCTCGTGTTCAGGTTGCTCATATAAGGCCTCATGAGCATGAAGCATATCAGTTTAATCTTCTCTTTACTTCAAAAGTGTAGATGTCTAGAACTATGTTTTATGTTTTTTTTTAGTTTTAATAAACATTCTACCAGTCTGAATTATTTCAGATTTTTCGGCTTGCAAAACTTGAGGATATATTATGATTGTTTCACAAGTTTTGATCATAATTATGCAGTTCAAAATATAAAGGAAAATGTTTTAGAATTACATACATACAGGCAATTACTTTTATATTCCACTTGTTGCCTTGGTTTTAAATTTTAACACTCGTTTGAGCTCAATTTTGAATAAAAATAAAATTATGCAAACATTCCTCTTACTGGGCCTATATTGTTTATTATATACATAAGCAAGTGCCATAACGAAATACAACAATAATACTTGCCGGAAAAAAACAACCAGTATATGTGGACAGACACCAAAATCTTGCTATTGAGGTTTCTTTTTACCTTTTAGGTAAAGAACTTTTACCCATCTCTTTTACTAATTTCATTTTGAATCATGTGAGATGATTTTGTTAACTTGATTCAACATGTCACGTATGGATGCTAAAAATAAAAGTCAATATCTTTCGTTCGGTGGTCATTGTGTAGTATTATCAGACACTTCTTCAGTAGATCAAGCCACTGTTCGAAACTGTACTTCATTTAAACTGACGATTAACAATATCCTTAGAGTTTTCATAGATTAATTTTGGAAAAAGACAATATCATTTCGGCAAAAAAAAACTTTTAGCCAATTCTACAATGACTCAGTTTTTAAAGAAACCAATACCTCCTATTACTTAGGAGGAACATTACATAGACGGATTACTCGAAACATTCATGTGATATAGTACACTTAATAATGCAAAATAGTTAATAAAACTACAAAGTGACAAATCAAGCAATATTTATTAAAAATTGCGTACTAGTTGTTGATTAACCCATTTCTAAAATACCAGAATGAAGCTAGATCACCGCCATATTAATTATCACAAGTAAGAATAACATCGTGCTAAATAATTCTAATATGTAAGAGTATAATTCTATACACATTATATTATTTATTAGAAACTCTTGGTCTGACATAAGAATTTTTCTGAAAAATGTGGCATTTCGTCGACAGAATCAGCTTCCTCAGTATCTAGCAAAATATCTCTTACCATTCACTGTGAACCAGCTACAGGGTAAAACTACCATCTTTCGAAATACGTCTTATTAGAGACTAAACTGAAATAACCTGAAACTTTCAAACTACCCATAACTATTTAGAATAAGGATGACTTCATGTGTATGTAAATTTTTCGTTCATACCTGGTAGGGCAAGAAACAAGAGTCACCGCTTCCAAGGGTATTTGCTTTTGGAGAATTCTAAGGAATTACAATTTAAATTTGACTGCATTACAATATCTAGCTGCTTTACTAGAAAAATGCAGGTTCTTTTTCTCTAAGCAATATTCCTTATTTACTGTCAAGCTGCCTTCCATATATCCTCTCACAATACGCAAAGTTTTACAAAAAATTGTGAAACGCGGGAATATTCATACACGTTTCCCGATAACTGAGATTAAAAACTTACGCGTGGATGCTGTAAACTTAATAGATCCCTATATCTTATTACACGTATACAATGTACTGAAACAACTAAAAATCTGACTGCGTTAGAAAATTGTCTACTTCGACTAACAACTTAGTTTAGCTTCCTTTAACATAGTTAACACCAAATAAACTGTGATGTATGGGTAACCCAAACAACATATCGGAAAACTCACGACTAGTAACAGATAATTGTAATATTTTAAAAGAGCCATCTCTGATTACCATTCCTCATTGAAACCCATCTCCATTTACCAATAAGTCACCAGAGAGCCGCACCGCCTACGGCCTTAGCTAGTAACAGAAATGTTTAATGCAATGACGTATTTTGTTATTTTCACCTCGACAATTTAAATATTTCATTAAAATCATACCATAAAGAATAATTGTACAATCCCAAAGCAATAAATAAATATTAAATACAAGACATAGTGTCACTATTATCAATTATAATTAACATTTTCACTCTTTAAAATGTAATATGAAATATTGAGTTTCCAGTCTGCATTTCATACTATATTTTAAATAGCAAACATTGATTTATTGATACTTTTAGGAACAGAGTAATATTCCAAGTGTACGTTAGGTCACTCATTGATTGAATATATTTGGCTTTAATTATGTGGCGTAATCTTTGCTAATAGCTTACCTGAAGATGTTGTAATACAACGAAACCTAGGTCGTGGTAAAGAACTTAAAGAAGGTAGAACTCTACAGTACGTAGTTTCATTTAATCGTGAATAATGAATTTCTACAAAATTAACGCCAAATATATTCAACTCTTTTTATTTCTTTATATAATGGCTTTTAAACAAATCATTAAAATAGATATTTAAGTCATAATAAAAATGTATCTTTCATATTTGTAGGACTTGGTATTTGAGATTGTGTATTAATATATCAACAACTTGAACTTAACGCCAAAGTGAAGTTTGCTATATGTTTGTTAAAATGCAAAGTTTGGTAACTAGTAATAAGTTGTATAGTTTACATTTTCACAGATGAATCATCATTATAAAAATTTAATCTCCTGTGAGCGTTCAATTTAACTGCAGACAGAGAAAATTAAAATAATACGAGGACAGAAAGTACGTCCTTGAACACTGTAACTTCAAATTAACTTTATTAGATTCTTAGATATTTCATTGTGAGAACGGTAATTCAAAAGTTTGCTTTTGCCAATTTGTTACAATTTGATTTTTTCTTATCTCTAATTAAGAACTTCCCATCTTTCGACCTTTCTGTTGACTTTTTTTTTCTTTATAGCAAATCTTCGTGAATTTTCTTCATACTCATATATCGAATAGATATCAAAACACGTCGACACTGCGACCTCGGTACATTTGGACAATTGAATAATTCACATTTGGATAATTTAATAATTCATTCGGATAAGGTTTTGATAATAATGTGATATTCAAAGTTATTTTATTTAAACGGGTAAGCCATTCATAAGAAAGTCAGTGATTTTGATATGTTGTCAAATTTTTAAGAAGTCTTTTTTCTTGTAGGCTATAATATTTTTGGAAATGCAGTCGGTATGCAAATTTATAAATTGATATTAATTTAAAATAATCGTCCGGTTTGCTTTCGATATTAACCTTATTATAAACGAAAAAATTATCCTTCCATACTACAGTTTTCATTGGGAAACCGACGGTTATGAAAGGGACAGATGATTGATAACGGTACGAAGGCAACATTTATTAGAATTACATGAGGGAATTCAAATATAATTGCAGTAGTCTTCAAATTACGGACAAATTATTAGGTATTTAAACTTTACTATTTTTTTTCATTTTGAAATAGTCTTATGATCGACTTTTTTCAATAACCTCAATTAAAAGTAAAATCTGTCGATTCGTAATCGACAGATTTTTTTTTTGTAGTACTTATAGTTCGGGGGTTCCGTACATAATCATGCATATATATTGTTACGTTAAACTATTTACATAAGTATGAAGTAAATACATATTTACGTTTTTATAAAATTCAACTTTTAATAATAATAAAACAAACAGTTATTATACTTATAATACTTTGTTTACATTAAAGTTAATTCCATTTGTGCGGATTGTATGTATGGAATATTATACCATCAAGATGTCTTCCATCACAGCGAACGCGCTCCTCAAAGCGTAAACGCGAATTTACAATGACGCGCCGCAGAACGTCGACTGAAATGGCTCTCACTTCTTCCTTTATTTTAGCTTTCAGCTGCTCCAAATTCATAAAAGGAGAATCAAAAACTCTTGCTTCGAGATACCCCTTTAGAAAAAAGTTAGCCGGGGTTAAGTTGAGCTATCCGGGTGGCCAAATGATGTCTCCAAATCGAATTATGACTTTTCCTGGAAGTAGCGCTCTAATTGTGTCCATGGTGACCCTAGCTGTGTCGGCAGTGGTTTCATCTTCTGACAAAAAATGATAATCTTTTCGATATCACGCTCGCTGGTCACTTTTGAATTCGCTGTTACACTCTTACAATAGGTTCGCCATTGATTTTGCTAGAAGATTCTGCTCACACGAATGCGCAAACGCTAGAGCTAACACACCCTCACACGTTCGACACCCGTTCAGACACAAACAATGTATAAACATATAAACAGAAACACACTCGTATATTTTAAAGGACTGCAAAAATAATAACACGAATCTGTTGTAAGTACTTCTTTGGCCAGCAACAGTTCACAGATCTTAATTATCGTATTTTCAGATATGTTTTCTTAGGTCGGTTGTGGTTACTTTAAATGTAACGCACGTTACATTGATTTACGTATATAAAAGTAGTTTCTACGTAAATATTTTCCGACAATGACTCCATTTTTTACATAAATGAAAATAAAGTCTTTTATTTCAGGAAAATTTACATGTAAGTATAATTAGAAATAAAAAATGTTTTGCTTGTTTATTTTGTTACACTTCTAGTTTTCTTTGAACATAATTTTTGTTAATGTCCTACTCGACGCTCAGTATTAAGTCAATTGCGTTGTAATTAGTGACAATGCATGTAGGATGAATTAAATTCTGGCGGACATAATATTAGTGTCACTTACTTTTTATAATTGCGGATATAATTGCTACTGTATGCAGTTACAAATTTACTCTAATCTGTTAGATAATAGATTTAAATACGTTATTTATTGCCGATAAATTTTATAATAATCTTCTGTTAATAAAATTGTGATCAAATTATAGTGGATGTGAACATGTTAAAATTAAATATTTGTTGATTAATAATTCAAGACGTTTTTAAAATACTCCGTTTTATATCGCAATATTTTCTGCTATATAATGTAACACAATCATTTTCTAATGAAAGTTTAACTTTCTTTTACCTTCAGATAAATACAAACTATATGTTTATGAAATAGGTAAATTATCAAATAATTAACTATATGAAGACACGAGAAATTATGTAATTGCTTCTTGAAAATATTTTTCTGAGTCCTTTGCGCGGTAATTGATTTATTTTACATATTTCTTTAACGAGAGGTTTCCATTTTCGTGTTTAATTGGAAAATATACAAGTGTTATTTGCAGTTATTCAGTAAATTTCCAATTAAAAATATAATTGTTTACAAATATAAAATTAATAATTGTTAAAGAAGTACCTTGTCGTAATTGAGAAAATAGAATATAAATATTATGAAATTATTTTTCATCATTTACACGGTAAAATAATTATGAATAGGCCAGAAGATAAAGTATTCTTGTTTGCTATTGTTTTGCACCAATATTTCAAAGCGACAATAGTCGTAGAAAGGCAAATATCAATTTTTGTTGAGAATTTATATACAAATGTTTCCTTTTCGGTGTCCTTATCAACATATAATAATTGTTTGCTTAAATATTTAAAATATTTTTTTATTGGCAAAATAAATTCGCATGTCCAAGAACAAAGTAAACATTATATCGAGTCTACAATCACTGTATTTGAGTAAATTTAAATTTACTATAGATCATTTAATGTACTATGGGTGAAGATCTAGCCCATTATTGCAGTTGTAGATAATAAAATAGAGTTAATGATAATGAAAATAGAGTTATACAAAAATGTTTCTCCATAATATTTTAGAAGTTAACAATAAAGATCTACAAAAGACTCTCAGAATATTAAACGACCTGATATAACTTCTAAATAATTCACAATTAAATGAAACTACGTAGTATTATTTCTATTTTCTTTAATTTCTTTACCACGACCTAGGTTTCGTTATATTACATCTTCAGATGGGATATTAGCAAAGATTCTGTATACAATATATAGATGTTGTAATACAACGAAACCTAGGTCGTGGTAAAGAAATTAAAGAAAGTAGAAATAATACTACATCACGTAGTTTCATTTAATTGTGAATAATGAATTTCTACAAAATTAACGCCAAATATATTCAATATTCTAAATAATTAATATAAAAATTACCTTCAGTGACTTCACTTGTGTAAAATATCGTATATGAAGAGTTAGAGAAAAATTAATAGGTCATGAAAATCTTTCCATTTGAAATTACCTTTCTTTTGCAGAGTTAAAACTCGATATGCCAAGGCGGACTCAACCTGGAAACTACTCTGCCGTATATACGTACTTTTAAAAATAGAATAAATTAATAATATAAGCTTTCCAAAATAGACACTAAAACGTTTTAATTAAAATATTTTAAAACGATTTGCTTTGAGTTCTAATAGTTTAGGAAATACCGGAGAAGATATAATTTTTTTCTAGATTTGACCATTAAACATGATACAAACATGTAAATAGTATTTCCTGAAAATGTTAAAATTTCTTATATTATCATTTACAATTGACCCAAGTAAGATATAAGAGGCAATATAAATAATTATGTTATATGATAGTTATTTTATGATTATTAAAAATTAACACACTTCCAAAATTTGGAAACTTTAGTAAAATATTTGTTCAATTTTTTAATATATGATAATTTAGTCAATGCTATATAAAAAATTGATTTTTCTTTTTTCATACAGATTATCACAACCTAAATTAAAAAATACAGAATAAATTTATATATGATTCTCTTATATTTCGTACGAAAACATTTTGTACGTATTTACATAAATACTTTAGGTAAAACAAGAAAATATTGAATATATTTGGTGTTAATTTTGTAAAATTCAGTATTCACAATTAAATGAACCTACGTGCTGTAGTTTTATTTCTACTTTATTTAAGTTCTTTACCACGACCTTAGAATCTTTGCTAATAACCCACCTGAAGATGTTGTAATACAACGAAACCTAGGTCATGGTAAAGAACTTAAAGAAAGTAGAAATAATACTACATCATGTAGTTTCATTTAATTGTGTAAAACAAGAAACTTATGAGATATGTTGAGGCACGTTTAAGTATATCTGTTTTTATTATTGAATAAAAACAGATGTATTTACATACTTTTAAGTCGTATATGTTACGTGTGTAAAACAAACGGCTAGCAATATGCATATTTTTAATAATAATGGTTTTAAATAGAAATATGATCTGACTTTCCATTATACGAGTATATATTTATACGCTTCTATATTATACAAATAGAAAACGTCGTGTTTAATAAAATAATTACATAGACACAAATGATTACGTGGACAAATTTTTATTTTTTCAACCCACTTCCTTGCACTAGAGCAAGAACTGGTAAAGCGCAAGATTTGCCATAAAAAATAATAAAATTTAGTTTCCAATACAATATTTGATAACATTTTAACAGCTGTAACCGGTATTTTGTCCGTGTAAATATCGATTTATGATCCATTCTGCTATTCCTTAAGTGGCGTTTGGCAATTATTAGATTCATGTAGTGACTACACAAATTTTATAAATTTTAATAATATATATTTTATATTTTTTTATAGAAAATTCTCAATGTAAGCAGGTGTATATTAACCAGGTTTGCCGTTACATGTGTTCCCGTTCAGGTGGGTCGAATTTGTGATAAACTAAAATAAAATGATATACCCAATGACATAAAACAAAGTTATCATCAATTTAATTACCAAACTATTATCTTTTTTAATAATTAATTTCATAAATCTCTATTTCGATTCAAAATAAACAATTCATTAAAAAATAGTGCTGTAATTTTTATCAATAGTGAATAAAACCTTTAAGATCGCGTTCATTATAGAGGTTTTCATTTATGTTAATTTAAGTATTTAATAAAACATAAATTTGTATGTCTTAAATAACCAGAGTTCTTCAAAATTTGTAAATTTGTTACATTTTTTGTTGCAGAAGTTAATTTCTTCTTAATTTGATGCAAAATTTAAAAGGACGGAAAGCTGTTATCGATGCAATCTAATTTCTGCACTGTGTTGTGATCATTATATCATCGAATTATCTTAAATTATTAAATTATCTTAAGAGCAGATTCAGTTTCTTGTCTGCTAACGATCTAGGATTACGCTCTTAAAACATACCCAATTGTCTTTGTCTCACACAACCAAGTTTTATAAAAATGTCTTCTTTCAAACTGCAAAACTTTGGAGTCAACTGCATTCTGACACCAGAAAATCGTTCTGTATGTTTTCTTGTTATTTATTTAGTTCTTTTTCTTCAAGGGAAGTATATTTTTCAATATAAGTTTTATAATAGATTCGATTCACAAATAAATTTTATAGTCTTCCATATTACTAAACTTTCACGCTTAATCATTGTAGACGACTTGAAGGAATTGCTCACGTAACCTTACTCCGCCAAATGTATGTGTAATTTTATTTACATTTGTAATTATTCATATAATGTATTTAATTCAGCCAACATGAGGAATCCTTTTGTTATAATAAAGAAATAAATAAAGAAAGGTAATTTTTGTCGAGGCATTTTCAAGTCGCTCATCTATAACGGCGTGTGCAGACTTTGCAGGGTACGTGCAACGTTTCAAATGAAAATTTTCCAAACTTAAAAGCACTCAATGCTCACGTATTCAGAACTACAATTGACAAAAATGTATATATTAGTTTTAATGGGTAAATATACTCAATTAAACAATTGGAAAATTGAACATAAATGTTTTATTATTAAATTTTTTAAACATTTTTTAATCACAAATTACAATTTGCTCTGTTTACTTATAGCCGCCAATCAGAATTTTTCCCTAAAGCGTACTGTCCTCCAATAATTTTAATTGAAAAGAAATTAAATAAAATTTAAATAAACCATTTAAGTGCTAATTGAAATGGAACAATGACTTAGATGCATATAAATTTTTGAAAATTTAAGGGTGCTTAAATATTAAAAATTATGGTGCATGTAGCACCATTAATTGCTGTAAAACTATTTGTAAATATTAATGTAAATTTTCGCTTTACACATTTCATTGTCTTATACATCTTTTGAAGGCGTTATTTCCTATTTCTTATGTTAATTTATTAAAGTAAAAAGTAAAAATAATTTTCGATTATAGTATTTATAACGTACCGATCATGGTTTTTTTCAGATTTTGAATACGACTGGGATACCGGATGTGTTCCGAAAAACTTTGAGGATTCGTATCACGAGAGGGAGTATCATAAAATGTTAATGAAGATTTTTGAATACATTTTAAAAGGCTTCTTTAATATATTTTGATTTGGGGTGATTGGTGAGAAAATGTTTTGAGGTTTTGTGCCTCCAGAAAAAAGAAACCCTTATAATGTCACTTGCTTGTCAGTCCCTCCCTCTGTCGGAGCGATTTTTTTTAGAAACCACTTGACATAGGAATGACTAACTTTGTATAGTAATAAATCAATCAAGCCGCACATATCTTAACAGCTAATATTCATAAATAGTCGAATGAAAATTTTAGGGGGGAGAAATTAGACAGAGGACAGGATTAGGTATAAGAATCTCGTAAATATTTTCCATAATTTAATAAGAGAGATATCCTGAAAAATATGAAAAAAAATATATGAAGAGGGAGAGCTCCTTCCCTAAAACTACTAAACTAAGAATTATGAAAAACAGAGCTTTAAGAAATCTATGCAACGTTTATAGAAAAACTATAATTTGGGGTCTGGAAGTAATAGATTTTGTGATATTCACTATAATATGTGTATCCACAGTATTTAATTATATTAGGTATTATTAAATATTTATGGCGCTAGAACGTTTATACTAGGGATGACTTATGATGAATAAAGTAATTTCACTTCAGACAAGATTCGGAACCTTCGACCCGTGAGCCAAATCTGTACTTTTTCATCCGCAAGTTTTGAGAATGAAAAAAATACAAGTTTTGTCCTGGTGAAGTTCTGCATCTGCGGAGATACTTCAAAAAGTTTTAAAAATATTTTTCCTTTCTTTCTTTGTAACCCAATCTTATCTCTTTTTAAATCTTTATTATATCTATATTAAACTAAAAGAGATATATTGCTGTGATATACAGACGGAGATCAAAAAATTACAAAGTGCAATTTTTGGGTTTCATTTTTATCATATGGCCACGGAATTCTAAAAATGTAAACGCATTGACTAAATACTTCAGACCTAAATACAACAAAAGTGTATTTATGGAAATAATTTTTCTAGTTACATAATTTGTCAACAATGGGCGCTTTTTAGGCTCTTACCTGGATAAGTATGTCACAGGCCCATGTAAACACCCTGTGTTCAGCGTTACGTTACGAGTACGGATTTGCATTTTTGAAATTATACATTAATATTGAACTATTACCTAATATCGTTTCATCACTTCTTTTTCATACTAATTACTTAAGACTGACCTGAAAATAAGATTTTTTTTAAAAACATTGCTCGTCACATTACTTTTGGAGTATTTCGTAAAAAAACTGCATCAGGTTCTAATTTTAACAACTAAATAATTTTATTTTTCGTAAATGAATATTTTTTGGAGAAAAAAAATTCTTCAAGAAAAAACCGTTTTTAAGTATGTAAAAACTTGTTCGTAGACACCTTTCTTTTGGACTGACTGAATAAATACAGATGTAAATAAATAATTAAAAGTAAATTAAAATGCACTCATTTCATTTATTGGAGAAACGTTTCCTCGGAAAATGATAATATGTTCATTCACATTTCAATCTATTGTGCTCTCTATTACAGCAATTTTTATTTGGCGTAATCTTTCTAGATGTAAGTACCAAACTTGACTGATTTTTCTTGACAGATCTTTTAACTGGTTATTTTGACGAAGATAGTAAACTTTCGTCTTATCCCCTTTTCAACATATATAATTTTTAATTTTCCATCTGAAAACTCAAATCTATCATACAAGATCTGGTAATGATTGTATTTCGCATAATTAACAATATTTATTTTATGCATATTTACCAATTGTCTACTGCTATAACAAAATACTTAGCCTATTTAAGACAACAATTTCCCTTGCGATTGATGTAAAGCAATATAAATTTTATACCGGTAAATTGATGCTTGCTATGTTACTTTTATCGACTTTGGTTTTTCACTGAATTTGATGCAAACAAATAAAAATAATCAAGAGGACATCAAAAATTAAATTTATTTTGCTCAAAGGAATTTAAATATTAAATTACAGAATGCAATATTGAAAAATTACAAACCTTTGCATTATTTTCAAAGACATGACTAAAATAATGGAACATGAACAGAAATGAAACGAATATTTAATAACTAAACTTAATTAATAAAATAAAAACAACAATCTCGGTCTTCCAAATATTTTACGTTTGAAAATAACTAAACTTCAATGAAAGTAATAAACGAAATTTCTTAAAGTGCAGACAGAAAAAATTAAACATATTAGTGAGAAATAGAACTGTTAGATAACAAATTGCCAAAAAGCTTTGCGCCGAAATCATTGTGAATATTTCAAAAAATCCTCCAACTTAGATTCTCGTTTACGCGGATGAAAATGAGTACATATTGCTCTTGCATTATACTGATGAATCATTTTTGAGATATCGATGTCTTATACACTGTATGGAAGTGTCATGTGTGCACACGATGCATAAATTAATGGGATGAGAGCGAGAAAAACCATACAATTTTGTTGAAGAAATTCTAAATTTTCTATTCTAAATTATCATTATAATATGTATATTTTTCTATAACTAACACTTTTAAATATTTATGCGGTACTTTACAAGGGAAAAATTGGACACTAAAAAGTTTTATATTGTTATTTTTCTATATCGTATGAGATATCGTATAAAAGGGCTATTGACAACTAACTGTAAAATACTTCCAGTTTTACAATAAATAACTGTCTTTTAGTAAAACCGAGTTTTTATTCTGGTATAAAATAATAAAATCTTTTCACTTAGAAAAGAAACAAGATTCGCTTTCGGACATAAATTCTTTTGAGAATGGTTTATACTGCCTTGGTATATACTTGAAAAGAAGACAATAAAGAATTAAAGAAGAGGATATATTTTCATTCAGATTTGTCTATAGTATATTTTAAGTGAATGATGACAATAAATGATTGGCGTCTACACGTGGGTGTTAGTTAAAAGTTTATTTTTCTTTTTTCCGTCGTCTCTTCCATTTTACGTTGAGTGTTACTACAGCGATCACCGATGATCTTATAAAGTAAATTCTCGTCTATGCGGATGGGAACTCAAGTCGATATATGCGGATGGGATATCAACTCGATATATGTGGATGGGAACTTTATTGTCCCTTGTGTTTTTGGCATAGTTCTTTTTTCATTCCTTGTTTTTACTACCTGCATCGTTGTGTTGTGGGTACTGTTTAATTGGTTTTTATTTTACAGTTTTGTAACTTTACGCACCTACGTTTCCGCCTCTTCATAAAATATATATTTTCGTAGCGCATTATTCGAGAAATTCGAAAATCGAGTTGGAAAAAGTCTTCTTTGTCCACTAATTTAACGTACTACTTACCAATCATTTTCTTAAGTTTATAGAATTGGTTTAAATATTTTACTAATTTTTTTGCAAAGTAACTCATAATAAAATAGTCTTTTTAATTTTTTTCAAATCCGCAATAAAATTTTTGTTTGATGAAAAGCAAAGCTTACTTCTTTTATGCAGAAAGCATTTTCATATAAAATGTAGATATTTTGAGTATTCTCATAAATTATCTGATTTTCAGCTTCATTATTTCCTTTCTTCGAAGAAGATTGATTTTTATGTCTCTAAGCAAGAAAATCGTACGTGGATATATTCCTAATATTCCTATATATTCCTAAGGTTATTTGCTAAATGTTTATAGCATCACCTACATCACGATTTATAAATCGTAGGTATTTTTTTAACGTCAACTTCGAAGATATATTTGGCTATAAGGATAATTAAAATGTCGTTTATCTTCCAGATTACCATTAAACACTTAGAATATTAAAAATGGACTACGGACTATCGGATAATTTGTAGTATTTTTTCATAAACCACCCAAATCTCATTTACTCTGTTATTAGTATTATTCTTCGTAATGATATGTAACATATCTAAAAGCTTTTCCATAATTTAAAGACAAAAAAGTGTTATAAAAAACATTTCCGAAAATGGAATGTATACCTTGATGGATAAGAGACGATGATAAAACATGAAACGAGGTCCAGCTCCCACGTGCGATTTTCATAATGGTGATAAATGATCACTGCTTTTTGTCGAGTATTTTTTGTGAAAACGCGTGAAGTTACGCTTGTCGGGTAATGTGACAAAGAGGTGTCAAAAAGTTTCAAACACCGACGACACCGCAGTGAGACTATCTTCTTCGTATAATATTCGAGTATGCTCACGGGTTACTTTTTCTCACCGAAGCGTTTAATGGTCGCGAAATGCCGCAGATAAAAGCACTCGTGATGACTACGGTGAATACTCCAACATCAAGGAGCAAGTTTACTGATGGCATTGCGAGGCTATTGATAACGAATTACCAAACTGCAAGTTAAAAAGCCGTAAAGTTTTATAAAGTATAAAACTGGTCAATATTTAAGGCGGCTCAGAAAAGAAAGGAAACAATTAATTTATTATGGATTCATTAATTCGTACCGTATAATACTGTGTACTATTTGTGATACGTAATCATGCTAATTTAAAGTATACTTTATCGTACTACTGCAATACTGATCTGTTAGAATGAAACAAAAGAGTACAGATATATTTTGGGTGCAGAAAAATATGCAAACATTAAAGAAATACGCCTAGTTTTTTTTTCAGTTTCCCATTTTGTAACTCAAAAATATTATGACAAAACTCAATTTTAATCATTATATTTGTTTAAATATTAAATGAAAATATTTTTTTACTATTTCCCTTATTACAGGAACAGAGAATTATCTAAGTACCAAAGGACAGACCAGAACCCCCCAAAAAAATAAGAGCAAAAAGTACCAATCGCTTCAGCATCGACGTTTCATTAGTACTTTTGGTAGAACACATTCTATTATCACACTACCAACATTAAAATGTTAAACGTGTTAATTTTTTAAAATAGATTTAGCCACAGCTTTTACACAGTTTTCGAACAACGTGCAGGTACTACACAATTACAAAACGCAATCAGTTATCAGTAACCGTCCCAAATCATCTTAAACAGTACAATAGACCACGAAGTGATAAAAATTGTTTTAAACATTTGATAACAACTATTATATCCCTTCGTTATCAAAATAATCACTTCGATTTACCTACGCACTTGCTCCCCCAAACAAATACTTTTTCACCTCACTCAAACACTTTATTAACCAACACACTCTTTCCCCAACTAACTTTCTCCAACCCTTTCTTCATAATCTACCAACACTATTCATTTAAATACTTCACTTTTTTCATTATCAATAAATATAAAATTGTAAAAAATAATATAAAATAAGATATTCTTAAAAGCACTATTTTTGTTTCACTTACCTTAACGTCACAATAATCTTTTACGTATAGATGGCGAAAATTCTTGTTTTGCAACTTGAATTAAAGCGATAACAAATCCAAAAATGCATTATAACTTTTAATAGATATCTTAAAGTACTTAAAAAAAATCATGTTTTGCAACGTGAATGAAGAAGATAACAAATTAAACCATTCATTGTAACTTTTAATAGATATCTTAAAATATTTTAAAAAATAATTCGAATGTTGTTGCAACTTTTAAAAAAAATATGTGGAATTTTCCTTTTATTAATCTTGTACTGAATAAGAGATAAACTCAGTACCGTTGCCTCCTTCTTTTTAATATTTTACCTCATCAAAATCCATCATGAAAATGGTCCATCAATTAACCATATCACCGACTGTGAAATAGGCAAGATGACATGACAAAAAGTCGCATGACGGAAAGTCGCAAAGTCGTAAGCTCGACTAATTAGTAACAGAAAATGGCGACAGATTGCGTGCAAAGTTATTCAATAGAGTATATTAGGTATTAGGCGATGTTGAAAAACATAAGTGTTAATATTGGCAATGCTAGTTTAACATCGATAACCCATTATAATGCACCCGGAAAAATACATATTCATTAACATCTATAATTTTATTAAGTAAAGGAAGAAAAGCAACAACCTAAAAAACCCAAGTGCAAAATTTAAAAAAAACACGGTGAAAACAATGGCATAACTTTCAATTTGAAATTTTGAATCGTGTTCAGAAATAACATGTGATGACAATGTTAATGGCGTTATTAACCCGTTATAAGGTTAACAAATTTTGGTGTATCCCTTCATTATTCAAATTAAATTCCAAATCCAATTTAATTTGAATTCTTTATTCAAATTAAATTCTAAGTCCATATACATGTGGAGGTAAAACATCGAATTTTATTCAACCGAAATTACGTTTTTTCTCTGATAAAAACGTAATCTATCCATTAATAATTTCTATTCGTGTCTCTCCCACGTGTAAAACTTATGGGAATGTCTCATTTAGTAGTAACTTATTGCTGAATTACAAAGTTAAAAGTAACAAACTACCAAAAAATTAATCCTAACACGATATGGTATAGAAGATCCTTTTTATGATAATGAACAAATTATGACGACAAAATTCATTATTCTAATAAAGTTGTTGAGAAGTAAAATGGTTCACACCAGTTCCAAACGACACCCTCGACATACTATAGAATGCTAAAATTTTTAAATTCTTTAGTTGCTACAAATACTTTATGTTTTATGTTTATTTCTACGCCTATACGTGCACATTCAAATTTTATTAAATTTTCCCCAAAAGATGTTCACATTAACATATTAGCGTATATCTTCCCCATGTGTTTCAATACTTGAGGTTCAATGCGCATATTGAAAATATAATAATTTAACGCCATAGATATCGAAATAATGATACGTATAGAGACATTATCTTTAAGAAAACTTCGAATTTTAAATTAATCTTCGCGCTTTAATAGCTTAAGTTTATCTAATGCGGGAGGGCTGTTATACACATTAAATAACTCCAACATAGTGACGCTAAAGTCACAGTAGAAGGCCATGTTTCCTTGATATAGTGACCGCTTCCTTTGTTCTTTCTAACAACGGTAAATCATAATAGAAGGCCATTTTCCGATTATGTAGGAACCATTGTTTTGTTCTTTCTGATAGTTATTTATAATAATGCTAACCAAGGCTATTTATAATAATGCTCTTCAGGGAACAAAGTGGTGTAGTCATTCATATATATATAAGCTAATATATTGAAGCCAATAGACTTCCAACTCAGTTCTAGACTTACTCCCGTCGCGAGCAAGCAGTTCATCTTAATCTAAAGTTTTCACTTGTAGCATATATTGTTTGAAATAAAAGTAATTGCAAACTCTTTAATTGTTTTTTTTAAAGTCTGCAACGATCATCGTTTCAACAGAATGTTAAAAAATATTTCGAGTTTTTTCTAAAAATATAGCTTGTAGTGGAAAGAAAAACCTAAACGCATTAATCAAAAGAAATAAATGGTAGTGATACAATTTTTCGAAACAATCATTTTCGATATATGGTGCATACTGACTGGACATGGAATATTTACTTGAACAAGGCTAAAGAACTACTAACGATGAAGAAATTCTGCAGTCACAAATGAGATTAAAATTTTGCGCAATCAAAAAAATTATAAGAGAGAGAAAGGAGATTATTTGTAAGTAGCATAATCTGCTTGCCCGACAACACAACATTGTGTCTCACTTGTCGAGTCCAAAGTCTATTTGCAAACATGTTAAATTTCCCAAGATTTACGATATTAATTTTTTACAATAGATATTTGTCAAAAAATTCTTCGACGTACAAAAAATAAAATTCCATCCGTCCAAAATAAATATAAAAAACAAAAAAAATTAGTCGATCGAAAGCCTTGAAAGGTAATGCATAATCGGAACATTCAAAAGATCTCATATTAAAATGGAAGACGAATCCAGCTTAGACGGTACTGTGCCATATATAAGTCGAACAGTCTGTCAACGCCTTCGATTTTTACTAAAATGTATAAAATATGACGATATGGATATCTGCAAAGAACGGAAACGTTTCGACAGGCTCGTAGGTTGTAAAAGAGCTGTTTCGGTTATAAAATAAGTTCTATATAAGTAACAACTCAGCCAAGCATAAGAGGTTTGGAACTCACACTACGAGGGCTCCGTACACATTTACGAACTAATAAATATTTTACAGTATATAATATATCCAGTAATTTATATATATATATATATATATATATATATATATATATATATATATATATAAATATACATATACTACCGAAATTTTTCACAAACCTTAAAACGTGAATGTTTCAGAACTTATAATATCTGAAATAATCGCTTTAGTTTTCATAAAATTTTTGTGTAAACTTCGGAAAACCGATTTTTTCATAATTTGAGATTGAAGATATCTCTGAATAAAAACTATCAAAAATTATAAAAAAATACACTTTTGAGGTCCCTGTTACTAGTCCTTTCAAAATACACTACACTATATATGAAATTTTAAAAAAATAATATTTCGAGTATTTAATTTGGTCCACGTAAAATTTTCTTCGAAATATATTTGAGTGTTAGTTATTGACATATATGCACAGATTAATATATGATATTACTACACCAAATTTCGAAAAACGGCTGTGAAGGACAGGCACATAAATGATCCTGTAATGGTTCTGTTTTGTCCCATTTGAGGTATGCAACCCAAAAAAATTGTTAATATTACGATTCTGTAGCTGAATGGCAAAAATAGAACCCTTATAATAACGACAGAACGATCTCTTCGTCCTCATGTCACATCGTAAACCTATTTAAAAACGATTACGATAAAATTTTACTGAAAGCTATAGTTTCACAAGGTTACAACATCGTGAAATAAATAAAAAAAGAAAACAAACATATAAATTATTTCCTAAGTTTCTCTTTGTAATCGAACTTGGGTCTGAAACTTATTTTTTTACAGATTTTATAATTGAACTGATGCTTTGAAATGCAATCGAATATATCTAGTAATATTTCTTGATACAGCATCTTAGCCCAAAATGGGTTTCCAAAATATTTTGCAGAATCAACCTCAAAATTATTTGGGGCTACTTGCATTAATATATCACCGAGATATAGGCAACCAATGATTTTTCTTATGCATGTGAATGATAGACTAGGCAATAAACTTACGTAATTCATATAATCAGGAGTGACTCCGAGTTCGACAGTCGTGTGAGCGCTTTTCTCAAATATACCATTGGTAAAACGTATCGACACTAATTATTGAGGTAATCGACGTGATAAACAGATTCCATTCACGCTTAACTTTTTGTGAGTATTTGGCATAAGTAATCATTCAGAAGATTTCGATTCGTGTTACGTAGTACCGGAGACTTATTTAATAAGTTCTTAAATGTAAATATTATATGGTTATTCGTTCTTCTTACTACTTGTCACTTTGCTGTTAGGCTAATTTACACTTGTGAAGTAAAAAGGTAATTAATTATTGTTTGTAATTAGTTTCTTCAGTTGGACAATTAGCAAAGATCTTTGCTAATTGCCCACCTGAAGATGTTGTAATACAACGAAACCTAGGCCGTAGTAAAGAACTTGAAGAAAGTAGAAATAATACTACATCATGCAGTTTCATTTAATTGTGGATAAGCTAACTTATTGATAACAAGTTTGTCGCTAGGTAAGGATCACATCATACGTCAATGTTCCACTAAAGGAAACTACGAAATACGGATTCATCTTCTTTATTTGCTGCTGATTATTTTGTTTACTCTATTATTTTTTGTGATATCCAAACTAATTACGTCAAACAACCAATCCTCTCTTCAATGATAATTTCTGGGCGGTCTCAATAATTTACCTAACAGAGTCTGTCATCGAGTTGCAGTTATCAAAGCAAATCGATGTAAGATTACGTAGTAATGTTATTCTTCGAACGAATTCAGAATCACCGAACGAAATTAAAAGTAAACTAAATTCAAGATAACCTTGTACATAGTGTAATTTTATTCTCTTAGACTTTATGAAGGAAAATGTAAAACAACAGAGAAAATATAGATTCTTAAAAAAATATTATACGGAAGAAAAGCCTTGGAAGGCGTTACGAGTAGAACTCCAATAGGTAAAAATAAATTAAGAGTTTATTTACTGTCTTTATTCGGAATATATTGGGAACGAACTCAATTATTTGTTGTTCGTGTGAAAATATATACACTCTTATCGTAAAGAAAATATTGAATTTTATTCGACTTAAGCGTTGCCTAGCGTTCGCACCTTTAAATGTGCATCAGTTTTATTTGTATGCTTCAGATTAATGGCTCCGGTAAATGTTTAGGTGAATAATATAAAAACAACAAAAGGCAGCGACCGTGAGTTATAACACTTGCAATGTTTTCTTTATTTTATTTTCCTAACTGCGTATCAATATTTCCTTTTATATTATTGTCGAATAAAAGTAAGCATTATTTGTTTTTTGGATAAAATTATATTTAGTTAAGTTGTTTGTTTTGTTATTTATTGCAAAGTAGAAAAAATATTTACACAAATTCCAGAAGCATTTGTGTAAATATTCATTATCAATATTTGTTTTGTCCCTACCCAAATTATATAATGTCCTTTCGTTCTCAGCTCAAAAAAATGATTCAAATATTCAATGTTTACTCATAAGATAACTTTCCAATCGAAAACAATGTCAGAATTAAAGCAATTTACAGCAGCTGTTCTTTTATTTTTTTACCTAATTTCCATTTCAATATTGGAAATCTGTAAAATATCGATTTACTATTTCTTGAATTATTTTTAAAAACTTACTATACAATAACTATCGTTTCACATTTCGATAATTTGCTTTTGGTGTTTAAAGAGTGAGGTACGAGTTCAGTACAACATATGCTAATTTCAGTTATGTTTTCAAATAAAAAAATATACATATATAATTATTCATTTAGCAAAATTGATCTCAGTCGTTATTTTGTTTAAAAATTTATTTATAAAACTATTTTCAAGATATCTTTATTTTTTATTGCTAACGTACTTTTCGCTATTTAGACTTTAAATTTTTAATTACATACTATACGCTCAACAAATATCTAAACAGAAATGTTAATAATAAGAATTAAACAAGAAAAATATATGAATTTATAAATTATTAAAAAAATAAATAATTATGACATTTAAGTCTTTATTTTGTGATATATAAGTTTTTAAATTATAATTTTATGGATTAACAATCGTGTTTACTTATTTCAAATTTCACCAACTATTTTTGGTTAACATTCGGTAAAATTTTCATCGTTACTATTAGTTAACAATTATCAACTTATAAATAAAAAAATTCACAAACTGTAAATTTTTATTAACAATTAATTTTGAAGTTTGGCATAATTGAATCTGACACAGATGGCATCTCTTTAAAAGTTTGTAAATTTTTTTAACCACTTCCTTGACTTGTTTTTTAACATTCATATTTATAATTTGTTGCGGCATATTTAAATATGCGGTAACAAATTCTAATTAAAAGTGAAAGAAGTTTCAGCAATGCAAAAGATGGAAGTATTAATATGAGTCATTTTTATCCAATAAATTATTCGTAATAATTAATTTTTACGACTTTTTCGTGTACTTTATTTCATTAAAACAATAAGTGAAATTTGCAATTTTCCTAAACTGCAATGGTTCTAAACCGTGGTTCTACCATAAATATGACAATATACGTAGCATATTTATACATTATCTATGGCAATATATAAGAGCGTTTAGATATTTCCAATTTTGTTACGCCGAGCGTTGCAGTCGATTTCATTACCCCTACTCTATAGTGCGCACCAAGCCAATATACCGGACTTTATTTTCTGCACGGTTGAATGTTAGTTCTCTGTATGTGGGAACATAACTACATTTGGTTATCATTTGTTTATAATTATACTTGGTTTTATTCGCAGCGGCTTTGATGCGTAATCCAAAACACAACCATTTTTTAACATTATTTATTACACAAGAGCGTATCAATAATACTTGCATCACCATCAGTTCCCAGGTCGCCACTTACATCCTCAGCCACAGCTGCGAACGAAATTAATTAAAGAACAATATTAAACGCCTATGGCGCGATACTAGCAGAGACAATCACTTCAAGATCCCACAGTCCAATGCACCAAATGACGCCTTCACACGCCGAAATCCGCTTATGGGTTTCATAATCGCCTACAATTTTATTGAAATGGTGCGGCACGATATATTTTCAAATATTAAATTAGCCACTAACGAGCAGCTCAACACTCCAAGATTACTATCCGAGATATTAAAATAAAATACAACGTTGTTAAAATATTCTGCCGAAAAAATGAAAATTTTGGAAATACATGGTATTTGCAAAGCTTTCAAAATTCTATCGCTCTATATTTCTGTTTTAAAAAGAGGAATTCAAGGTAAGGAATACACATTATTTGTAAAAATTATTTCTTTTTTTGACTTATTGTTTGGGAGTATGAAACAGAATTTTGGGATCAGCCAATTTCGTTCAAATGTATAATTATTTAATCCAATTTACAGTTATCGAGATATAATAACAAATTATAAAACAAACTTCCTCTAAAATGGTGTTAGCATCCCATAAACTTGGTTTTACACTCCTAATCAACAAATTTTTAAAAAAATATTACAGATAATACATTTCTGAACACATTTTAGGAAGAACATACATTACTTACTTTGGATTTTTATCCCTTCGAAGCGCTTAAAATCTGTAAAGGCAGAAATAAGTAAACAAACAAGTAAGTTGAATTTGTTACTTGAAATGATATTCAAATAGTTATGATAGATTTAATACGTTAGCCTAAAGGATCACGGTAAAATTGGTCTGCCAATGTACACAAACCAAACTTATGTCGTTTGAAACACCTTCATATGGGTTTCATTTTTTATTATGAGGGTACATTTAGGCATTTACAAACATTCAAAAGAAAACTGTTTGGTCTTGTGATGAATCTTGATATTTTGGTGAATTTTTTTTAGATATGGGTTTTTATATTAATTAAAAGTCATCCTGCTGCAAATTGTAGAGTAAGCGGTTCTGGTTGGCGTAAAACGCGATATGCACGTTCATTCTCACACACAAAACACACAAAGGTGGATTCGTTTCGTATGATTTTGATAATATAAAATGTGTTCTTGTCTTTTAAGCTACTGAGTTATTCGATTTATACGACATTTTTATTATTGCAGTGTATCCTGGAAAATATGGTTTCCGAAGTATTTCCTATACTTTAAATTTAATATCAATACACAGCAAATAATTATATTACTACGATATATTCATACACGTATTATCGATGTAGCAATTTTCACCAACTTACCTTACCACATTATTAAAAGAAAACCGAGATGAATTCGATGGGATGCTTCTAAATACAATTGTTATTGAACAATGTATATGTATATATATATATATATATATATATATATATATATATATATGTGTGTGTGTGTGTGTGTGTGTGTGTGTATCTGTTGATATTGCTGCTTGAGTTTACTAACGAAAATTAATATTATTTGGAACAACAATTTTGCTGCATTCTAGGCATAAACTATCAAAATATTCATTGGTTTCGACATCAGGACTGTAGTACGTTGCAATTTTTATTGTTTCATATGTTACACTAAATTCATAATATCAAAGTCATTCATGTATAAACATTTGCATGAGTAAGACATTCATGGATACTAATAAGCGTAATGAACTATATTTAATGAAAATAATGTAATGTTTAAAAATATTCTAGACAATATATTTAAATTTTTTATTTACTATGCAATTATCATTAAAAATTTCCTCGACATAAATGCACTTTGTGCTAAGTACTTGAATTTTTCACTGTTTACTCTATCAAATTAAAAGGAAACTTGTATTAAAGTTTCTTTTTGGTTGCTAAACTGATACCATCCACAGATTAATATATGTAAACTAATAAATTAATTTAAGAAAAACCAGCCACCAAAATAATAACTTCTTATAACTTATCAACTTAGTTGCCACTGGTGTGTCACTAAAATGCTAAGTACGTAAACATGAACAGAAATTGTTAAATTTGTAAACAGACTATAAAAGGAAAGAAATGAAATAAGTGAAACAATGTGTAGGAAACGTTTGAAATTTAAGGCATAACAGTCACTTGTAAGCAGCAAAAGCACATTTGAAATCGGTTTTTATTGTGAAAATTACAAGCTGTCACTATTTTTCTTTACACCCTTACCTTACACCATTTCGTCGAACACTCATATTGAAATGATCTTTACTACAATGCCAACGTAATTATTCAGATAAATTTAGATTTTTTTCGTTCATCTCACCTTATGATTTTGTACCATTTTCTTCTAGCAGAAACAGTTCTCGGCACATTAGAAAAATATATATTTGATACGATAATATTTATTTAAATCGACATAATGCAATATTTATGCAATTGTTTTGTATTAAATTTCCATTATTATTTACATAGAATTACTCTCAAAATTTAATAAATAGCATTGAAGCTACGTTCACATTCAATAAGTATACATTCGCTATATAAGACAATTCCCGAATGACGCCATGTAAAGCGCACGGAAAAAACTAATTAAATTTGCTTAGCAACAGTAAGTTTATGGATTTATTTGTTTTTTATGTTTATTATGAGTTCCTTTAACAATGGTTTTATCAAAAAAACTTACATGGATATTCCCCACCCATTGTTTATTAAACCAAAATATTAAGTAACAGCTCTTTCCGTCTTAACGGAGAAATCGAGTATTTCTTCATCGGTGATTTAACAAAAATATCTCAATTCCTTATTAATATTGCTTAATTTAAGTATTCAAAATAATATCAGCCTAAGATAAATTGTGCATTGTGATAGCGTTTCTAATTTTTTTTAGAATTTACTTTACTATTTTACCATCATTTTGGATGACTGGTAATATTATATTAATATGTGACACCAAAAAGAACGTTATTTTATTCTCTCTAAAGGTACAAAATAGCTTCCTTATTTGGAAAACCATCAGATAACGGATGTCCCGCAAAAGTTTCCTGCGCCTTCTCAGAGGGATTCACAGAAACAGTACCAAGTTTCGTTTTATTTAGTTGTCATTTCAGGTCACTCCCACAATAAAGACTGGAGGGCCCCGTCTTGTATATCCATTGCTTATATGAAGCACTTATGAGGGTAAAAAACTGTGCGTAATGGAGAAAGAAAGTGTCATTTCGGGAGTAAGTATAATAGGTGGCACTGATATATTTAAATGACATATTATCAATATCGTTTCAAGTTGTATGTAACTACGAAAATGTATAGAGAAATTGTATGTGCATTTCAAAGTAAAAAGATCAACTGCTTTTAATAATAGAGCTGTGGAAAGACATAAGCCAATCTCCTTGAAAGCAACGAAGTGTCGCGTTCACTCAGTTTAGCATAATCTTTAAAAATGTAGCTCCGCACAGCCACCGTGCTAGCGAGAGGTCATTGCCACTTCAGCTACTCGAATGATTTCATGGAAATGTATTGCGGTTTCCCTTTCAATCTAACGTGCGGATATTATTAGAATCTTCCAATTCTTTGTTACGCAACAAATTACTTTGACAAAAAGAGATATTCTGCATTCACTACGAAGACTTACGTATTTTTCCGCATTTCTTAGAAAAGTTTTCGGATGTTGTTCATTGTGTTACCAAGTAATAATACCCATAAATATAAGTTTCGTATTTGTTGAATTTCTATGGTAAATAAAATAGATGGATCCTGTTCAGCCTATATGAAATTTTCTCCGAAAAATTATGTTCGATTTAAGTTTCCAGTTGCGTGACGCGTATGTTTCAGAAAACCTTTTGCCTACTTAAATTTTGTTTAAAAAAGTTTAGAAGCCGTTTTTTGTTTAGAAGTCGAAGTAGACGATATTATTATTTTGGACGTGCAAGAACTAATTAAGTGAAATGTATTTTTACCAAACCCAATTGCGATCATAAAATCTTCTCATATTCAGATATTCCAATTCAAAATATAACTAAGAAATTAATAGTGTTTAAAATTATTTCTATTTCTTTCAGGTAGACATCAATTTTACAAATTAAAATAATTTTTCAATTCACGTTTGTAACAGTGTTCGATAATAATTACAAACACCCAGGATATGAGCAATTTTTTTTCTAAAAATGTTTATTACATGTCATAAATGTTGATGATCCATAAATAATTCCTGCACTTTCTGCAATTAGTCTGTCAATTTTTGACATAATTCTGTAAGCGCACATGTCACATCTAAACACATTTTAATATCGGTCGAGATAAGGTAAAACTCTTCCGCTTAGTAAAATATATTTATTTTTGTCGAAAAATAGTCGCGGATGGAAATATGAATAGTAAAATAATAACGCAGTACATCCATTTTTATTAATTTTTTTTAAATACACGATGAGTTTAAATATACGATGAGTTTAATGAATAATTCCATAATATAAAGTGTTTGACATTAATTTCTAAGCAACAAATTTCTCCACAATTAAATGAAACTACATGATGTAGTATTATTTCTACTTTCTTTAAGTTCTTTACCACGACCTAGGTTTCGTTGTATTACAACAGTTGTGCCATATAATATTTTGTCTAGGATTAAATCAGTTAAATACCATTAAATCAAATTTTTAATGGAATTATAAGTACAATATTTTGGTATTTAATGGTGTAATTTATGATAATCAAAATATTAATTAAAAATGTACAAAATATCCTCCGTTGTACCAAACTATTAAACTGTTAATTTTTTTTATAACCATGAACTTTCAAATATTTTTCATTCACTACAGTGACATTCAATTATTTTTCTTATAACATTTTCATTAGATTCACATCCTTAAATTGTTTAAGATAATTTTTGCCACAAAATTTTCTTAATATATTTATTTGTATGATTATAATAATCCTAATGTTTATTAGAATTTTTATGATTTATTAATTTTAATTTCAACATTCCAAAAAAGGTGCTTAGGGAAAAATGGACAAATGTGTAATACTAAGAACTGATCACCAACAAGAAAGGGCATCGTTTTTTCGTAACATTTCATAGTTGGTTGCTTTTTGCTGTGTGAAAAGGCACATGAACAAATTTTAAATATATATTTCCTTCGATAAATGTATAATACCAAATGTGCACGAGTAAGCATATATATATATATATATATATATATATATATATATATATATATATATATATATATTTATATATGCATACAAAATTTTTATATTTAATTTTAAAATTGGCATCTATGTTTATGGCACAATTTACTAATTATTTACGGTTGAAAAAACTCCTACCTAAAATTCAAAACTCTATAAATGCCTTCACAAATATTAAATATAATCCGAACTTATCGATTATTCTAAATGCAGTAGAGGCAGACTTTTGGTTTTTTTGTTCAGAGATTTTAGTACCAAAAAAGTACATTTCATTAAAAATATTGATAGTGTCGATATGGTCAGAAATTATTCAATGAAATGTTTCTAAATATCAACTCTTTTTACTTTTATCTTGTGCTCGTTCGTTTAACAGATGATGTTCAAAAGACGAATAAATGGAAGAGAAATATTTATATATTAAGACGGCAACAAAAATTGTATTAACTCACTCCATCCAATAATGAAATATTTTGTGATTCCATTAAATTTATCCATTAATTCTAAAAGATCCATTTTATAAAAATTATGTTACTAAGTTTCAGTCTCTTTTCGAAACATTTAAACTGTCTATTGACGTATAAATCTCATTATCCTTTTCTAAAATATTAAAATATCCTTTTCTACAATATTTAAATATGTTCATCGTTTCTATGATCTCAATAGATAAATGGATAGTCTCCTGATGAAATAATGTGTTTACATAAATATTTCTCATACTTTGGAAAAATAGGAATCTCATATTCCTCTTTACTGAAGAAAGTCGATGAAAATTTTCCAATAAATAAAATGTAATGTAGCTGCATACATTACATAAAATAAAAAAATTAATTATTTTAAATTAGTTAATTATTAAATAATTGACAGCATTTAATTTGTAATATTAATTAATTTATAATTATTTTTTTATATAAAATAAAATTACTTAATATTTATTCACAACTAAATGAAACTACGTGATGTATTATTATGTCTACTTTATTTAAATTCTTAACCAAAACCTAGGATTCTTTGTACAACAACATCTTCAGGAGGGCAATTTGAAAAATACTAATCTAAGAAATATACCCTGTCGTACCAAATAATAATCAAATTTACTATAAATCCATCCCGTACATAGAAAATGCATCAGTTAATTAATGTGTTCCTATAGTACTTCAAATAACTTGAATGAAACTCGCATTGACAATAAAGAAAAAATAGATAAATATAAAAATAGTATCTATAAACTTAAATGCAACGACTGTAATACCATATACATAGGACAAACAGGAAGATATTTTACTACCACATACAAAATAAACATTGCCAGCTGGCGAAATAACAAACCAGACACATCTCATTTTGTAAAACATCTTAATGAAAATAACCATCACCCTCATACCAACAATGTTCTCTACATATTACAAATAAATACAAAAGGCACTAAACTCAACATCTAGAAACATTAGAAATAAATAGACATAAAAGAGATACCAACATTAATGTATTAAATGACAACTAAATACAATATTATCATCTTCTAGACATAATATAGTTAGACAATATTGATACTGCAGTCCACTTTAAATTGTTTCAGTCCGGTCACACATCTAAGGAGATACATCACAAAAAAATGGGAGAAATGCATAATTAGTTATATAACCTTGTTCCAACTATTAGATGCCCTCGCTATTGTTTAAATATATTACTGAAAATAACATCCATTTAATTTATTACATACACCCGAATATTGACATGGTATAAATTTTTAAAATATAATAGAAACTCCTCTCCTCTATAATAGAAGCTTCCCTACAATAAACTCACTAACGCAAAAAGTGGGGAAACCCACGCAAACTCCACTACCGCTATTGTTTTGTATAATATTTATATGATATTGCAAGGTGTTGGAGAGTCAATCTTTACAAATTGCCCCCCTGAAGGTGTTGTCATCCAATAAACCTAGGTCGTGGTAAAGAACTTAAATAAAGTAGAAATAATACTACGTCCGTAGTTTTATTCAATTGTCAATAAAAAATAAGTGATAATGAATTCCTACAAAATTAGCGCCAAATATATTCAACAAAACAAAGCTATTTATGAAAAATCGTGGTAATTTTAGCAAATCGCACACAAATTTCTAATCTCACTCATGCAAAAATATCTTAGCACTTTTGTTCACGAGATAAGAAATATTTATATTAAGTAAGCATTCGATTTTTCATTTCATTTAGGGCATAGATTGATGGAAATCACGAGAAGAGTTTAAGTGTAAATTTTATGAATATTTTACGAAAATTACCCTACCTCTGAATCGGAAAAAAACATTCGAGGTATATTACAGAGGACGGCTTAAATTGTTAGAGATGCTCTTCTTAATTGCTCTTCTTAAAAAATTATATTGTAAATTCCGCTGCAATATATGCGTATTATATCAAATCCAAATAAATATCTTACTGTTTAAAAAAAAAAACAATTTGTAATTTAATTTTCCATGGCTCAGTGTGTAAAACTCAAATTACATAGTCCCATTTTTCTTGGTATGCCATAGTTTCTCAATGAATAATTTTAAAGTAAGGACGGTGTATATGTAAGCATAGGTGTACAGGTTTACACGAATTGTCACGGTACGCGTCACTGCGTAAATATCTTTAGTCGTTAGTGTACATTAAAACTTGATGAATAATTTTCATAACAAGCTGAAGAATATAGGGCTTAACTCGGTTACTAACTCTATTTCAGTAACATGAAAATATTATGTAATAATAGGGAACGGAGGGTTTGAGAAACTGAACGTATCCAATTCTAACGAAATCCATTTTAAGGGCGTCGTACGATCATACGTGAATGGCTTTTATTACACCAAGTATACTTTATTGTAGCCACAATAATATAATAAATAATTGCCGGCTTAAACATTTTACTGTAACGATTGCTTCTATGTGTCGCGTGAATCTTATCTTACTCAACGGTCTGTATTTATAAAACCTTTTGTAATAATATGTAGCATACCTTAATCATTTATTTAGTTATGTCTGAGACAGTCAAATCTTTGTAAATTACACTATTTTGTAAAATCTTACTTGACTTTGATTATTGAAAATTGTTTCTGAGATTTAATGAAGAACTTCTTTTACAATTCTTTTTTATAAAGCCACACATAAAAAATGTTAAACCGATTTGGATGGAGCTTTCACTGTCTGGATTCCATAGTAAAATCTATACAACCTTTTACACAAGAGCATATTCCGTAAGGGCATAAAATTATTAGCACCAACGAAATCAAAACCAATTACGCATTCTTAAGCATGCGTAATTGGTTTTGACTTCGTGACTGATGAAGACAAAATGTAACGACTTTCATGACGATTCAACTTAAGGTTAGAACTAAGCTTTCAGTAAATTAAGTTACTTATCAGGAATACTTTTGAACTACGAACATTTTAATATTAAATCTGGACCAAGGAAACCGTCTATAAAAATAATATTATACTGATACCCAAAAGGAATTATATTCTTAGTCAATTCTTGGCGGTTTTTGGTTACAAACAATTTTTTACGTCAATTTATAATTATAAAATTGCAAGACGTGAGTTGCAATGCATTTACTTGATGTTAATTTACAAGGATTCATTTCAGTTTCTCAAAGCAGCTTCCAACAACGTCGGGTATGGTTATTCGCTGTGCAGATCTTGAACGATGTACAATTTTGTTTTAATTTATTTGTATCTATAACGATCTTATAAAAGCGTTTTAGAATTGTTTCAAATTTAAATTATTGTTTAATTTTTTTTTCTGTTTGTATTATTTAAGCATTTCCCTGTTCTGCAAATTTTCTTTTCATACCTCTTTTATAGGACAGTAACTGATCTTCTTTTACGTATCGCACTCTTAGCTTAAAATAAGAATTGGTGAGATTAGCGGAACATTATATTATACTTTTTATATTTTCAAAATTATTATTTGCATTGTTTGTAAAGTTTATTATATTTACAAAAAAATGTAAAAATAATATTTGTTTATTTTCAAAACGATTTTAATTTTTTGTAAGGGTGTTCCAGTTTTTGACAAAACTGCGTACGAAGTCTTTTTTTTATATATAACTAATTTCTTTATCTTCAAATTTTTTTCTGATATTTATTAGAGCGAGCAGAATGAGCGAGCCCTATCACTAGCCCACAACCTATACAGTTTTGTGTTACACTTTACGAGAAAACTATCACACCTCTAGATTTGAAATTTAACATAATAATTTAAAGTTATGTCTAGATTTGTTATCTATAGTTATTTTTGTATTTAAACCTTTTACTAAATTATGAAAAAATATGGAACAACGATGCGTAATACGAGCATATTGTCACTAGCGCCATATGTTATAACATTACCGAATTAATAGAACATGCATGCAGATGTTTCATATTTCTAGAAGGTTTAATGACAAAATCGAAACATTATGTGTGAATGTTTTTATTAACTAGACTGTTACTACAGAATTAATAGGGCATGAAGATGTGTAATTTTTTGAGAATGAATATATGTTTTTATATTGTAAATTAACGGATAGTAAATTGTGGAGGTTAAATAACCTATATAAATCGAATTAAACAATATACAGAAAGGTGGTGAATTACGAAATTTTAGATTAGGTTAATATTTTTCACTTAATTTTTAATGAGATGAGTTTTAAAGTTTAACAAATACTTTAAGCTTTAATAAGCTTTATCTTTTAATCCAAAAGCAATCTCAATTTCGTATTAACAAGTACAATTTGTATTGGGCCTGTTTTGTTTACCTGTTTCTACTGTTCAGATTTACAATAATTTTATACCTACAATAATATGATCATTACGTGAAATTAAATCTACTTACATTTTAAAAAATCAAAGCTAGTTTTTTAATTTTTTTGGACCATACAGAAAAAATTATGAGTAAATTTAACCACCTTCCGGTATTGAGATTTTTTAAAACATCTGTAATGAAATAGTTTTAAACATTTTATATTTGCTGTTGTCACAGCGAAATACCACGAAGGCTTACTTTATCTGGTCGTAACGAACGTGATAATAACTGTTCTTTGATGTCCGATTCAAAAGAACGTCAGAAAAGAATTCAAGATGCTGAATGATATTCTTATCGAGAAAATGATCATTTTATTGAATATACCGCTAACTTACAACCAAAAAAAAAATTAAATTGACACATTGCAACTTATATCATCGTTGTCTGTTTGATATTGAACTAAAATGGACTTTGTACTCTTTGTCACAAATTTCAAGCAAAAATGAAATCAATGAATTTTCCGTAGACAATAATATGGATCTTGTACCACAACATGGTGTTTTAAAAACATACTAATTACAATTCATAAGTCGCAAGGTTTAACATTAAAATAGTTGTAGATATTGGAGAAAATAATTTTTTGTTGTTTTAACATATGTTGCGTTTTCAAGAATAAAAACATCAGAAGGATTAGCATTAAATAAAAGATTTTCCTAAGATGGATTAAGTAATATTACAAACTCACATATGTTAAAATGTAGGAGGCGAGAAGAAATTCGTATGCGGAATTCAAGGTGTTACTTAAATGTAAATTGTTAAAGGACTAACTATTATTTATTTAACATTAACTAATGTATCATAATTTTGCCTAACTGTTTTGTAAAAATAATATTTGAACATTTCCAAATTTTTATTTTGTTTTTTTATAATTGTTACATGACAGATTATCTGAATTTGCAATATTTACAATCAGTACATATTAATATAGTGATTTCTAAAGTTATATCTACGTACTTATAATTTTATGGATATTACACAAATTGATTATTTGAACATGCATTTAAATGAGTAATAACCTGAGATCATGCTTTGGATGGTGTTGGAACCGTCGCAAATCCTGGGCTGTGTAATAGAGATATCGTCCACATGAGCATCTGCAAATATATCCAAAGCACTACATAAGCGCGGCAGTCCCAACTGCATCCTGAAAGCATTATTGTAATGAACGCGTATTAATTAACTCGAACTGATTTCGCGTATTAATTAATAACTGAACCCTCACAAAGCCATGCTTTTGCTAGTATAATTAAACAATGAATATTATTTGTACTAGGTACTTTTCAATATCCATAATAAAGTGCATCCCGTGTGCAAGGGGCCAAATTAAAATTTGTTGTTACCACGGAGTTATGAATCTAAGGAGTGAGTACTTGGTGTGTAGGGCGTTTTCCAAATGTTGACAGTCTTTTTTAAACGAACACACGTCCACCTGGTTACATTTTAACATCAGTCGAGCTGAGACCATTTATTTTATCGGTTACTTGTGCCGATATAGTGGAAAAACACGTGAACTTAAAACAATGTTTTTATCATAAGTGAGTCCACTTACATTCCATTTTCGTAATGTTTACTATCCGTAAATAATTCACGCCCATTTGAACTTAAAGAAATGTTTAGTGACATACGATCGTATGTCATTCAATATCAATTATCGCTGTAATGTTTAGTACAAAAAATATGAAACAATTTAATATACTGTAGTCGATATTTCGACAATATAAATTGTTTTTTACATTAATTTTCTAATAAAAATATGAACGGTATATACAATCATATGGAAATTGCAAACATTGATGTTGTATTTTTTTGTTGATGGTATTAATTGGATTGTTGAAAGCCACACAGGTCAATGTGGATGTCACATTATTAAGATAAGAATTTTAATTCTTAAATTTTCGATGAAAAATATGCGCCAAAAACTGTTTTTGTATTTAATGGTTTATATTATTTTAAGCAAAATATTAATCAAAAATATACAAAATATCTTCCCTTGTACCGGGTTATCAATGCTTTTATTTTTTTATAATTGCAAATTTTATTTTTACTTTTATTTTTTGCTGCAGTGCCACCAAGTTAGTTTTCTTATAATTTATACATTATGTAGACATTACCACATTTTCTAAGTTAGTTTCTGGCATGATATTTTCTTGTCCATTTTATTTTTATAATTATTATAATCCCTCCATTTATTAACATTTGTATGATTTATTAATTTTTATTTACAGGTTCTCAAATGACTTATTTGTCGAAATATTTATAAATATTTTGAGACATGATAAAAAAAACTGGTTACCAATAAGAAAAAGTACCATTTGTTCGCAGTATTTCATAGCTAACTGCTTTGTGATAGTTGCATAGTTCTAGGATACAAAGTAATGTTTAAATATGCAGTTCCCTTGCTACTTTATAGTATATATAATATGCAGTTCCCTTGCTAAATTTATATATTTTATAATGTTTATATTTTATAATACCGGAATTTATATTTATGTCTACATGAGACATGCGCTGTGTAACAAGAATTCCATATTTTTATCTATGGTTCGTAAGTTGGTCTATATACAAATACTAAATATAAATTTAAGAATTATTAGAAAAAAAAATCTTATTTATAAATTTAAGGAGTAAAGGTTTTGCCTATCTGTCATTTCGTGTAAATAAATGTTTGTCAACAATAGATCAGTTCTTTTGTTTTTAATCCATATTCTGGCTATAAATTAATTACAGATAACATAGAAATGATTCAATTAAATATTAAATATCTGAAAATACCTTCAAAATTAATATATATTTATATAAATTTATTAATTATTTTAAAAGATGTGGGGAGTACTCTCTTGCATTTGGTTATATTGTCTGTAACCTATTGTTTAAATGCTTACATTACGAATTTCTTTACATGACATTAAATTTCCCTTCTTTTTTTCACACATTTCAGCGGCGAATTATGTTTCCATGTCAAAAGTATTTGATACAATTTCCATATATTTACCTCTCTTTAATACAGTCTTAATAATAAACTGGAAATTTAAATATATATTTTAAGCGTGGCATTTCCTATCCAAAATCGTTTTTCCCCCTATAATTTTATTTTGTGTCGTAATATCCATTATAAACACGTTAAAAATTTTCTTTTCATAACATGAGTTCAATTTTAAAAGTAATATGCAAACTGCATGCAAGGCCAAAGAGAAAAATATATTAAATGTCATAAAAGAATGCCTGGTGTTTTATTGGTTAAATAATTTTTTTTAAACGTTTTAACAAAAAATGTTATTTGGTTAGCAATAAAATGTGAAACTCTAATTAGCCTCTATTTAATTTTACATAGCTCAAACCGTCTTAGCGTTTAGAGTGTGGTAAGAAATTTGCAAAACGCCAAATAAATTAAGTTATATACTCAATTTATAAGTTAAATTAAAATATTCAATTGTTATCTTAAAATGCTTCTGATTTTGAGAAACGTAAACTACTAGTTGGCAACCATTCGTCTTTAATGCCCAAGTTATCCTTCTGTAGATACAAGTTAATATTCACTTTTGTAAATTTTATTTCTGCGAAACGTGTTCTATAAGAGTTCTATATAGAACTGCGTATTACAGTTCTCAAATAAACTTGGAAGCACAAAGCGTGAAGTGAACGTAAAAACCGGGGATAGTATACAATTAAGTTACAAGAATTTTGTTTATTTCAATTCGATATTGTTTAAAAACGTTATTTTAATGTAAATATGAAAGCTATTTTATGGGAATCCCATAAGAATAACTTTTCAAAACTTTTACTTAGAAATTCTAAACAATAAATAATTTGGTAGATTATACGTAAAAACATCCAAATTGTGAAATTCGAGAATATATTTATATTAAATTGACATGAGCCAAAGTTCGATAGCATTAATTATTAGATTATTTGAGAAAAACATTTTCTACGTTACAATAAAATAAACTTTTAGTTTATCTTCTTAATTTATTTTTCTTTTAAATCGCAAGACTATTTAATTCCGACATAAAATGCCTTTTGTCGTTTTGCGCTTACAACGAGTGAAGAAATAATATAGTGAACGTACCATATTGTGTCACTGAATCAAATTTACAGTTATTGTACACATTTTTATTAGTTCTTGTTTTGTTGTTTTACTTGAGTTATTTTTTTCATCGTAAATTAACTGTATAAATGAATAATATGGGATGATAGAACGAGGTTAGTTATATCTCTGTTTCGTTGCGTATTTCTTTATGAAATAAAATAAAGAAACACGTGCCATATGCCTTAAATAATAAAATGTGATAAATGGTTTAAAAAATAAATTGAGGAAAATAAAAGCTTTTCAGAGAAATTCTCACTAGAGGATTTCTTTCATACGTAGGCACATATAGTCATTCAAGCGTGCATAGTATTTCTATTGTAAACTTTTACTAGTATAGCTTTCATAAGCATAAATATAAAAAATTATAAGATAATTTAATATATAAAATTATAAGATAATTTATAATACCAAAAATTATAAAAAAATTATAAAATTATAAGAAATTATAAGGCGTAATTATCAAAAATTATAAGACTTAGAAACATCACTCTAATTTTCCCTTAAACATTATATAAATTTCAGGTGAGGTTATCCGTTAAAATTTATATGAAATTTTATGGAGTTAATTATTATAACTTCAGCAGTTTTGGAAATGGGCAGATAGAACGATTATATTTTGTTAAATTATGTTGAGAAAATTTTTGACAATATTAATTAATATTTTTCAAATATTTTCTAAAGCTTTTGAAAAAATTACAACTTACTGAGTCAATTGGTTACACGATGTACAAATTCTAAAAAAAAAATTATTAGTTCATTTACCATTTATGAATTTCCATGCGGCTAATTTTAGTGTTAACTCTTGAAGTATATAAGAGTTAACACGCCTTTTCAAATACGAATTTCAAGTTCTTTCGTCAAAGGGTTCTTAAAAAAAACACATTTGCCAATTAGATGGTTACTTAAGTGGTCTTATAAAGATTAAGTTAATGTCCTTTTGAGATACGGTAATAATTTTGGGTTTGAAAGTTCCAAAAATTGTATTTTTGTTGTGATGTGTTCCAAGCTTTTAAAAATATTCTCGATACTTTTAGTTTTTTTTCTTCCAATTTAAATTTATTTTATTCTTGTGTTTATACTGCTCTTCCCAACTTTATTTGGACAAATTATGGACCCTGTCTGATTTTTTTTAATAGATTTTTCATATGACTGTTATTTACGGTTAATTTATTAACACTGCTGGGTACAATAATATGCAATGTTATTCACGTTTAGAACTCAATCACGTTACTCTATAATATAAAAACACGTAGTAACAAATAATCATTAGTAATGAACCATACACAAACATAATTTTTTGGCAAATTTTATTGTCGTTTGTAATTCCTTTTAACCATATTTAATTATAACTAGTACAATTTAATTTATTTAAATAAATAAAAATATATTTATATGGTCCAATTTTGCAAGATAAAGGGGGTCCTAAGAGAAAATCAATAGTAACTAGCAATAAACAACGTTCAACTTTTTCGTATATATTTTTATTTTGTATTCAATATTTTCTTATCTTGTTTAAATATAGCTACAGTGCTTTCGAAGTTTAACTCAAAAATACATTCGGCTTCTCCGATATGGTTATTACTTATTATACTAGTGTTAAAAGAATATATTATATACCATATATACATATATATATATATATATATATATATATATATATATATATATATGTGTGTGTGTGTGTGTGTGTGTGTATTTATCTGAGTACTAAAATCTATATACATTTATGAAACTCTATGTCAATTAAATAAGCCGCTTTGAAAAAAAATCTAACAAAATAAAAATAAAAACAAGGAACACAAAACTTGAAAAATTAGTATGATGAAAGATGTTGGCGACCTAATTACGAAAACTTACTACGAACTTATGCTGAGTATCGATATTACTGTCACTGGAGTAGAGCTAGAAATCGGCATATGTTTCCCAACCATAAAACGACAGTAATATTAAAAAATATTCCTTTTTGTGTTTTAATTAAACAATTGATTGTATGTCCTAGCTTTTTCAAATGTCACGCAAGTCTGCATACTAAGTGAATAAATTACGTTCATTTTTATCTATAGATTTTCGATTAATAATGAATTTTGAATTCCTTCAATCGTTTCTTTTAACTTCATTTCTGACTTAAAATAAGTATAAAGCAAAATTCAAAATATCGATATTTTATTCTGGCCCATATCATCCACTCCGCATAAGTCGGTTCCACCATTTTACATACAACTCTATCTTGAATGAGCCGCGTCCGATATATCCCCTATTATTTTGCATCACGAAAAACCATTAGACAAATTTTAACAAAACTTTGCAATTTTTTACTTCAGAAGTTTGGAAATTACAATGAAAATAATATTGCTTAATTGTATCAGAATTGAGTTAAAAAAAAAAGAAATTCGCAAAAATAATTTAAAGCCTGTAATTATATGCACCTCAAATTTTCAAATGTTAAAAAATGGATTTATCTCAATAAGGCATCACATTTATACATATAGTATTTAAACAGGCATCACTTGATAACTACAAAGCTAATTTCGATAATTTCGAAACGTTCTCAAAATTCGACTTTGTAAATTGACATTAATTTTATTTTGAAACCGAGAGACCTTATGGCTTTTCTAAAAGCGAAGGAAATAATTATATTTGCTAAGAAATGTTTTGAACTTAACCATACATTTATATATACATAACAGTAACTGCCTTATCATCACTATTTGTTACACTCTATGGCATCTCCTGGGCATTTTCTAAAGGTAGAAAAATGAAAAAAAAATAACGGAAATTTATAAGACAGCGTCACATTTCCACAATTCACAGCAGGGAATAAATGTTGACTGCCAAATACTTATCTATAATGGAGTTCGAGATATTTATAATTCCCTTAAGCAAAAGGTCTCGTAGAAACATAAAACATAATAGAATCAAGGAATGTATCAAGTGTTAAATAGACCTATGATAGGAAACATACGGTAGGAAACATTACTTTAGGGAAAATATTGTAATTTTAGGCTAATTTTAACTAGTCAAATTGCAAGAGAATAATATATACGTCCGTCTTCTTAGGCCATTCCAGCCATTTTGGTGTGCCTTAGTATATACTATTCTTCTTTATCTTGTACTCTTTCAAAGAATTAGAAAAAAAGGCTATTTTGTTCTAGAAATACAATTCAAAGGTATGTGCTGATAAATTTTAGAAACCTAAAACCAAAATATAATGAAATTATAAGAAACATTATATATTAAATAAGGAGAATTTTTTATCACAAATGTTTGTAAATTAAACTCAGGTTATGGTAATGTAATTTGAATAAATTGAAGAAGGGAAGCTGTGTTTAGAATGTTTTTTTTTCTTAAATTGGTAATAAAGGCGCTTAGATAAGGCTAAACAGGACACATCTACATAGGTTAAATAGGTGAAAGTAGTATTGAACCAATACGACTTTTAATTTAAAAAAGAATTTTGGAAGTTCCATCGAATGTATTTCGAAAAAAAATAATATTACGATTAGGAGCAAATGAGATATTGAACAATTCCAAGATGATATTATTTTATTGAAGATACATGGTGTTTTATGGATGGTTACGTAAAAGAAACTATTTGCAAATTGATCCTAGAATTAAAAAAAATATTCCCAATTAATTGCAAAAACCTGATTAACTTGCTATATGTAAATTCCTTTTTGTTTCTACACATAATTGTTATTTCTTCATGTTCGTTGCTACTTTGTTTTACATATATCTCGTACTCGTCAATGTAATTTTAACCTGACAAAATTTAATAAAAAAAGTTCTTTATTCCGAATTCGGCTGAAGTGACCCACTAGATAAAGTTTTCTTTCTTCATGTAAAATCGGTGAACTATAAACTTAAGTTTCAAAATATGTAAAGATTTTCTTAGACTGTGCTGAATTTACTTTTCAGGTAAAGTGAAATATAATCAAGTTTAAGACTTGTATAAATCTTGTAAAGTTTTTTGTACAGTCAGACCTTACTTCACGGTCGCACTTTGCCCCAGTTGAAAAAAAATTCCATTAGTCAATATTTAAATTCTTTTTTCGTTTATTGCTTTATAAATATTAATTCAAAGTAACTGTATTTTAACATATACATCAAAATTAAAGAGATGAGTAGGGAGTGAACAAATTTTTAATTTAAGATTGCTTCAATGCCGTAATAATAAATTTTCCGTTCAATGCCGTATTAATAAATTTAATGCTAATTTTAAGTGCTTAATTTTTTTTTAATAAATTGTATATACGGCTGCAGTTTTCATAAGTTATGCATAATTTGCGATGATTTTATATTAGGCCCTAATTTAATGTATTTACTTAACGTGGTTTTTCCGACCACGTTAAGTAAAAAACACATTCAAACACTATTTAATCTAGCCTTGTAAATCTAATAATAAATACTAACACATCGTAAGACGTGCTTCATTATAAAACTTGTATAGGGATAAGTCCATAACACCCATGTCGACAAGAGCTATCATAGCAGACAAGTCGTATTTTCAGTTTTAAAAAATTAAACAATAAAATACACTAAGTATTGAATGTAATTACTTTGTTATCAATATTTTATGTATTTTAAATATATAAGAGAACAATTTTAAATGTATATGCCATGTCTTTACTTTATAAAAAGGATATATTAAATTAATGCATAACTAAGGCACTCAGCACTTATGAAAATGAAGATAAGAATGATAGCGAAGTAGTAGATATTTTTAAAATACAGGAAAAAACAAAAGCAACAGGAGAGTTATTAATCAAGTGAGTCTGAAAAAGTTTTAAAATTCACTACAAACTGTTGAAAAGGATATTTGAAAAATTTTAATAATACGTTTCTATTATTAACCAGTGCTAGTGTTTTAAGAATATAGATATTGAGTTTTTAAAAGTAATAAAAGTTTGTTTTGTTAAAATGTATCAGTGAAATTTTTGTTAGTGTTTTTTGAAATATTTCATTGAGTGTATTGTCCGGAGTGGCTGTAAAGGACTATCGTTATTAATTGAAGTTTGAATTTGCACCTTTCATTTTTCACTGTTGTAGAAGATTTACTTTCTAAAACTTTAGTCCTTAAGGGATTAGTATTACTCTACAATAAAGACAGGATTATGTAAACTAACGTAAATTTGACATGAACTATACCAATCAAAAAGTTTTGGTCTTAAATGTCTTCATAGAAACAGTAGAATTTAGAATTTAAATTATTGACAAGAAATCTATATTTTGCAACCTAATATGTCTGTTTAAATAAAATTATACTAAAGTTTTGATGGATGGACCTCCATTACACATAATACCACTCACGATTGATCGACTGACACCACGTTTACTATTCATGACACATCGACCTCCATTACTTACGAGTTTACTTCTCTCATTTGCGAACTATTTTACGAGCGCCTTTGTAAAAAGTTAGAATAATAAGTCAGGGAGTATTTTCGTATGCCACAGTATTCTTTTATTTCAGATTTTTTTTCCTCATTATCTTCTAAGCAAAGCTGGGAATAAAAGAAATATGGTAACTACCCAAAAATTCTGTAAGTAAAGCTGCCTAGTGGTAGATTATTAGAAATCAAGCTTTTACTTCGGCGTTATTTTTATTACATAAGATATAGTGTTGTACGTATCTAAGTTTGAAGGACTTCTGTTCAATTCGTAAAACTGATACCTCCGTTTTTAATTTCCTTTGCATCTACTTATCGTGAAAATACATTGTGTTCATTTTATAAGTTCATACTTTACGAAATTGAAATTAAGATAACCATAAACTTTTTTATCAGCTACTCTGTTTATCTTGTATTATTGCTCCTTAAGCTGCAAGATAGATACACTGCGTTGTGGATTAGCATATCTTATAACATACTTATGTGTACGTCATTTTGCAAGTGGATGCTTTTGGATTGGTAGCTCAAGTAACAGGTGCGACAAATAATGTTCTTCGTTAGTTTTAAAAATATTTTTTACGCAATCATCCAGTGATACGTAATTGGAAAGTAATTAAAAAATAAAAAAATTCGATTGTGTTATTTTTCTTCCTTTTTATATAACCTCACCAATTTTTGAACTCTCTGTAATGTTTCAGCCATGAATTTTAAAAATTTGAAAAGAAAATTTGGAATTTTGATTAAAATAATTTCTGGCAACTTGTGCTTATAATTAAAAAAACACAAGTAAATGCAGCAATTTATATGACTTTTATTCGGACACTTGACGAATTTTTCAATTATTTATTTTATTTAATTACATTTATATTATGGCAACCTAATTTCATAAGAAACAAACAGAAACGTTTTATTAAGCTATTTCAACTTTAAGGAAAAAATGCTATGCTTTGCATTGATGATGTACAAATCATTTCTCTTATATATTTTTCATATTTCATCCTGACAAAAGTTATATACTCGTATTTAAATATTTTTGCATCGTATATAATTGCACTATAGTGTTACCAATATATTTCGTAAGCAAGTGTTATGATAAAGTTTAGATTTACCATTTACTATTGAATTAAGAGAATGAGCTGTTCAATATCACATGAAACAGAATAGAAATATTATGTTTAATTCATGAAAAATATGTTTCATTATAAAATATATATCTCCCATGGATAAACTGAAGTGAAAATTTTAAAAGCCAAGGAATATATTTTCTTCGATACATTTAAAGTATTTATATATAAAACTAACTTTTACCCCGTTTTTGTTAAGCAACTTATTTTTCTTTGCTACGGAGTTTCTCTCGAGTACTGATGTTTCCGTCTCTAAATATTTTTATCAGAAGGGAAATATTTTACATCTTATCTTAAATAACGTCTTCGTCATGAAAATATCCTTAATCGGAAAAATTAAAATTAATTACCCTAATAAAGGTGTTAACATTTTTTTCAATTCAATTAAAAACATTTTGATTGACTTTGTTTCTACTAAAAGGTGGTTTAGAATAAATTAGAGAGACCGCCGCAAAGCCATGCGAAATATTTAAAAGTAATTTTTTTTTAATAATAAAAAAACTCTATCTTTTAATAGCGGAATTGGTCACCAATAATTGCACCTCTGCTGCATATCGAGAGGGTATACCATAATAAAACTGCGTTTGCGCTGAAGTAGCTCTAGCTAAAACCGGAGGAGGAGGGTAGGAGGAGGAGAGGTACAATATTAGAAAGAAGCGGTCTGGATCCTAATATGGTTCCTCCATATGTAATCAAGGCAGCACCTACTTCTTCGTCAAAGGTTTATCCGAAACTTTCCTGGAAGAATCAAGTTCTCAAATTTGACTACAGGTCTGGTGTAAAAAGTGTAAAAATGTAACAATATTATATTACTTCAATAATGTAGTTGAGCTGTTTTACATTGCTTTATCTATTCTTAAATTCAGCCTCATCTTACAATCTACTGATACATTTTTCGTTCTAGGAAATTAGATTCAGGATGGCTGGTAGATAGGGCTTATTTTTATCTTAAGAAGATAATTAATTAAAGAAATTATTTTAGGTTGATATGTACTTCACTATAGTCAAATTTTTCACCAAATATTTTTGGAGCCCAAAGAGCTCCAAAAACAGTACGTACAGTTTGAAAAGGTCAAACCAAGACCTTACATTACTCAATCTGTAATTAGTTAAAGTTATTTTTTGACCTTATTTTATTTCTCATCATGGTAAATTATTTTTTCTTGATTTCCAGCGCTGCCAATGACTTATATAGGTAGAAAATTAATCCTATATTACGTAATCTTGACAACAAAATAATGTCGACTCAGTATTCCAGCGGTGTCAGAACAATAAGCTACTTTTTATGTGAGCAAATGTGCAACAAAGACGTATTCCCTCTCTGGCGTATCCTATTAGTGCATATTTAGAAACTAAATTGAACTGGACTCGAAATAATAACCCTTTAGTGCCAATCTTGATGTGGTAAAACACTATCTTACATATCACAAGATCGTTCCTGCAGTTTCCATAATATTAGGGCCTTTTACACATAAGTTCCTGCATGTGTAAAATCACATCATTCGCTCAGTGATGCTAGTAGGTGTATATACATATATACATGTATATGTATATATATATGTGCATATATATATATATATATATATATATATATATATATGTATATATTTATATATGCGACTCAAATTGTGCCGTAATCGCGAAGCGACGCCATCTCCGCCATTAATTATAGCAAGTTTACATTTTTCCTGTATCAACAACATCGGATATTAGTACAAAACCATTTCAAAATTATCAAATTCCACGAGCACACGTTGACGCAAAAGTCTGTCCTCGCCATTTAGATATATGACGTTTCTGTATACATGAAATATGTGTTCATGTTTCGGTTCAACTCGTTAACACGTTTCTGTGCTCCTGCAAGCGCCTGCTTGGGCTCTTACCTGCGGTTTTTACTACAGTTTTGCTCGCACAGAAAGGAAGATAAACAGCTGAATGCTACTGAATGTATTGTGATTTTTTACACCTCTCTATTTGACAATTTACCTGAAACGACTGCATTCATTTGTTCTTCATTTGAAATCGTGTTTATACAGATACCATCCATTATTGCTTTCCTCAGATTCTATAATAGGCATAATTGAATTGGGAATTACTTTCGATTGCGTATTTCTTAAATAGCGGGAAAGGATGGGAATTAAAAAATATTTGAGTAATGATAACCTAATTATTTTTCCGTAACAAGATCTGAATCAAAAAAATATCATTCGACGGAAATCTTGCTATAACAATTAACCAACACAAAATAAAAGTTATTTCTACTAAAGGAATAGACAAATTTTGTCATTAACGACTTGAAGTCTTGTCATTTAGAATAGAAAATAATTTGCTTAGAGCGAATAAAAGTAAAAGTTATTTATGGTTCCGAGAAATATAACGAGATGTATGAGGTATAGGAATTTTCATTTTGATTTAGTGCTATGTAAATTGGAGTATAAAGACAGATGTATTTGTTATTTCACTAACAGATATTTTCAAGTCGGTATAGAGTACTTAAGAATCAGATAAGTTTCTTCTATTAGCCAACATCTAATCCATTTTTGTCCCTACAATGTCATTTCTTTATTTGAAACTTATTTAAATTTCCTTTTTTTGCAAATAAACAATCAAATACAATATTTAAGCATCCTACTATTTCAATAAGTTTTTCAAGAATTTAAACTATAATATTTTTAATTCCGAAATTGGTTTTATTATTAAAATTACGAGAAAGCTGAGAATATGGAAGTCGTTGCTGACTGACTAATAGTATGTGAAGTGTATATACATGTGTGTGTGTGTGTGTGTTTGTGTGTATGTATATATATATATATATATATATATATATATATATATATATATATATATATATATATATTACATACACATATCTCGTTCTACCTGTGTACCGCGCATCTTAATACGTACACACCTACTCGCATCACTGAGCGAGTAACGTGATTTCGCGCAAGCAGGAACGTCCGTGCAAAGGGCCGTGCAAAGGGCAAGTTTCAAATATGAAAGTTTCCAAATTAGGAGAACTCAGAGCACAAGAAAAAAAAAATAATACATAACCGATTAATAATTCTAAGTAAAATTGTACATTTTCGTATTTAATTTGTTTTAACCCCTTAAAGGTATAAGAGTTTATGTGATGCGAAAAATTAATATTTTCAAATAGTTTAAATAGAAATACTATGTACCGTTAAATGTTTATTAGTGCCCAAATATGTATAGAAACCTCGTAGTGCGAGTTCTACTGTGTTTGATACTTTTTTTATAATTATTATGAAATAAAAAAACCTTTTTGAAACCCTTATTTCTATCCCTTTCAGACATGCTATAAACAAAATGTTTAAAACTTGATTAGAGTACTTGAACTTTTTTCGTGTTAAATTCATCTTGACGCGATATATAAAATTTTCAAGCTATCATCAACTTTTAAAAACAAACGACATATCCAAGCAAAATACATCAATAGAAAAGCAAAAATTTGTATTTTTGAAATTTCATTTTATTTTTATCAGCTTTACTACAAATGGGCACTTCTAAGGAAATTTCGTGCTACCCTCGTAAAAAAATGTGAAAAAATTCTAGATATCACCATTTAATCTTTAAAAAAAACATGTCTTAGTTAACTTTCATCGATAATTTCAAGAGGTATAGATAAATACAAAACCTATTTTGTAGGAGCTCCAACAAGCATTTGGCCGATTTGTTTGTATTTTTTTCTAAGTAAGGATATAAATTACTTCATATGGTATTCAAATTACCGTTCTCAATTTACTATTAATTAATGTATTAAATAAAGTGTCAAAAAATCCGAGTGCCCACTTACGATGTGAATATGAAGTATCAGTACTGCGAAAATGATCGTACTTCATCGGTAGTCAATCAGCTCGCGTAATGCGATACTTATTTTCGACCGCAACATTTAATGGAAATACATCATTATGTATAGTTCTTCCTGTCTTACTTGGTAAGAATGAAGAAGTTGAAGAAGACATTTTGATAGCATCAGCAGTTATAGAAGAAATATAGTTCATGCTAAAGTCAGATAACTATATTTCTTTCAACAGAAATTGTAAATTATGATGGTCAATGTCATGGAAATGATAAGAATGTTGCATGCGAAATGTCAGCATGTTAGGTACCTTCTGGTAAATTTCGATAATACATATTTACATATATATATATATATATATATATATATATATATATTTTTATAAAATGTCAAGTGTGTACTCATAATTACACCGATACTATACATCGTTCTATTTAGCTTAACGTAGGAACATTTATAAGGGAATAAATCATCTCTACTCGTTTACTGACGTTAAAATGCAGTTAATTTCTCAAACACCGTAGATATAATATTGAAATAGCTGGCTCAGTAATATAAAGATGGCGAACTCTATTTGCCGACATTTTGCAACTTATAAAAGTTTTCAGAGCTATTCCAGTCGTATAACAAACTTAGCCTATTTTGTGAAAGGGAATACCGTTTGGTTCAGTTCGAGTTCCGTACTTTGTAAACGTTTGACGTCACGATTTATCTTTTTCTATGTTTAATCCCTCACATAAAAAAATATTATTATATTATATTTATATTTAATTATATTATATTATGTTAATTCTTTTTAATTTAATGAAGTAAAATAAGAGAAAATTTCCAACTGCACTCACATTGTCTTGTTATTATAAATATTTTTTTGTTTTTAAATTTAGAAAGAAAAATTTTGAAAAGATAGAAAAAGATCTAGTGACTTGCCAGACAGTCATTAGATCTTTTTCTATCTTTTCCTAATTCGACGTGGGCGAAGCTGCGAGATAGTTAAATATACAGGTGTCTCGTAAGGAATGGACCAACGAAATGTCGGTGATAAAGGGAGTTATTACATATATGAAAAAAATAAATTTGATTATCCTAGGCCTAATAGTTTTAGTAATATGATTTTTTATTTTTTAAAATTTTTGTTACTGCGCATGAAAAAAAATATTAGGTATTTCTGCTTTTTTATTTTTTTATTCGTAATTAAAATGTTGTTCGTTCGTTATTATTAGTAACATAAAAAACGCTAAAACCTGTGCATTTTTTTAAATTACAAAACATGAAAATGTTAAAATAAATATTTTACGCTTGGCAACCTCGTATATATTACTTTTAACAAACTGAAACAAACACAATAGTAAATGAAAATTTTCTAATAAATGATTTAATAGTTTCAAATGACCTAACTGATCGACATCAATAAAAATTTAGTTCAGTAAAAATTAACTAGTTATGTTATTATTGTAACTAAATTATGTAATATATCCGCAAAATTTATTGTATACGTCTAAATTATTGTTCGAAAATTAACGTATACATTCATAATTATAATATATAATTCAATCAACGTGAAAATATTACAACGAAATTTTCATTAAAGAAAAAACATTATTAAAATGAAATAAAGGTTACAATTAATACTGTCTACTATGTACAACACTTAATACGTTATATAATTTAAATTAACATTAGAAAAAAACTTGTTAGCCTCTTTGCTTTCAATCTTTTGTAAGTGAAATAAATTATTATAAAATAAAACTTGGTTTCTATTATATATAAATGTGTATGATGATCTTATATATAATATTATACATGAAGGTAATTTTTTTATAACTAATGTTTTGACACAAATAACCTTTAACGGTGTATATAAACGTTACCCCTAAATAAAATATTGAATTTTAAATCTATATATTAAATCTTGTTTTTATAGTGTACCATGATTATGCAAACTCCGGTTACGATACTAACAAGCTTTACTTAGAGCAATTCAGAAGATATTGTCAACAAAATTGTACTCCTATTTTAGTCATAACATGTAAAGAGTCAAATTAAGCACGTTTTTTCGTACTTACTATTGAACACTATATTTAATTTATAAGGTTATGATTTTAATTTTAAAATAAAACGTTAGTTTAATCCGTCTACGGCCCGAGTGTCTAATATCAGCGAAATATAAATATACGCAGATAGTTCATGTGCCCAATAACGTGCCGAGATTGCGCGAATTATGTTTGGATGTATTTTGAATTAAAAAAAATAAATAAAAAAAATTGGTTGTCTGTAAAGTCGGTTTACGGACGATAGTTTTACGTGATAACGTCATAAAGAAACATTGATGAAAAACTGCATACTTTTATGAATTAAATTGAATTATTACCACTGAATTATTATTATTTTGTATAATACAAAGGAGTTAATTGAAAATTACAATTTTTTCTATAAATTAACATTTATTTACACTCGTAAATTCAAATATTTGTTTATACAGATTAATTACAAGTAATAATGTGCTATTAACAATTTATTTACAACTTATATACATGTGTTATATTTAAGATCTTCCAATCTGCGTTATTCTGTTAAGGATCGGACGATGATAGGAAAAGTACGAAATCAAGGGGAGTGTTTCAAGTGTAATATGTCTTGAAAAAAATTGGGTGTGGCTATGTCATGGACACGGCCGTGTGTTTTACATGAATACGTCTACGTAACGGGTTATATTTCTTAAATAAAATATTTTTATTTATGTATTTAGGATAATAGCAAGGAAACAAATAATTATTGTGTTACAATAGCGTATAGGCCGACATTATATATTATTGATAATATTTTTTTATTCTAACACCTTATTATATACACTGTCAGTACTTTAAACTAATGTTTTATATACAATCGATAGATTTTGACAACAGCTGACGATTAAAACTAAAAAAGAACATCGTAGCTTATCCGAATCAAAAGTGATACTAATTGCAAATCTCGATACACAACAAAATAACCTCAAATTAGCGGCGTTTCCCCCTCCACCGCGCGCGATGTGTCACTGTTCTTGCTCGTAATGAATTCTTTGATTCTTTAGCTATCCAGTGGTATAATTTAATTTTTGATGTAGAGGATAGTTTCGCAGCTGCAACGCCAAACTGTATGGTAACAAATTTAAAGACGTATTCACTTAAAAATCATTATGTTAAATAATTCAAACACTCAAATTTTATTTTAACCTATGTATTCAACCTCTATCACTGATTTAAATGAAACAATTACCATATTACTTCAAGCAACAAATATTTATTGATCAAAATCATTACAGTGCAATGATAATATAAAGAGTATAAAATATAATGCAAACAAACAAGTATAATGATACAAATAAATTTCATAATACACATTAATTTCCAAATTGTACATACTTAATCGCATAAAAGTAGAACATAGTATATTTACATATTAGTTATATTCTATACAGACTAATATTGCAAACAGGTTAGTAGTAACTTAGTTAAAACAGATTTATTCTACGAGTGACATTTGCAAAATTTGAATTTCGAAATAAAAATGAGCATAGGCTGTTGTTTAAAGCAATAAATATTCAATGAGCACCGCTTTGTTTAAATAAATTCCAACGCTTGGGCCTATCGTGCCTCTCTATCACTTGTTTCGCGCTCTCGCTTGCACGATCACTTATACACACAGGCGGAACGTGACACTTTTTCATGTGTGCAGCCGGTGTTAATCGATTTATAAGACGTTATCACGTCAAAATGTTCAACTTGTACATATAAATTTATTAAAAAAAGCTAAATACAACAGGTGTTGACTTAACAAAGTATTGTATAATAATGATATAAGCTTGTTAAAGACGGCTTTTATATCTTACGATGTATGGAGTTAAAATGCAGAACACTTCAGTTTTATGAAAGGAACACTTTGTTCTACGTAGATGGTCAATAAATCGTCTCTGGATATTTTAATATTTAAACTTGCAATGGGACTTCCTTGAATTTAATGAAAGGAGTCCTTTGTATCCGTTTTAACCAGGACGTGCTGAGTAGGTGAGCGAGCAGTAAATCTTTCTTGCTACGTAAACAGGCAGGTCCTTCAAAAGGTAATATGATATGTTCATCACACGCGCGATAAAGTTCAAGTGACTTTAGGCAATAAATATGAATGAAATAAGACTTGAAGTACGACGAAATACGACGAATATTTGTTATATGACAATAAAATAAATAATGTATCATAATATTCAGCTTGGTACTTTTATTGTTTGGGGGAAGCGGCAAATAAACAGTTGAAACCATTTGACCCTTGTTCGTGAACAATGCGGTTTATTTTGTGAAATCTCTGCCGGAAATGGAACAATCACCGTGGAAAGTTTTTGCAACATGTATATTATTATGTATCAAAATAATTTATGTTTATTGAATTATGATTATTTGTTACCTTTTTTAAATACTAAACAAATCATTCGATTTAAACATTTTGAATTCAAGTACGTGTACACGTATTGACTAAGGAGTAGTATTCGTTTCCGAAATAATTATAATACCACATATACGTGGCGAGAAATAATTTTTTGTAGGTTTAATATATATATCATAAAACATACAAGTATTTTATGATAAAATTATAAGAAATTTTTTTCCAATCCATGAATTATAAACAAAGAAGATATTTAATATTGGCTCACATAAATGTGCAGTGGAAAGAAAAAAGTTATAATTATTTTTGGAATACTTTCACTTCTTAGATGAATGTAATATTTTTTTTCGTTATATACGTTTTGAAGATTATGTGTGTATAAATGGAAGATACAATTTAAATATAAATAAATAAATACTATTTCACACAGGACCTATAGTAATATATGATGAAATAAAACTGTTTCATGCTTTTTCTTTACTTAGATATACATTGATCTACAATTGATCTAATTTAACACGAAAAGTACACTACTTTTTAGAATTGTGTACCAAATTTAACAAAGAAGTTAAAGAATTAAAACATAAATAAACCTTCTTGCCTTCGACATATCATTTCAACACTTCACCATTTTTTCACAATGTTTTCAAATTTTTCTCGAGTATTTGTGTATCATTGGATTCACACAAGATACAATATTTCTTTTAAAAATTAATTTGAGATTCTTTTAACAAAAAATTATAAATTAACAAAAAATTAAGGTTTACCTACTACAATTCACGAAATATAATAAAATAACTAATTGAAAATCTGTCTTTAAAAAATTAAATAAAATGTTTTTATATCTTCTTATACACTTGTTAATAAAACAATCAATTCGTCATTTATAGACTTTCGTAAACTTTTGGAAAATGTAAGAATGTAAATAATTTTCAGAAAAATAATTTCCGCAATTAATTGATAATTCAATTTTGGCGGTACAGGTGTCACTTGTTACGGGCATTCTGAATACATTGGTTAATTAGCACCCGTGACTTGGACGAGTTAAATGCACTTTGTGTATTTGAATTGTACATCAAATAATTTTAATTGTAAATATTAATATTTAATTATGTATTTTTGAATATATAAGTCAATATTAGGCAGCTTAGTACCCACAAAACTAATTTCTTTGTAACATCCATTCTAAATTCTGGTTTATTGCCAATGTTAAGAGTTTAACTTTTTTTCAAAAGGATAGCGAGCCTTTCCGAATTAATCAAAACAAAGTAATCCACAAACATGCACGCAAAACTGGAGAAACTTTGTTAACGAGCACTTTATCAGCTTAAGTAGTTCTAAAAAGGAGGCACAGTAGTGACCTGGGTGTTTTGGAGTACCCATAACCAAGGGTAGGCCCCACGGCTTCGGTCAAATGCCCGAAGCTGTGGGGCACACTCTTGGATATGGATACTCCAAAACACCTGGTGTGCTAAAGAGGCATCTTTACGAAAATGAGAAAACCCCAGTAAGAACAGACGAGGTCTTATCTAGTCACTTCCATCTTAATGCAGGAGTCTAACAAGGATGTGTAATTTTTTCGTTATTTTTTAACACATACACAAAATTGATAATGAGAATTGCTCTCAAAGGTTGGACTGACGGTGTCACCATTGGAAGGCAACAAATATCAAACCTACGTGAACGATACCATACTATTCGCAAGTAGCATTCAACACATGGAAGAGCTCCTACATAGAATGGAACGTGTCAGTCTTGACTTTGGTCTCAAAATCTCAGCAAGACCAAAATAATGATCATCGACCATGCAAACAACAACTCGCCAGAGGTTACAAAAATAGCGAACTGTGAGGTAATACAAATATATATATTTATATATATATATATATATATATATATATATATATATATGTCTGTGTATATCCGGGTAGATATATATATATGTGTGTGTGTGTGTCTGTGTATATCCGGGGTGCCCATATTAAATAAGGGCGGCTGCATAAACGAGATCAAGCAGCATATGGCGATCTCCAGGTCGGCTATGGATAAACTGAGGAAAATGTGGAGCAACCGAAACATCACCAAAGCCACCAAAACCAGACTTGTTAAGGCTCTGATATTCCCCATATTCCTCTATGTTGCTGAAACATGGATTCTACGAGAAATTGAGAATAAACGATCGATACCCTTGAGATGTGGTGCTGGAGAAGAATACTCGGTACATCGTGGACGAAATTTCGAACCAATAAATCCATTTTTTGAGCATAAAACAAATACTATCAAGCAAAGTAGAATTTCGTATTCTCACTTTTTTTGAACATAAAGCACGGCACGGATGTGAATCCATAGAGGGCCTAGTAGTGCAGGGCAGAGTCGAAAGCATCAGATCACGCGACAGATTACCAATGAGGTGGACAGATCAAGTAAAGAAGACCTTCAACGGACCGTTGCACAAGTGTGCAAGAAGAGAGAGAGTTCGCGTAAAGTGGCGCCGCGTTGTGAAACAGGCCACTAATATCGACGTGACAACCACGATCACTCTGCAAAGAGTGTAACGACAAGAGAGTTCTAAATGTTCTGATGAACCCAGTATCTTGACGCTTTTTCATATAAATAAAAATAGGAAAGATTTGTGTATAGAATTAATCAGCTAGGAATAATACCACTTACAAAAAAACGAAATCGATACATTTTGTACTATTTTTAATTGTTTTTGAGTTGGGTGGGTATTTTAAATTCAAGCGGCATCGCAAAACTTTTTTCTTCTGTGATATTTTACATAATTTTATCGAATCATATTTTATTTTTATTTCTAAACAATTTTTAATTCAATATTGGTATTTATATTGAGACAGTTAAGAGATAGATAGGATAGTATGCCTGGAAATTGGTATTTATGTAAAGTTATGCATGAGTTAGTAATATAACACGTTTTATATTTCAATGCTTTCTTATTTTTGGATAGATTCATAAAACAAATTAAAAGTTTCTTATGTTTTTTTGCATAAGTAACAAACAACTGAAAGTAAAAGAAGACAATCGGAATCAAGCGAAATATTTTTCATGAAATTATATTAAATTGCTAAATTAAAAGAAATAGCATTGCAACAAAGGGAAACAATTTAATATCGTCAGTTAGTATTCATACTCTTCTACAAAGTCGGTCAAAACTTCTAGCGATAATGAGAAAGAATATTGTATTGGCATTTTCCGACTTATGATCCCTAATTCACATACTCGCACGAACGTTAAGGTGAGCGATTTTTTTTAAAGTTTAATATTCAACATTCAAATGAAACCCTGTTTTTGTCACTACGTTATTTTTCTGTCTCTCCCTCTGTCGAAGACCTCTGGTTTCTGAACAAAATACCGTTTATAAAGAAAAGGGCCCCGATGTGTTTTGTGTCATTTTGAATGTCTCCTAGGTCGATATTTTTGATTCAAGCAAAACTTATTTTCGCCATATTTATTTCAATTTATTTGATGATAAGTTATTGATATTGTTATGCAGTCCCATCATTTGATTTTACAAGATAATTAAAATCGAATATTGACATTTATGACCGATTGAACTCTATTCATTAAATTAGTTAGTAATGTAAGTTTGCATTAGCATATACGTATAAATTAACGTATTTCATACTTGCTTTATAAGATATTATCAATCATTTTTAAACTATTGAGTATGTGATTCAACAACTCTAACGGACTCGAATACTTGTAAAAATGAGAATCAGAGATGCATATTGAGAATGCATATTTGTATGCACACACCCAGTTTCTTTATCGTTCTATTATAAAAAAACATATAATTACAGTAATAGATTTATAAAACAACATGTTTATACCGTATTGATATAAACGTTTTTCATATTCTTTAACTTTAGTCAAAAAACCGACATACAGGAAAACGCCCGAAAGGAAACTGGCTGAGCACGAAAAAGCTGTTGATATAATCGTTCTCTGTCAGTCTCAGCGAATAACGGTTCAGAAATCAAAAGAGGAATCCTAACGACTTCGTCCGGTCCGTTTGTTCATCCGTTAATAGTTTTGAAGTTCCTACAGTTTCACGTCATAAATTTTACAAGTTTTTGAGGAGCATCTCAATAAAAACTGAATATATCGTTAATGGAGAACATTTTTTTGTGTACCCCATTAAGTGGAGTTTCACTTGAAAAGTTAAAAATGGAGAGGTGTCCATTTCCTAAGCTCTATTTTAGAAAGATTAAGCTTCTGAGTGATGTAAGATATGTCTCTCCCTTCTATAATTTTTTAATCATGCATTTGGAAATTCTAAAAAGAATTCAGGCCAAAACCTGATTCAAATTATTGAAAAACAAATATTTCGATTGAATTTTACCTACAAATTAAAAAAAAAGATATAGATAATCAAATTATCAGAAAATCTGTCGGAACTCTATAAAAGGACTATTAAACTAAATTTGTAGCCTATTACTAGATGTCCCATTAATGAAATATGAAAAAACAGGTGGATCCAAAGGGACTCCCCTCATCATAAAACTGATATCATTAAAGTATTATGACTGCAGATTAATAAATAATAACGAAATTAGTGGTAATAAATATATGCACGATAACCATAGAATATTACTTAAATAGCATTACTTCAAATAATTGCATAAAACTAAAATAAGTATCTGTAGGCAAACGAATATCCAGCAGCATGCATCTAATAGAACGAGCAGATAGACGCGTTCCTAGCTGACATCTTCCTTTGCATTACGTAATCCACATGCTACGCCACGTCGCGGTCTTCGAGCAGCAACCGCTCGTTTTAGTCATAATTAATTTTGCGATAATGTTATTTTAACTATGTTTCCACCAATAGTTCCATTAGATAATATTTACGCATTTTAGAATATCTTATTTTCGAAGTATTTCTAAGGTTATTCAATTAATTACTAATTTTGAGCAGAGGAGATATAATCATTATTTTTATAAATATAAATGAAGTTTTTAATTTATATTCTGACTTGTCGATATATATGGTTAATAATGCTTTCTATCTATTTAACGACATTACTTTTTTGACGAAACAAGATGATTTTTACGAAATTTTATAATAAATGTCTCACAAAAAGACTGCATTTGCCATAAAAGTTAAAAACAAAACAAGTATCCACTTAAAAACTTACGCTGCATAAGTGTATGTAAAAGTCAAAATATTCGCCTTCTAACTAACCTCATTCGGATAATTTCTATGTAAAAACACAAAGATTCAAACAAGAGACTTTTAATATTATAAAGAAAAACTTTTAATTCTTTCACTTAATGTGGTTGCTGGTCCTAATTGCTTATTTCAAAAATATATTTCGCTTGAAATAATAGCCTTTAAACCAATAAATCTTACCTAGACATTAATATTAAGCACAGTATATATTGTTAATTTTACCATGGCAATGTACGTCGGGCTACCGGGGAGCAGCGATGTTAGAATAATCTGTATTAAATAATAACGAAGCAAAATTTGTAAGTCTGTTAGTTCGAGGTAATTTCAGTAACTATTTACTTGATTTCAAAAAATATCACTACGTTGATACGTGATAATCCGCATTCTAACCTATACTAAATATTTTCAAGTTTTCATAATAAATTGGCTGAAAAAAGGTCGGAAACCATAACATTCGGAGAAAAGTGTCTATATTTCATAAACATATTCCTGAACTTTAATTTTTGTAGATATTTTTAAAGGTAACTTGATAGATAGTACAAAATGCAAAATTATTATTCGAAATTAAGGGGTAGCGTTAAGGAAAAATGTTAACCAAAAAAACCGACTCTTCCTAATGCAAAATGTAATAATCTTAGGTTAGGTCATTTATAAATTGTCGCGCCGCCTGCCTGCCTTTCAGACTTTTATATTTTCTTTCATGATAAATAAATCCCACAGAAAAACTTTTTGAATGGTTGAAATCTGCGGTCAGAAGTCTGCGATCAGGGTGTTTTTTATACGATCAACTGTCCAGGTTAGATACTTCAAAAATCAGTACAGCACAAACTACTGTTTATGGATTAAAAGTACCATTCAGAAAATAAAAATACAAAAAATACCTATGTATAATAAATCTATTATCTATTAACTCATATCCGTTATTTGAGTGATCAAAACAATAAATCTATTAACTCATATCTGTTATTTGAGTGATCAAAGCAGGGGTAAAAAGCAAATTTTACAAATAACAGTTATTTGACTATGATGATTTTAATTACTTCTTCAGGAAATCACGTACAAAAGCTATTGCACCCATTTATATTAAGTATATACATTACAAAGCTTTTTATTGCGACGTATCAACATTTGTGTATCAACATATCTCATATTATCAACATATCTCTACAAAATCATGTATTACAGAGTATTGGAACGGAATAATTTAATCTATAGTAATATTACAATAGTTTGAATTGATTCATCACATCTTAACAAATAGCTTAGTGTTTCCATATTAACAACAGGTCAACAAATAGGCCGGAAATCCTATCTATTACAACACTGGCAAAATTTGAAGTGCACAATGAGTAAAAGTATTTCAGAAAATGAGCAGTCACCTTCAGTGATATATTCATTGGTCTAGAGAATTTTTATAATAAAACACATTAAGATATATTTATTAATTTTAACATGGTGCTTATCTCTGTAGTATGTACATAAATAGCGTATTTCATAATTAATTATTTATCCGTATATATATATATATATATATATATATATATATATATATATATATATATATATATCACAATAATGTAGATATTAGGTGGTTAAAAACTCAAGAAACACATTGACCTAATGCGAATGACTAATAACTTCAGGGTATTTATCACGTAGCTTAAATTAAATTGGTTACCCGACGTAAAATATATGGTTTCGTAACCCTCAATTTAAGCGATGTGTATCATGAACGAAAATTACAGCGCGACTGGTGTCCGAGGTTGCTTTAAATTTATTAGGGTTAAGCTAGTATAAACCATATCAGATAGTCGACACTGTTTCATTCTATAATGGCACTTGAGCTTCCTAAAATTGGCCTGAGAACGTGTTGTAGATAAGTGGATTCGGTAATATCATAAATGGTAAATTAATTATTTATTTTTGGCCAGCACAAAGAATCGTTTGTTTAATTTTAAAATACATGTTTATTATACAGAAAAACCCATTTTAAAAATTATAAAAGCACGTATCATTCCGAAAAATTAAAGCTGTTTTTTTTAAATATCGGCCATCAGTTTAGTACGTGTGTCGACCAAGTAATAACTGTAATTAATATTTACTACACGATAGCATCTGAGCTACAAACTATCTTAAAATTTAATTAAGTTAGCCGTTAAGTACACTCGGTGATTTCGGTCTGTCTGTATTTTTACTGACTTATGATATTTTATTAAAATTACTATTATGTATTAGTGTGGGATAATTTTCACAGCATATCTAAAAATTTCATTATTAAATGTTATTTTTCTCAGCAGTTTCAAAAATAATACGTATCATGTTAGTTCGATTCTCATAAGTTCAGTTTTTCAGTAATTCCAATCATAATACAGTTTTTATTTAATGTTTTTTTTATTGTTGTAAAAAGATTTCAAAATTAAGGTAATTCTTTATTAGAAAGTTGAGTTTATTTATTGAAAACATTCAAGTTCTATAACGGAAACATATCATTTGTTTAAGATAAAAATATATTAATTCGATTTCAATTTTTGTCGTTAATTTTACTTGAATTTACATGACATATGTAGAGAGCTGCGGTCTTTGAAATCAATAAACCAGGACAGGGAAGCTAAAAATTCGGATTTGAGCTTAAGATACGAAAACTTTTCTAAATGAAAATTACATGTCTTTCATTAACTGGAAAATGTATCTCTTATTAAATTAACCCGCCAAATAATTATAAAGGATTCTTTATTAATATTTACTTAAAAGCGTGATGAATTATTTTCCAAATTCATTCCATACATTTTGTCTATATATATTTATAAATATATATATATATATATATATATATATATATATATATATATATATATATATATATATAATATATATATATATATATACACATATACATATACATATAGATATATATATAATGTTATATGGAGTTATTTACAAACCATACCGTTTCTCTGTGAACCTGTTTATTTGCTTGCACAATACACAAAAGCTGCTAAATGAATTTTTATGTAATTTTAACTATTGAATGTTGGGTCTGATGTAGTATGCTTTATGTTTTTGGCAATTTGACGTTTCGACACAAAATACGCTTATTAAAAAACATTTATTATTATTATTCCGTGAACGCGTATTCATTTCAAAATTACAATATTTCCACCTCCGAACGAAGTCGCAGACAATGATTTTATGGATTTTGTATCTAATTTATATTCAAGTCTGTCGGAACAGTTTCTGAATAAAACACAGAGATTCTCAGTAATTGTCTATATTTCTTTTTGGTTACGACTCGATCAGATGGAGATTCTGTATATTGATGGAAATATTTCTGTTCAATCATTTCTGCTTCTGCATATTGGCATATGTTTTCTATATACTGATGGAGATAGTTCTATGTATCGGGTAATTTTCTATATATATTATTTCTATATATATTAAGTATATTTTCCATATATATTAATGAGAAATATTTCTATGTATTGGGTATGACTCAAAGGGATGGAAATTCATGAATAACGTAATCTGTATGCATCGTGATGTCATTCTTTATTTAATCAACATTCCTAATAGTCTCCGCACTTTATAACACTTTTGGTTCTAATCCAAATATTTATCAACCTGTGGATTTGAATTACCTCAGAACTTTAGATTAGAACACTATCGTACAACACGAAATGGTGCAAAAGAATCTTTCCATGTATACATACATCGAGGCAGAGAAATTTAGAATATCGCACTATTCGTAATCATCCTCAAAGAGTGATTCACAGTGTACGTGGCAAGAATGTAGAATCTACTCGATCTAGATATTTGAAACTCACCTTTATAGCAGTTCTTATCCGAGCTGTTAATTTCTATAAAACAGAGCTTAGGATTTCGTTTTATTGGCTTTCACACGCTGTATATTTGCATTAACTGATGAACACCTTTCAACAGCTTCCTTTAAAAGCATAAGTATTAGTAAATTTTTTTTGAGTAAATTTTTACTTAAATTTTATTGAGTAAATCTTTATTATTTCAACATTATTAATATAACTAGTAATCTGGAAATAATGCCACCAAAAAATTTTAAAAAATGGGGCCACGTGTGAATTATCTTCAATACCCCATTTTGTCGAATATGTTGGCAACTATTCAAACCAGTCTCGTATTATAGCACAAATATAGTTGGCTAGTTTTACATAAAGAGTACCAGGCTCATCCAAATTTTAATTACAACAGAAAAGAATCTGATCTGTTTGACATAGTAGTAAACATATACCAACGGCATAACGCACAGTCATCTTCCTCTGCTGTTCGCACCTTGCCAGTAACTTTCTAGTGTATGAAAAAAAATACGTTTTGTTTCCTTTTTATCCGGAATTACTTCACCAATTATAACTAAAAATAATAAGTACATTTTATAGATCAATTGAAAGAAGCTGCAGCTTTTCAGGTTTCAATCCAATTAGTTATTCTTTAGTTTTTGTAGGATATAGATTTAAATATTTCGGCGGCATAAATCAAAGTTGTAAATGACTTCCAAATTCGAAAATTTCTATATATATATATATATATATATATATATATATATATATATATATATGTGTGTGTGTGTGTATATATATATAGGTATGTATAAATTTGATTATTATTTTTTTACGTGAAAATTACATGGAATGACATTAATAACAAAACTAATAAATAAGAATAACGATAAAAAGTGAAGTAGGTTTGGTCAACTAATCGCTACCAAAATTAATAGAAATTCATTTTAAGCGTCGAAATTTTCAAGTTTTATAAGCCATAGTATTCGTCGAAGACATTAAACTTGTTTAAGTTGTGAACGTTGTGAATTCTGTGTAAAGAAAGATTATATTTCGCTGTCAATAGCTATTTAAATGTCGACTATTTAGTTTACCAGTGAAACCAAAGTCGTTCGTCAGGAATGATTATTATCTAAATATAACGTTTGGACGGGGTTGCATACAGATATTTACAATGAATCGACCGTCTTAACAATATTTTCATTTACATCGGTGTCACCAAGATTATTTCAACGTTGGTTTTAGAGAAAATATAACTAGAATGGTTAGCCTTAACCATTTCGAATGCCTAAGTGTGCTTTCTAAATTCTCTGTCTTCGAAAATATTAAACCTCGTTGTCTTTTTGGGTTGATGAGATATTAAGGCATTATTTGCGCGTTATCTTTTGGTATTTCGTAATCCGCGGAATGAAATAGAGTATTTACTTTACACAACAATAAGTATTTATGATAAGGGTAACAAATTTCCATTCTAATTCTATTCATTTATTACTATTGTATTCTGATCTTACAATTATATCGTGCAAATTTTAGTAAACAAATTGTTTTACTTATTTCGTAAATCTCAAGTTCGTAAGCGCGGAATACCAAACAGACAAAGAAACTCCTTTGGATTTGAATAGGATTGTAATTCAAATGGTAAAGTTTGAATAGACCGATTAAATTTCTTCAATTATATTCCTATGAAATTCATCTCTCACGACATCGTTTGAAATTATCCGAAACAATTTTTAATACTCGTGTTATAAGAAGTAAAATGTAATATTAAGTTCAATAGGAAATTATTAATTTAAGAGAGAAGTTTTAGGTTACCGATGAGTGAGAAAGTTCTAAAATTGGTCCTTTTTTATATACTGGTAATTCAATAGCAAACGTTTTATATTGAACGCAAATTTTAACGGAGACGGAAATAAAAATTTATTTCAATGGTTCTTCGACATTTTGCAGCTCTCTCTCTCTCTCTCTCCATATATATATATATATATATATATATATATATATATATATATATATATATACATATATATATACCTTTTAATTTCAATGTATATTTTAAATACATTCAAAATTAAAACTCCCGTCAAAATATTATATGTATTTCAATTCTTTCAATTTGGGGTTAATTAATAAAAAAACTAATTTTGTCTGTTTTTTCTCATGTACACTTTAAAACCCACGTACTAAAATATTTAGGGATCTTAGCTTAATCGGAAGTGACCAAATACTTTGATTATATAATAGCGCAAAAAATCCGTGTAAAAGTTTCCCACGCCGTTAAGGCATTATCATTATTCACGAGTGCAGAGTAACAAGTAAACTATGAATATGTTATTAAAATGCGTCGTTTTCCAAAAGTTTTCCTTTTTAGAATGGTTTTTTCAATTGATTCGACATCAGCGAATTGCCTGTAAAATATTTGTAGACTTACTCTTTGATCTCAAATATATGTCACACGGATATGTTATGAATACAGTTGTGATAGTTTCAGTCCATCTTTAAATATATTATGGTAAAAATTCTTTACGGCAATTAACTGCATTTCATGTGCACCATAAAGGTAAAATACATTAGGGTGCACAGGTAATTCAGAAATTACAGATTTTAACAAAACTTGTTAGTTTTTGTCACGTTTGAAAGAAAAACAAAAATAAAAGAGATACGTATTATACGTATCAAGAATTAACGTTAGTGTTTATCATTACTTTCGTCCAAAGTAGGAATGTATAACATTTATGTAGTTGGAATTTAGATAAAGCAATAACTTTTTCTTTTTAGTTTTTCATTTCTATATTACGAAAGACCCTTCTAAGTTAGTCGAATCTATTTGTTCGTGTTCGATCGGTATGAAAGATGAATAATACATCAACATACATATATATTTCTTATAGTTTACAGATAACATTATAAATAAATTCGATCTTTAGAATTTCTTACATACTTCTATCCGTCTATCAAAATATCATACTTTTTACCCTGTATCGTACTGTCTTTTATTTTTTTAGCGAATATAAATACCTGGACACTTAATAAACACGAGTTATTAAGCATTATACAGTTTGTAATTAATTTATATATAGAAAATATGTAAAATGTGATGAGAAAGAATACAAATTTAATAGCGCAGTTGTTGATTATTCAGTGAAATTTATATAATAAGGAGGCAGCATTCGCAGATATCCTCATAAATATTTCTCCTATTTATAGATTAATATGAATAATGGAAACTGGAGTTTCCATCAATGTATTACATTGATGGAAATTAGTATCTAAAATGGACTCCTCCGCAATTCCAAATTGCTTATATATAACTGTATACCTCGAAAAAGTTCCGCTTAAATATTTTATTGCGATATTTTTTTGTTCCAAAATTATAACTTTCAAAAAATCGCCAAGGACTTATAGTGTAATATTACATTTTCCATTTACGTATTTTTTTTCATTTAATACATCATTTAAACTCAGTAAACATAAAGTTCACACGAGTATATTAATATTCAAGGAGCAAATAATAAAAGAGTACTAACTACTCTCTACTTAGGTTTCTCTGATTAAATATACTAATCAAAAATTATACTCGATGTATTCTTTAGTTTATAACTGCTATTCTTTAATTTTCAAGTTTTCTTAAAATGACCTCATTTGAAAACTATAGAAAATGTTAAGAGTAAACAAAAACCAAAACTAGTAATAAGTCTTGACCGATTTATCGCTATTGTGATGCGAAAGTTTTTACTTTAGCAGTAAGAATAAATTGAATACAAGATGTTTAGCTACGAACTAATATTGAGAGAAATCAGCGCAAACAAACGGTACTGGATATAAGTCATTAACTTGCTTTTACAGGTGATCATTTGTTTTGTGTTTACGATGATGTGTTTAACCCATGGAATGAGCTGAAGACAAAAGACCAGCAACTTCGTCTGGGAATACCTCTAACTTACGGTTCCGTTCCGTAGTCTATGTAATAATAATAATAAACACTTATTGGCGGAAAACAGTATATACAGAGTCAACAGTGTATTCTAATCTACAGTATATACAGAGTTTTCTTCAAAAGGAAGAGAGGAACAATTAGTTCAGAATTCACACCCACACACACACACACAATACGCGTGCGTGCACGCACGCACATATCAATAGGCTATCTAAGTACATGTATTATACATGTACATCAAAATCTTCACATACCACTTTTGGAGGAGACAGACATAAAGGAAACAAAGAATAAAAATTCGGAAAGAAAAAAGTTAACATAAAAAAATTTATTAAATTTAAATATGACAATATATTTCGCCCGCTGAAACTGATTAAAATGTCTAGTGTGCTATATAAAGGCCAAGTATGAATTAAATAGTTAAGTACATCGAGGGACGCATTTAAAAAGTTTAAACCATTTTAAGAGCAACATTAGAAGAACAAGTTTCAATCAGCAACTTCGTAGACGCGATCAAAATGGATTTATGTATTTTATTTAACTAAATATTTTACTGTATATTCGTGATCTGTAGATTGAGTTGCGATTGTGTCAAAAATGTAGTGGGGGGTAAAAACAACTCGTTTAAATATTAAACTAAATCAGAACTTTAAGATAAATTGTGGTCTGGAAAAATTATATTTATTACTATTCAAATCCGCGTATTAGGTTCTTATTAAATGAGCGTCCATAGCTGTATTTCAAGTCTCTTAGGGAATATTCGGACAGTACAAAAGCAGTCTTTGTTTTAATAGGGAAGAACATTACGCCAGTCTCAGTACTTTTCAAAGAGATTTAATCACTTCTGTTAAGCGAAAAAATATACAGAAAAGGGCAGATGGATAGCAGATGGATAAAAATTGGAAAAAAATTATTTTCTATTTGATTTCAGATGCACTCTTCACACAATTTACACAAATATTCCATATATAAATTTATTCCTCGATGAACAAACTCTATAAAATTAAAAAAACAGTTCTCAAAATTTTCCGATCATAATGTAATTATAATCGAGATAATTTTGAAATGTTTCATAATCATAAACATTAACATAATAAAGTTAAGGGAAACACTGAATTATATTGGTATAATTGATTTTCCTTTTTACGTAATAGAACGTATAATGCACACTATTTAAGTCCGAGTAATGTATTAATGAATGTATCGCGTTGTTTATAGTTTTGACAATGTTGCGAGATGCTCGGGGCGTGTGCGCTCCAAGACGCTTAATTCTTGCAGTAAAGTTGTGATGTATATCTTGGAAGGATATAATATGAAAATTGTTTATTAATTGATTTTGTGCTCAGGAATGTGCATGCGTACGTATGCGCACATGTTCATGTATATATATATATATATATATATATATATATATATATGTATACTTAGCTTGCAAGTACTAGTTTGTTTACTCATTTAACTGTGATATAGTTAATGATCAATGATTGTTGGATCGTTGTTACGCCGACACTTTTCTTTAAATTTTTATTTTTTATGTCATCTTAAATTATTAGTGTCTTTCCAAGACTTTGTTAATTATAAAAGTAGAACAAGAGTTTAATATAAAAGTAAAGTATATTCCATTCCATTGTGAGAAATTGCGTTACGTTAATTTAATTTCTTCGACAACAAAATTCTAAATTATTTTATCAATTTCGGCCATTCAGGAAATCAAAACTTAAAAAAATCGCAAATTTATGTAGCTTGTACGTACTTGTCACACCATCATGACATTTATTACTTATTTTTTAAAAGCCTTGGCTTTATAAAGCCGGTTGATATTTTTTTAATGCTTCTGACATCCAATGTTACCCAGAATGTCACGAACTTGCAAAGAATATAATACAATTTCATTTATTCTTTCAATTTAATAATTAAAATAGATTTTTGTACTATTCCACAAAATTAGTTATATTCATATATACCTATACTTCATTCCACTTTAAAAGAGAATACTTTAAACAAGCCAAGTTTGCAATTAAAATATAACCATAAGTAGAAGGGAAGATAAGTAACGCCCATTTTGTACGGTCAGTAGATGTTCAGACTTAGTTAATATTGTTATTTTAACACCATGTTTCCATCACATTTACGCAAAATCATCAATTTATTACATAAAGATGCTAATTTACGCTCACGAATTTGCAGAATGATTAGCGAAAAAAAAATTAAAATTAAATTCACTTTTTTCGCCAACTGCTGACAGATGGTTGTAATTAACTAAATGGTGATGATGTAAAGCAATGGTGATCCGGCAACAATCCTAGTAAGCACTGGTGACTCAATATGACTATACATGTACTGTTCGCGCATTATAATCAAGACGTATACGACTTATATTTAAATTGTTAAATATGAATGAAAGCTACGTTGTGCAGAGACAGCCAAAAGAAAACGTAAAGTGTACAACAGCAGAATAATTCGAACCCTTATAACAATGTTTCGTAGTATTATACTATTAGCTTTTATTCTTCGTTCGAATATATGTTTAGGTAAAATTAAATTTTTAATTTTTGTTTTGAGGACAAACATGTGGTTATGTCCAATCTGAGATTTTCTCTCCTTTCCCTGAATATTCAAGTCATCATTAACACATATTTTAATCCATGTTACATTTGACCAACCTAGGAATAGATTTTTGAGAAGAGAAAAAACATGTTGAACTACTTAAGTAAGTAAATAAACAGATTTTTTTACATAAAAATATTTGCACTGAAGAAGCCACACATAATATAGGACTAATAACATATATATAGGACTAATAACGTATATTTACGCAATTATAATCTGAATTACCCAGAGTGCACAGTATAACTATTCGCGACACTCATTATATTTACCTTCATTTCGGTGTTATACAATTACGTCAGTATGAATATAGATTCAGAAGATCAATCATATTTTTCGTTCACTGTACGAGCACGGGTACCAACTTGCGCGCGCTTGTTTGACTTAAAAGACTACCAAAGAGTCGACGCGAGGCGCGAACTAACCATTCTTAAAACGGCTAATAGTTGTACATGTCGGTATTAATGAAAGTTTTGTGGAAGATGGGCAGCTCATTTTCCAGTCAAAAAAAATCTTCGTGGATTACCACGCAAAAATTATTGATTTTGAAAAATTGTGCGATAGAATTTTACCTGAACGGAAGCAAATGTCTTTATGGTAATAGACAATGTTCCATATCATTTAAGAAGGTAATCATACCGATAATGAGTAATGGAAAATAGATATACTAAAATGGCTGAGTGAAAAACTCGTTACGTTTTAATCGCCGATAAAAGCAGAGTTAATGGATTTCGCTCGAGGAAAAACTATTTGAATTGGGCCGTCTAAATAAAAATATGTTATCATTCTAAAATTGCTGCCACGATACCGTGTAGTAAACCTAATTGAGATAATCTGGGTACAAAAGAAAGTATATATGGCAAATGAAAAGGCGAAATTTAAATTAAACCATGTCAAAAAATTTAACGTAAAGCAATTTCAGTAAAAAGTCTGCGTCATGGGAGAAATGTAGAAATCATGTGCTCAAAGAAAAGGTACGAATACCAAATCTCTATATAAGATAATAATTAGTGTCGAGATGAAAAATAAATTGTTGTGATGTACACTTTTACTTGAAAATATTAATGTGTTTTATATTTTAAGTTCATTGTGACGCAATTGTTTTACTCTAATGATTTTTTCCTGTGAAACAGTAATATATTTTGTGAATGATAATATTTTTTTTATATATTTATGCGTGTTTTGTATTTTATGCTCATCGTGGTAAAATTTTTGCGCTGTAGCGTATCTTATTCTGGAAAATATTAGTCTGTTTTGATATATTGTTTTGCATTTTATATTTTTAATTCCTTCATTACATCACGTAACTGTTGCATTACTGTGTATTTTTTTATCAATATTTTGTAACAATTTAATTTTTCGTATCTTAACTAACATTTAATTAAACTTCTATTACCAGTACAAATGGAATGAACGTATTGTTTGTTATAATGCTGGAGTGTATGATAAAGAACTTGATGACATTTGGTAAATATTGACCAAGCGTGATTTACTAGTAATAATTTGACTACCAACAGCTTCAGTCTTAAGTCAACTGTCAGTCTTAAGCCTGGAAAAATATGAGAGGAAATTTTTAGTGTTGTTATAAGTTTTTTAGATAAGTTATATTTATAATTCGTTTGAAAGAATTCAGCTTACTTATTTGAAATCCTCCTTATATAGTTTAAGTTACTTGAGTACACAGCGTAAACGTAGAAGTAAAATTTTTAAATTCATGTCAATTAAAAAAACGTTTACAATAACTGAGCAACCAATCTCTCTCTATACAAATCTTCTCTAATCTGTTGTCCAATCGATATTATCTATTTTTTTTTAAATTTCTCTTTACAAACACACTCTTGTATATATTCATTATACATTTGAATACATAAATAACATTTTAGCTTCGTTTTATAGCTTCACTGTGGTCTGTACTTCACGCCTTTGTATTTATCTGTACATTCTTACATATCTGCTTAGTAATATTCCATTTGTTTTATATCTATGCCTGCACATATTTACTTATCTAATAAGGTTTAATTTCTCATGCATTTATTTATGGCTATGCTTATTTATGCTTACTTATTGATCGACTAACCTACTCTAATCTTAGTTACTTCATATTTTTATATATATATGTGCTCTTACCCACCTATTTGCTTTCTTCTTTCCTCGCTTACGTCAAGACAAGTCAAACGAATCTAAACTGGATGAGTCATCACAAAATAGTTTCTATCACCACCTTCCGGGCCATTATTTTAGTGTGATGTTTCTAAAGGACTGATCCATATCTACTTAAGTCCTGTCAGAATTTTGGAGGGTTTATTATTAGATTATCTTAGATCTATTTTCCATAAACTCGATCTCTGCGCCTGTGCTGTTTATTTTTGATCATTTCTACGACGTACTTTGGCCTATTCATGAGACTATACGGGGTGTATACCGTTTCAAATAATATAGGAATCCCTCAAATTTACTGATAAATACAGGAGATACTCGTATGAAGTAACATACACAAAATAAAATTATTTGATGCCTCTGTATTCAACTCTATGTATTTTTACCTACCTTTACTGTTATATTTTCTTGTTTACGTTAAGACAAATTAAGCTAATTCAAAGTCGATTAATTTAATATCTAAAGAATTCCTGTCAAGAACTTCTGGCTCCATTATTACATTCTGATTTCTCTAAAGAGCAAATTTATCTAATATTTAGTTGTATATAAACTTTAAAGATTATTAGGAAATTCCAAATAAAAAAAAATATCCAAGTTGATTGAGAATTGCCGGAGATTGAGGTAGCGTATATTAAAAAAGTAGAGGCGAATTGAGAATCCTTCCTTTTTTATAGTCGATTAAAAATATAATTTCACAAAAAGTAAATTTTTTTTCAGTAATTTTTTCAATGTAGTCCCAATATATTTTACTCAACGGAAATATTTGAATTTAATTTTTTGTTTTTTTTTCTTGCGCTTTCTGTAATTACTGGAGTTTTTTCCGTAATTCCGTTGTTTATTATTGATTAAGATCAGTATTTACTTCTCACAATTAAACAATAATTTGCTCAAATTAAATAAGAAGGGAAACATTTCTTTATCACATACTTAGATATTTTTTTATTATTAAATTTAAAAGAACTCTTAAAGTACCCCATGTTATCGTCAAACCCCATATCACAAAAAAACATTGTAATTTATGGCTGCAACTTCATAAATTTAAAAAATAATGTGACCGATAGCATATTGTAAGCTTTCATAGTGTTGTTGATAGAATCAAACAACAGGTATTAAGAATAATAACATTCGACCGTGTGGTGAATAAAATCCTATAGTCAGTCATATACTTATACTCAGTTCAAATTACCGAGGTTAAAATGTATCAATGCAATAAAGCTATTTTTTTTATTCCAAATATAAAGACATTTAAACAACAAAATGTACAATATAATTTGAACTTATATAGGTTTGTCTGCTTATGTTGTGTTGGTCAGTTTTTTTTTTTAGACGGTATGATTTTTCTCACAAAACCAAAGGGAGATTAATTATTCGTCGTTCCTCAAACTACATTTTGGGGTGGTGTAAGTGAACATATTTGAAATATATTATTATTATTTGCCTGTAAAATAAAAAAAGGCCGATTTACTTTTGTGTTGCAATTCAAGCCAATCTTTCCGTAGTAACCACATAGTAATCAATGCTTTTGAATATGTCATAATCGATATTGTATAACCCAGGCATAATTTTTATTAAAGTGAATGGTAGCAACGCATACCGCTTCTGGTGATGGAAGGCAAGGAATTGTGATCTTTATGATTTCTACTATTATAATATATTCTTCAATCGATTGTTATTTTTAAATGTTCAGCATGATTTCTACACGTTTAACAACTGAAAATTTAGTCTTCTTCTTCCGTGCATCTTCCCTTTATTTGGGGTTGGCCCTCCTCGTATTCCGACGCCAAGTCAAACGATCTTGGGTTGTCCCTACATCTAAGTTTGTCCGCGCCAGATCTTTGGCAACGGTTGTCCACCACGTGGCCTGTAGTATTCCTCTACCCTTTTTTGTATCTGGGATAGCCAGGGCAGTTTTTACGGCGTTACATTCGTCCCGTCTCATCACATGCCTGTACAATCGCAAACGACTTTCCACCATCTTATCTACTATGGGTGCGACCTTGAAGGATCAGACCTTGAAGGAAGGATGTACTTGTTCCGTACTTTATCAAGTTTTTTGACTCTCGTAGCATTTTCATTTCGTTTGTGTGCATTTTTTATTCACGCTGTTTTTGACGGCCCAACATTCTGCACCATACATCATAGCTGGCCTTACTGCTCTTTTGTACATTTTACCTTTTAGTTGTCTTGGCATATTTGGGTCGCATAGTACACCGGAGAGCATTCTCCATTTTTTCCAGGCAGCATTTACCCTGTGGGTAACGTCCGCGTCTACACTGGCATCCGCACTCAGCGCCCAGATATTTAAATTTGTTTACCTTCGGTAATGGTTCTCCGTCGATGCTTATGGAAGTGTTAGACAGTGGTTGCTCAGAAAATTTGCAATGTAGATATTCGGTTTTGCTTCTGTTAATGCATTTTACTCTAGTGCTTGCCTACAGTCATGAAGGGTGTTTTGAATCGTTTCTGCGTATTTGTCACACCAACACGATGTATTCGGCATACAGCATACACCAGGAAAGAGCAGCCTAGGCATGTTTGGTAAGATAGTCCATGGATAGATTAAACAAGAGCGGGCTTAGTGTCCAGCCTTGATGTACTCCAACTTTGACTTCAAATGGTTCACTGGTTCCAGCTAGACTTCTTACTTGTCTGCTGATGTGCTCATATGTGTCTCTTACCAGATTGATGTAGTATTCTGGTATTCCTTGCGCCCTCATAGCTTGCTAGACTAACCTGCGCGGTATCCTATCAAATGCCTTCTCAAGGTCTATGAAAACCATGTGAAGATTTTCTTTGCTGGCCCTGTGCTTCTCCATGAGAACTCTTAGAGCTTGTATAGCATCTGTGGTGGCTCTACCTGGTGTGAAACCATATTGATTTTCTGATACGGATATAAGATGACTGAACCGGTTGTTTACGATGCGCTCCCAAATGTTTAGATTGTGAGATGTCAACTTGATACTCCTATAATTTCGTCAATCGCTTACTTCTGCCTTGTTCTTATAGATGGGCATAATAAAGCTACGTCGCCACGATTTTGCTGCTGATTAGGATAGCATTGAAAAGTTTTGTCAGCCAGTGAATGGCAGCTGATCCTAGCACTTTCCAAAGATCTGCAGGTATGTTATCTGGACCTACCCCTTTATGATTCTTCATCTTTTTGACTGCTTTCTTAACCTCGTCAACGCTTATTTTTGGAATGGAACCTTGTATCATATGGGCATTTTCCAATGGTTTACTCGAAAACTCTTCATTAAGCAATTGCTGGTAGTATTGACCCCGCCTCTCATTTATTTTGTTGTTGTCTGTTAGTAGGACTCTATATTCATCTTTAATATACTTATTTATCTTAATATCTAAACTTTCGAGTGTTTGTAGCACCGTAATATAATAGTTGGTAGCCAAGTCATAGATCTCGTGACTTTGCCCCTTTCCATTTGGTTTCTTGTAGGCAACATATGTTAATTTGCCGAACCTTTAACACATCTGCTAATTCTTGGCTTCGACCTGTGAGAATACCAAGGTTCCACGTGGCTAATCTTATTCGAGACTGAGAATTATGCACCTGCGAGTTTGCATGTTTGTCATATTTTCCGTCGCTTATGGGGGACGCTCTAGCACAATCTTATATCTTAGCCATCGTCGCTTGCGGGGGACGCCCTAACTTTGGTCGCTGTCTTTCTTTTGCCTTTCTTCTTATTTACGAGGAGGAGATGTTTGACTATATGTTTTTACGACCGGTTGTTACTTGTATGCTCAAGTGTAGGCGGTGCCATTGACCCTGCTATCGGTTCTTCCGCCACCATCGTTTCTGAGCGCTCCAACCTAAACGCACAGCACTGCATAGACCGCGCTTTCACGTATTCTAAAAAAGCTCTTTGCAGGGATTTGATAACGGAGTGTTCTTCTCCGTCCTGTTTGGTCCGCTAGAGGTATATTATTTCCCTCCTACACGGCATATCTGCCGAGCGTTCCCCTATCCGCCACCTTGGGGACGCGTTCCCTAGGGGTACAGCTCCCCCGGAAAATCACCTGAAAATTTAGTAAGTACATATAAAAATAAGTTCTTGGTTTTGCTGATGTGTATCATTATTCTTGTTAGTGAATGGCGTCTCTCATGGTCTTCAAAATAATATCATTGAAAGGTTTTATTCTATAGTCATAGTTAGAGATATTTTTTATTAGTCAGTAAGATGTTATTTTAATATCATTTATGAAGTTCACTTATACTAATTACTTAATTGTTTGTACCAAACAAAGAAATAAGTAATTATGTTTTCATAATATAGACCGGTACACATATAAATTGGTTTTTGACATTATGATACCTAAATAGTAGTCGATGTACATTCCTATGAATTTTTGTTCTACTCGTTTTTTACATGCTAGGAAAATGTAATTTAGATAAACCATTTTCCGCTATAAAATAACGTTTAATATTACGAGATTTTGAAGAGAGAACGTCTGGTTGAAATTTTTAATTATTAGAGAGTAGAACCGTTGGTTTGGTGTACGTGGTATTTGATGCATCTTCTTCCAGGACTACGTTACGCATTAAATAATTGCACGGTACTAGTAGGACTAGGCAATTACTTGCTCCGTAACTTTCGTTAAAAATAAACGTTTACAAGTAGTATTTTTTTATATTTTACATATTTTAATCCATATTAAAATATGAAAGTTTGACTTTATAAGGGGAATATTGAAATATATAAATTAGAAACTTTTCGTCAGTTTGTTTACCGGGATTTTTGTTATTCAATAACCAACTGTCGACTTGACTTGAGGGTTTACATACATTCTATGCCCAATTACTACCCTTACTTTAATTACATATTGGTTTTACCTTACAGTTTGTATATGTAGAATTATCTTAATTTTTTTGTAAATCAGTTATTCCGGAAATATATTCAAAGTTAGACCCTTTAATGCTTTAGAATATACTACATACCTCTTTTTACAGAGGAAGAATAAATTGGTTTTAACCATTACTTTTTCTCGATAAAGCAACATAAAGTTGGCCATAAATAAAACGTTCTTCTCTTAAACCAATTCCGCCATCGGAGTCAAGGAATTCATGGGATGATCAGTCTATAAATAAGGTTTTTCTCCGCCTTATACAGTTTCAGGAGTATTCCCCGGTTTCTGTCATATTTTTATCACCATTATGTTTTTGAAATCATGAAGTAATGAACACCAAAAACATTTTGAAATCAGAAGTAAATTTTAGCGCGGTGAGACAAATAACCTAAGTTTTCCACTATACACAATTAAATGAAACGTAGTTTCATTTAATTGTGAATAATAAATTTCTACAAAAAAATTTTTTTTTGATCTGTCTGTAACTTGGCAATCTGTGTGTTGATACAATACCCAATCCGTTGAAGTTAATGTCGTTTGTGGTCAGAAGGACCCCGTTTAGGCGAGTTCCTGTCATTTGCTGTCAAATCTCGCGGATAGTGCAGGTACACTATGCCGTTTGAGACGGGAGTATGTGACACTTCCTGTGCCCTCAAGCTGTGTTATCAGCTCATTGACATGTGTTGCTATTCTTTTCTGATTCTGATTTTCGCTATATCTGGCAATCTCCTGCTTAACAATGTTGATTTTTAGGTCCTCGTGTATATATTTGTTGCTCACGTAGTAAGGGGCATTTATCATTGCTCTAAGTGCTTTACTTTGGAATCTCGATATTTCTGTTGCTTGCTGTACCCCATAGCTGAATCCCGTATGTCCAGATTGGTTTTAGGATATACTTGTAGATGGCTAGTTTGCTTTCCCGCGTAAGTCTCGATTTAGGACCTGTGAGCCAATACATCGATCTGAGCTTCATGTCCAGCTGTTTGCGTTTAGTCCAAATATGCTTTCTCCAGGTAAGTCTTCTATCCAGATGCGTACCCAGATATTTAGCATCTTCCGCTTGTGGTATGATTTCATTGTGGATTTTTATTGGGGGACATTTTTGTCTTCTAAGGGTGAAGGTGACATGGATAGATTTTCCCTGATTAACTTTGATGGGTCAATCGTCTAGCTGCTTCTCTACCTCGTGAACATGGTCTTGTAGTTTAGCTGAGGCTACTGTTGGATCCTCGTGAACTGACAAAATCGCTGTGTCATCTGCATAAGTCGCTATTAGAGTATCAGCGTGCGTTGGCAGATCTGCAGTAAAAATCAGATATATTAAGGGACCTAGTATGCTTCCTTGTGGCACTCCTGATTGGACTATATTAAAAAGTAAGGTTTCATTGTTATATTTTACCTCGAAGCACCTTCCATCAAGATATGATTTCATGATCGGGAAGAAGGAGTGTGGTTTTTTAAGCTTGTAGAGGAGTCCCTCGTGCCACACTCTGTCAAAAGCTTGACTAATGTCTAAGAAGACAGCAGAGCAGTAGTGTTTATGTTCTAAAGAACGGCTTATGGTATCTGTGATACGATGTATCTGCTCCATGGTGATGGTCCATGATGTTTCCGGAAACCGAATTGATGAGCAGGAACGGCATTTGATAGGTAGGTACGCATCCTGGTCAGCAATATCTTCTCCATCAGTTTACCCAGCAAGGAAAGTAGGCTTATTGGTCTATATGAACTCGCTTCGTGGATAGGTTTACCTGGTTTTGGGATCATTATTATTTGCGCAATTTTCCATTGGATGTGATAGAAAGCACGTCTTAAACAGGCGTTAAAAATTGCAGTTATAAGAACTACTCCTTTTCTAGGTAATTTTTTCAGTAGTTTTGCGTCGATTGAATCGTAACCTGGCGTTTTACCATCTGGTAGTTTCCATATTTCTCTCCATACAGTTTAGTGGTAGGCACATTTGCATTGGCGAATGAAGATACTCTAAGACTTCCTTATCGTGTTCTGGGTTTTTGCTAGGTAAAGGGTGGAACACAGTTTTTAGGTGTTCCGAAAATACCTGAGCCTTTTCACTGTCAGTTCTTGCCCATTTCGATTGAGAGGCTTTTATAGGTGGTATGTGAACTTTTGGTCGTTTTAGCATTTTTGTTGTCTTCCAAAGTGAGTAGTTGCTATCTTTGTTATTAGACAGGAGATCCAGCTGATTTTGGAGACGTTCGTTGTCAGCTATACGGATCATGTGTTTGAGTTCTTTTGTTAAATGCTTTTTTATCGCTGGGATATTGAGTAGTATGCCATTTTTTTCTCAGTTGTCTTCTTTCATACACTTTATCTTTTATGAACTTGGATTAGTGACAGTTTTGCTCAGTAGGTCTCAGGATGGGTGTTGATTCTTTTGCCGCCTGGCGAATGACCTTGTTGAGAGATTCAATAGCTTTTTCCACATTCTCTTCCTTCTCCAGCGGCAGACACAGGCTTATTAAATCTGTTATTATTGTCCTATAAATATTCCATTCTGTTTTATGGTTATATAACCTTTGTGGATACTCTGTCAGAATCGCTTTGTAGTGGTAGTTGAGTATCACTGGTGTATGGTCTGATGATAGGTCTGTCATTTCTCTATGTCTATCTGGTAGACGCAATATTTCTCACAATGAAAAAGTCCAGCAGGTCTGGCACCTTTCCCTGATCAGACGGCCAGTAGGTGGGAATACCATGTGAGACAGATTTAAGATGAAGTTTATTTAGTGTTAGCCTGGAGCCCCATGACACGTGTTTGGCGTTCCAATCACCACCGCATATGAAACTATTTCCAAGTACGTTGAAGAAGGATTTGTAGTCATCACTTATAATAGAATATCTATCCGGGCAGTAAATTGCAGTCAAGGTTGTTTTTCTTCTATGGTCCTGGATTCTAACTGAGGTAACTTGAATTTTGTCAGTTTCGTATTTTTCAAAGGTATAATGTTTGATGTTCTGTTTTATTATGACTGCTGTTCCATCATGAGAATTGTCAGAGGGATGATTTGTGGTATACACCTTGTAGTTTTTGAGACTGAAATACGTTTTATTTATAAACCTCGTTTCAGAGATTAAGGCCACGTCAATTCTTTCCGTTTTAAGAAATAGTTCGAGTTCTTGTCAACTTTCTGTCAACCCATTGGCATTCCATGTAACTATACTTAAGTTTAGGGGTCCTTGATAAGGCTTGTGACTAGGTGGATCATACGGTCCATCATGTTGTCTAACATAATGTTCATTATGTTTTGGAATTTGTCAAACATTACGTACTTCCGTAAAATTGTTTGGGTCATTGATATTGGTTTTCGTGTCAGTTGTGTTTTTTTGTTTTGCTGCTTGTGCGTAAGAGGTGTTGGGTTTAGTGAATTTGTAATATTTATACTGATTGCTTGTTTGTGTGTTTTCTGTTGGTATGGTTGTGTGTTTTCTGTTCGTTTTATATTTAGATGGCTATTTTGCGTTGTACTCTTTGTATTGTCATTCATGTCTGTTGTCTTTTTTGTTTGGTTTTGCATTATACTCTTGGTATTGTCATTCACATCTTTAGTCTTTTTTGTTTTGTTTTTCAATAGTAGGTCTTTGTACTGTTTATACTTTTCGCATCCTTTGTAGCTAGCAGGATGTTTTTCTCTGCAGTTTGCGCAAGTAGCCTCTGTGTCAGGTCTTTTTAGATAACTTGCTGTAGGGTGTTCTTCCCCGCATTTTACGCATCTGAAAGGTCTATTGCACTGATTTTTCTCTGGTACCTTTTGCATTGCAATATGTCTAGCTTTTTGTATGGGGCTTCAAATGTAATTTTCATGTAATTCAGTTGATTGATCTTGAAGATTTCTTTATTGTTGTATTTTGGCTCTAGGTCTACGTAAAAAAGAGGGAGTGGATTTTTGGTACTTTTATGCATTACATTTGTAATTTGTCTGACCTCGTGTCCTAATTCTAAGAGCTCTTGTTTTATTATTACAGTGTCTTCTGATGCGTGTAGCCCACGTAAGACCACACGATAGGCTCTTTCGCTTTTAAGTTTATATGTATAATGGCTAATGTCATTCGCAATAAAGTTAGCCCTTATACCTTTGTATGTATCCACATCAGCCGGCATTATTTTTACGACATGACCAGATTTCAAAGTTGTCATAGTGTATTTTTCTGATTCTGCTATTTTAGAAAGAATGTCTTTCAATTTTTTAATTTCTATGACTCCTGTTTCAAAAATAGGCTCGGGTTTTGGTGGTTTAGGTTCCTTTTGTAGGGTATTTGTCTCTTCAATATCGTTTGATTCAAGAGCTTGAAATCTGTTTTGAGTTGTTACCGCATATGCCGTCTTTGAAAGTTTATTCCTGTTGACCATTCCAGGACTTGTGTCTGCTTTTTTTTCAGGTACCTGATCCTTTTGCCAAGGTTGGTTACTTTCAGTCTGTTCGTCTTTAGCGGTGCACTCTGCATATGTCTTATCTGTCATACTTATTTGTTTTGGTGTTTCTACGGGTAATGTTCCGAGTGAGTGACTTCTTGCACATATGAACATATCTTTATGCAGCATTTGCTGCACCATTTTAGGGTTTTCATCATTTTTGTTTTGAGTTTTATTATTTATAGTATTCATGTTTAATCCCACGAGTAGGGTCGGTATAAGAGGTCACTTAAGGGGTGACACCCATTCCCCCAAGAAGGCATACTTCAACGACGTTTGCCGGGTCCGTCGAGGTTGGCGCTAGATACTGATCTCCCATCAGTCATTCATCCTATTGGCACGTATCCCACCGTAGGATTGGACTGAGGTTTTCAACCTCAGCCCGGGCGGTTAAGCCGAGACTTGAATTTCCTTCTGTCTAGTGAAGGTGCTGATGGGCAGCGGTCATTTCTTACCTCTGCTAAGTGATGTACTGAGTCGAGTTATTTAACCATCTCCCGAGGCTCGACGTTGACTTTTTACAGTTGGTTTAGTCTCTTCACAACTAACCCTCCTCCTTTCGCATACGGGCTTGGGACCGTCAATGGCGGAGTTTTTCTACAAAATTAACGCCAAATTTATTCAATATTTTCCACTATAATTTAGATTGGAATATCAACACAAGTGGAATTTTTTTTACAAATAATTGCAGAAAGCCTTCGAGGTGTAGATAAAAGGAAATATTTTCATATCTAACTAGTTTTTTTATCTTATGTGTGCATCAGATGGTAATCAAATGTTTTCGTAGAACACCAAATGAGTAATAACCAGTTAACATACGATAATCTTTCTTCTTTTTTTATGACGATTTTTTAAAACAGAATTTTTGAAAATCGGTGCTTTAGGATAATTACAAAAACAATCCAATGGCTACAGATTTTAAACAATCAATAACATCGATATTTGTTTAATTTTTACGACTTCACCTTAAAAGGGTTAAGTTTAAAGGAATAAGTAAATTTTTCTAAAAATTGAATTCATACTGAATGTGTTAAAACGAATTTTTAAAGTTCTATAATATAAAAATAATGAAATCTTCAAATGTTTATGTTATCTTTACCCCCTTGTCCATACGACTGTCGGTCGCAGGCGCTTTTCTCGGAAAAAGTTTGACGTAGATATTTTCTTATTTTGCATAATAATAAAATCAGTTAGCTAATATATATTAATATAATGTTAGCTAACAGGTAATGTACAAAATGGGCTTCTTTATTTCATATATCGTGTGACTATTGGTCTAGTTATAAAAGAGTTATATAAATTTATATATATATATATATATATATATATGTGTGTGTGTGTGTGTGTGTGTGTGTGTGTGTGTGTGCGTGTGCGTGTGCGCGAGCGTCTGCATGTGCGTGAGTGTGTGTGTGTGCGTATGCTTATGCGTGTATGTGTGTGTTTACATGCAAGGTATGAATGTAAATACACACACACACAGACCACCTTTAAACGTTTACTTATGTGTACGGAATGCTTGTGTGCTAGTGCTATTCCTACTTAGCGAATTTTATTGTCATCTTGTGTAGCTTATAAAAAAGATTAAAAATATTTGGGCATGCTTATCGAACCTGTCGTCAATTATCCATCGAGGTAGTGTACAAAACTGAAAAAAAATAATTAAATTTCCCGTTATTACCATGGTGACTTTCAATAATGTATTTTTGTCGTTCTCCGGGATACGACGCATACGGGAGATGACGCATTAAAATAATAATTTTTTTATGTTCATTTTATACATGTTCATTGTTTCAACTTAATTACTCATTGAGGTAATGTATACAATTTGAGAATGGTATTAAATTTTCCTTTGTGTCTATACTTATTTGAATGGTTTCTTTTTACCTTTCTCCATCGAGACATCTTAAACGTGTTTAACGTTTCAACATGAACCATTTTTAATGAGAAATATGTAGTTTGATATGAGAACTTGGAATAATTTCTAACGCCTTTTCGATAAAACGATCATAGTGTTGCACAGAAAATGGCAAATTACAGTCGACCGATAAACATTTAAACTTACATTAATTAAAAGGAACTATTATGTAAACATCAATCTATAATGAGAATAAAAGAAAGGAAAATCATACTGCTCATCTACTTTGTATAGTCGGTTGTAGCTCTAAATTACCTGTACTTGTAGCTCTTATTTACACTAGATACCGGAATCATAAATTTTTTCAAATGTTTGTATTTTCTGTAAGTCTGTTTCAAGAGTTTGTTTTTTTAACTCTCTTGAAACCAAAACACAACATTTTACTTGATACGTAGCAATAGCAGTATCAAAAAATGGTATAAAATACAATTTCTTGAACTAAATTCCTTTTCTCTTTTTTTCTTATGATCCTGCTCTTTTGACGCTCTTGAGATAGTCTCTATAGAAATCGAGAAAAAAGAAATCCTTTTTCCGGTTACATTTTCGTCCGACATCTTATTTGTATTCTTGGAGACACACTTGAAAGTCGGAAAAGGGTTGTCGAATTTCGAGGACGTAGTTACTCCTTAAGGAATGTAAATACTTTTCAACTAAGGCCATCGGCGAAACATATCAAAGTAACAAGTGGTGAAAATGCATATATGGACCGTCCTATGAGTGATACTAGTCAATACTGAGTGGAAACTTTTCTTTTGGCGTCACCCGCCAAGAACAAGGCCAATAATATGTGATCTTTACCAGCACTGCGTTGTAGATATATCTTGTGAATAATTTAAAAAAGCACAATCGTGTTTATTTGAATTATTGAAAAGACACACTTATTAGGAATTTTAGCTGCGCCGGATTTCCATTTAATAAGTTCGTTATAATAACATTAAATATTTTTATTTTCTTTGCGCGATTCAGATAAATTGACAAATACCACTTACGGAATATCAAATTCTATCATAAATCATTCTTGCACAGATGCAGTCGCGAATAACAGTTAGTATGGAATATTTGCAAGGGCAAGCTTCATTTATTTTTGTTTTGTTAAAAATTATTATTTTGACCTCAAATATTTTATACTTTTAATATAAATATGCTTCGATTTCTTTCTTTCTATTGATTTAACAAAATAAGGTTTAGAAAAAAGAAAATAAATCACCGCATTAGACACATTAAAATTTTTAAACTAGCTTCAATACAAAACAACATACGATTTTCACTTTAAAATGTCCTCCTAGTTAGCTTGCGAGGACTATCACAACGTACCGAGGTATGTATACAAAGGCCGCATATAAATAAGGTAGTCGTTGTTAAAAAGTCTTCAAGTATCTGACACTGTTTTACTATGTCGTTGAGTTGTATTTTTGTTTCATGGAAAAAAAAATAATTTTCAGAAAATTTTATTGAAGTAATAAAAGAATTACCAGGGATGATAAAATTCGAAAATAAAATAACAGGGACAGGTAAGCGAACAAAATTGGACTTCGTATTCTTTCGAAATATATATATATTTAAGTTATATTTGCGTGGAATTAAAAAATAACAATATTCTTTTAAATTGGATTGAATAATTCTTTCATTCAAGCATATTATATTCCAGCTAGAAAATTAGCAGACAGTTCATATATTTAAATTTGAAATTCCGCCTTTACGTTAATTACTTTAAAATGAGCAAATTTAACATAATTAGCTATGTTCGTAAGTTATGTATGATCAACCCATGCTGTACGTATACATTTAGCTGCAACTCAGTATCATATCAGTATAACTGATTCAGTACTCTTCTAGGGGAGATTTAAATAAAGGTACGGTCTTTCATTATTGTTAACGCTGATGCACTTTCCCAATACGTGAAGGCGAAAACCTATCAGTTCTACAACGAGGTGGGGAAGGGTTTGATTAGGGAGATCCAGATATTTACAATATTATAAATGTAACAACATAAATACCTGGCAATTCTTTAATTTACTCTTTATGATATTTATTAACTTCATATTAGGGGTAATATAGGTGTTAAAATGAATTTGGTTCTATACCTTATTTTTACAATTTTTATGTTTAGAACGGATCAAGTTTTCACAATTAGAATAAAATTACATGTTAAATTGATATTTAAATTCGAAGCAAAAATTGTAATTTGTTCTAGGCACGAAAATAAAACTTCGTTGAAAATATCAACTTTTGTACAATAACATACAACAATCACGTTTACAACTTTTCATGAAAATAATTAATTATGAAACTTTTTAATTTATGTATTTCAAACCGTTAAGTGGTAGTAGGAGAGGTCTTTCCATAACTAATAGCTTACTCGTAAGCTAAATATAAACATATCGACAAAAATAATGAAAATACCGTTGAAATTACTTAAATATCTTCGAAGTAATATACACGGATAGCAGTGGGATTCAGTTATTAAATACTTGAACAAATTTGTATAGGACGACTGTACAACGGGGTCTTGTTTCGTGTCGTCGAACCGCAATTTTAATAAATGAAAAGGGCCTTTCCCAAAAGAGTATGAATTAATGTAATGGTAGGAATTACAGAACATATTCCACCGCACACCGGATATTTACATACATAAGCTTTTTCCCCTAAGAGGGTAATTTAATAAATATTAACTTCTTCTCCGTTATTGCTGTGAACGTATTTACCTCTTACTTTTTTACATTCATAGTCATTTGTTATTGATAATTATACTTTGAACAGTGTTTCCTTTTGGAATTTATTTTGTACTTTACTAAATGAATCTCACTATAATAATAAAGAAGGGTGATTTTCTGAAAATTTTAAACATGACGAAGTGAAATTAAGTCACTTCATTTATCCATGTCTAAATGTATGATATTTTGATATATTCGAATTTTCTTTTGATGCTTGTGGAAGAAACTGTATATGGAACACATTTTAGCAAAATTAGAAATGTTAAAAATCTGTTATGTCTACTAAATCGCTTGTAATCAACAAATGCCCTTTGTTGCGTTGAAGTATGTGTTTAAAAGCAATAGACAGCAATTTTAATAGCAAAAATTCCATAAGTAATTTTTTTAAAAGAAATTTAAACTCAATATTCTTGAAATATAACTATAACGTATATACATTTTGATATTCAACACGTTCTTGGAATTGTCAACTAACGGTGTGAAATTCTCACTATTTATTTATACTGAAAGTTCTTGACGCTCGCTACGGCAGCGGCTCTCCCCCTAACCTGTAGCAAAGCATTAGTCTGAAATATGCTGTGTTGTCCCTAGTCGTATTTAGTTAATTGAATTGAAGATGGCTTCTTAATTTTGCAAGTTATTTTTGGGTACATTCTATTCCTAACTTCCAGCATGCTATTAACTGTTGTATTGTTCTTTCAGTATATGTATATGTAAAAGCCAGGATTATGAATCTTACAAATTAGTTGACATTTTTAGGTGTGATATAACTAATCCAATGAACTGTAAACCCTTGTGAATAAAATACTTCCTGATAGTCTCATCGAATTTAAAATACTGATGAAGATTAACGAATGATAACTCCTTTGCGAGTCTTGGAAGTGTTCTTTTTATTAAAATGAAAATCAATCATTCTTGGATACTCTTACTATATTTGATGGAAATGCCTTTAAAATTAAAGTATCCGTTATAGCTCTTTCGGGAATTATTTATTTTATCTTATTTTATGACGCAAATTTAAAAATAATATTGTGATATAAGACTATATTTGTTTCTAAGCTGTTTTTTTAGGTGTCTCGTAAAACTCTATCAGTTGTGATATTAGTTACTAAAGAGTGTTGGTCTAACGGGTCATGAAATATCAACTTAGTTGACCAAAGCGGCTAAACCCAGGTGGGAGATCTATTTGATTTGGAAATACATGATTTCCTGACAGTACCAATGGCACGGTCCGAATCAAGACATCTACTTCTAGGGTTGCCTAGGGTCTGAATCAAGATATATTCTCCTTAAATATGGTATATCGGATCTAATCGATAACCTTTGAAACAATCAATACATCTCTCGACATAAGATAATATCGACTCCTAATAGCGTGACGTAAATTGTAATGAGTTGTATGGAATGTTTTATTTTAATTATTTAAATCTAAATCCTCACTATTTCCATTTCATTCATTGTCTAGTTAATGAAAACTAATCCTAAAGTGCATGATATCTTTACATTATAAATAATTTTAACAAAATATAACTGTTGTAAGGAATATTTTTACGTAATTTCCAATCAAAAGTAAAAAATTAATGATATATTTATTTTATTACATGAGATGTTCGTATTAATTGATTTTCATGAATTGATAAAAAAGAACACTTGATCTTTATTAATATCCGACGATAGGATTATATATTTAAGTTATTATTTTAATATATGCTGGTTAGTTTGTTTTTTGGCTTTGTTCTGGGGAAAAATAACCAAGACAAAACACTAACGGACTTCGCTTCGTCTTCTCACTTCGTCGTCCATAAGTCCAACAGTCACTGGCGATTTGCACGGAAATTATTCGAAATAATTTTTTTCAAATTTAGCTCAGAAAGAGGTCATAACAACCCATTTATAAAGGAGAAGAAATATATTTAAAAAAATTAATTTTGATTCTGGAGTTAACTTCAGGGTTTAATTGGGAAATGAAAAAAAATTCAAGCGATTCGTGTAGCGTATCAAATGAAAACTTATGGAAGGACAAATCTAACAATATTTTTGATATCTTTTTAAAAAATATGTTCTAAGGTTTGTCGAAAAAAAACTTAAATTTAAAGACTATCTCAGAAATTTCGGAAGAAAATCATAAACATTGGGCATTAGGTATGTATTGAACCAAAATTTTCACGATTAAAAAAATTTAGTGCGATTAATTGTTATATAAAATTTAATTGTTTTTCTTTAAACTGCTGAAATTTTTGACAAAAAATATTTCTCACGTAAAATTTTGTTCTTGCCCGTATTTAAAAATGTTTCATTTGCACATTTTTAATAATGTTTACTCAGTCGAAAAGCTCCCCACTCAACTCCGCGCGTATGTGATGTGATACAGCATCGGTGCCGTCGGCGCGGCAGATGAGTGGAATGCATCATTATTAATCAAATACTCTATATTTGATGATCGATATCACGGAATACCGTTCGTGCAGTACAGCTTGCACTGAATCCGTATTCTTTTAAAGCTATTTAAAGCGTCAACTGATTTTGGTGAATATTTTCTTCAGGTTAAATTACGTTTTCCGGAGGATCCGCTCTAGTTAATTCCTGTTTGTTAAGGATATATTATTTATTAATTTCCTAGGTTACTACTGATGAAATTTGATAAAAAGAAGCAACTCTGTTAATCATGTAACTTCTCTGTGTAAATCGAATATTTTTGTTTGAAAATTGGCACTTTCGTATCGTTTCATAAGTACATTTTTTAATAATATAGTTTTTAAAGTACCATAACTAAAAGATAAAAACAGAGCCCTTATGAGGAAACTTCTGTGTCTTTCATTCGCGGCTGTTACATTCAGCAACTACTTTTACGTTCGGCGTGTAATTTTTCCACAACTATAGTGTATACTTGTATCTATTGAATTTTTTTTTTCTTTTTATTCAAAGTATAGTGCGGATTAAGATGTTGAAATTAAAAAGTGGAATAACAAGGTTAAGTGACATATCATAAAAAAGGCTTTAGTTTTTTTATTTACCAAAATATTACTTTTTTTTATTTTTAGTCGCATATTTTTAATTTTTATTTAAAATATGCCAAAAAACATTCACCCCGCCTTATCTAAGAAGTTTGCAAGTTGAAAGATGTGAAACAATTCTGACTGGCAAAAGATCATGAAAATTAAGCGAAATTACAAATACAATTTTTGGAAACAAGTTGTGTGGTTTTAGGAAACCACGATGAAAGTGAAACTTTTTTTCAGATTGTAGGCATTTAATTGAGAATTTTTCGAAAGCTACTTGATTTAGGATTTTAAAAGTAATATTAACTTAAGACGTGAAAAAGGAAATGATAATAGTAGACAAGATATATAACTATGAATGTTTATTTTACTCTGAGTACTAAAGTACAGAATACATAAATAAATACAATGTTCGGTATGATATATATATATACATATTAAAAACGTAGATCAATATTTATATAAATCATTGAATTATTTTAAATTTCGATTATTTGATCACTAACTTCATCTTCGCTTTGAGTCTCACAGTTTATAAATGTAAATAATATTTTGTGGAAACTAAAATAAGTAAACATTGACATGCATTCTATTTTTTCAATGTGTCTGGTAAAAACTGCATCGATCTTAGTACCATACCAACGCTGCACAGCTGATGAGAGCTATAGGTACCGCCATATTGGTTTCTTTACCCCCACTCCGCGGCCGACTGTAATGCGACATGCGATAGGTAAACGAAATATTCTGAGGCGATACAATAAAAGTTTCACTTTAAAAAAATTAAATTATTAAACTCTGTGACTCTTATTATGTAAACCTGTGTATACTAACAAAGAAAGGATGAGATAGTAATTTGTAAAGCAATGTAAGGCTCGCATATAAAATTATTATATCAATAATAATTATCTAATTACCGCGCTACTGTCCCCACCGTACATTACAATTTATTTAGGTCCGACGCCCAACTAGGTGAGCAAGGTCAATCGCATGAGGTTAGGTCGTTGCCGGCTGTTCTGCCATCAGCGGTCTTATTGGATTACGTTGAATGTTTAAATATGATTTGATTTTTAAGTCGAGTCCCATTTTAATCCAGTCACAATATGATACAATGCATATTCTAACTATTTTAAATATCTTCTTTATCTAATATTGTTATTTCCGACTTGTAATGCATTTTCCTATTGTCATTGCTTAATTATGGTATTAGATATTTTATGTTTTGGACAATCGCAAGACGATAGACGTCGCTGCTAGCTGTTAGGAGCAATATTTTTGGAAGTTAAAATGCGACTTGATTTTTAAATTTAGTCCAATTTTAATGCAAACGAACACGTCCATTGATGTTCCCAGTATTTTAAATGTCTTCCCTACATATAACTGTTTTCCCGACTTATAATGCATATTACTATTTTTATTTTATTATTATGGTATCGGATTATTTGTATTTTATAATAGATTGTAGGATATAGGGATATATATTTATTTACCATAATCTTGATTTGGATATGCGTAGAAATATACGGTAAATTTTGTGCACTTAGCGTATTTTTACCAAAAGTTAATGAAATAATTGTAATGCAATAAATTATTAAAGAACCGCTATTAGTAATTAAGACTATATATACTAGCCATAAATAAGAGTATTAATAGCATAGCCTGTGGGATAAATTTCATTAATAAATAATGCTAAATTAACTACAAATTTCAACGACACCACTATTTTGCATTAAAATCTATTGGGAATTATTATTTAAAATTATTTAAGCATTTCAATTTTAACATTTTTTAGGTATCTGGTTATATTTTTAAATTAGTGGCATGTATCCAAATGAACATAAAAATATTTACAGTTTGCTAACATATATTTAGGACATATTTGTGTTTTAGAACTTAATAGACATATTTCTTACAATTAAGTGAAACTACGTGATGTAGTTTAGGATATTAGGAAAGATATTGTAATCCCACCTGAAGATGCTGTAATACAACGAAACCTAGGTCGTGGTAAAGAAATTAAAGAAAGTAGAACTAATACTACATCACGTAGTTTCATTTAATTGTAAAAAATGAATTTCTACAAAATTAACGCCAAATATATTCTATATTTTAATACACATATTTTGAATCATTTTTAGGGTTCTGTACCTCGAAAAGAAACAAAACGCTTATAATATCGCTTACGTATTCGCCCATATGTCAATTAATAACGACTATTTATTTTCTTTCAAAAACTGACAAGAAAACTTAAAATTTAATTTAGTGATAAAGCACAATAACCCTTCGAAAACTTGTTAGTTAACGTTCATGCAAAAATGTTAGAAGAGGTCAATGAATTAAACGAATTTTTTTAGAAACCGTTTGACCTAGACATTTGAAACTTTCCACAATGGTCTTAGCATGTATAATTAACAAAATATGATGCAAAAATATTTATACGGTAGTTTCAGGGGTGTAAAGAGATGATAAACGTCATTAATTTTTTTTTATTTTCGTATGTTATGTGTGGTAGTTATTGAAAGAAAATTTTTGAGAACTCCAAATCATTTTTTTTTTAATTTATAAGATAATTTATAATTGACTAGAAACATTGTTGAAATGTTGACAAAAAATTGCCAATCCCTAATTTTGAGAATTATTACAAACAAAAATATGAAAATAATATCGTCACTAGAAATTTATCTGAAGTTACTAAAATCCTATAGCACTGATTCCAAATAGCGTAGTTTTTGAGAAATTCACAATAATTTTATTCCTGTAAAATATGTGCTAGGCAATATATTTATCTGCTGAAAAATAATACTATTTTTAAATTGATTAATAGAAATATTATATACCAATTAATATCCGTATGTACTGAATATATTTGGTGTTAATTTTGTAGAAATTCATTCTTTAAGTTCTTTACCACGACTTAGGTTTCGTTGTATTACAACATCTTCAGGTGAGCTATTAGCAAAGATTTTTATATCTTTTCTAATAGCCCACCTGAAAATATTGTAATACAACGAAACCTCGGTCGTGGTAAAGATCCTAAGAGCGTAAGGAACCCTTATAATTGGAGTTCTTTTCGTATTTAGACTGATATGTAGCATAATGGTTGAGACGCGAGTCCTCAACTGATTGTAGCAATATTGACCATGAATAATTTTGAACATGTATAATATGACTGGAAAATATTATTGGGTAACAAGACCAGGAAAAGTTTATTATATTTTTTTCCCATTTTATTCGATTTCAAACATTCATTTAGTCATCAAGATATAACTACCGCAACAAATAAATATGATTGGACTGTAAAATTAAATTTTCGTTTTGAATGACGATTACATTTAATATTTCTTAATTTTTACATCATTTCAATAAAATGCATGCTTCGGCATACCTTTCTCCCAAGTCCTTTATAGTTCACGACACTTATTTTATTAATATATTTCGTTAATTTCACTGAAATGGCTACACGTGTTTATACTGGTGTCACACTTTTTTAGTGGTTAAGTTTGATAATGACAGAGATTAACCTTCTTTATAGTCCTTATGTCACTTTTGTTAATGTTTATCTCTGAGTGTCGATGGAATTGAAACAATTTTTAATAAAGCGTCCCATATATTCGTTTATTGCGTTTCAATTTTATTCTCATTGCCATTGATGGCCAGATATAATTACATATATTTGTATGCACATATGACAAATAGTAAGGTTTTATAGTATTTCGCTCCGCATTACGAAACTTGACATGAATTGATCACACAACCAACATTGAAATGATCTCTCAAATCTCACTTTTAAATATATAATTTGTTCAGAGCTCGCGTACTAATTAAAATGGTGAAAGTATAACCAAGCGGATGTTTGCTGAATACATAATTTGACGCTTTTGATTGAAAAACTATTGAGTAGTTGCCGATATTGATTTGATTTTGACCTCTTATTTAATTTTCTAATTGAATCTGAATGAAGCTTGTTGAAACTTTCATCTTCAGCGATATAAATTAGTAAAGTGACCGCAAAAATTAAAAACTGTCACTGTTTACTACTAATTCCTTAGGTATGTTGGGATTATAGGAAACGAATTAAGGATTTATTATATTTATATACTTTATTTAGCAATAAAATCTTGAAATAAGTAATTATATATCTCAGTAAACCGACAGTTGGGAGATACAGTCTCATCATTTGCATTCACCGTTAATTAGAGGTTTGGGCGCTAGATTTATTTTACGAGTAACAATTAAAAATTATACTTGAACTTAAGTTTAAAATTAACTATCAAAAAAGTAAATGAAACTACGTGATGTAGTATTATTTCTACTTTCTTTAATTCTTTACCACGATCTAGGTTTCGTTGTATCACATCTTCAGGTGGGCTTAAAGAAAGTAGAAATAATACTATATCAGGTATTTTCATTTAACTGTAAATAATGAATTTCTACAAAATAAAAGCCAAACATATTCAATATCAAAAAGTTTTCAAATTTTAAACCAAATTTGTAATTAAGAGGCAAAGATACACGAAATATCAATTTTTAAACACATCGGCTAACAGTTGAACAAAAGCAAAATTGTGTACTCCTGAGGTATTAATTTCCCGGACTCACAGAAACAAATTTGAGTAGCTTACAGCGTTACACTAATCTGAATAGTTCGACGAATTGTCAAAGAGTTTGTAATTAATGAACAAATATATAGGAGTATGAAATTATTTTATCTTGCGCAACTTGTAGTTCGTTTCACGTTACATCAATTTCGTAGTCATACGTGTGCATATATATATATATATATATATATATATATATATATATATATATATTTGTATGTGTGTGAGATTAACATAATGTTTTTTTATTTTGTATTAAATCTGTAGTTTTTTCAAAATTATCAATAAATTCAATATAGGATCAAAAAAACAAATATACATAAACCTGTGTGTTGTTTTCGTTAAATTAATTAACTTCTATCTAATCACATACGAAGTAATATTCATTACGCTTATGTCGGAAAAACAATTAAATTTTATTCTTTCCTTGTGCAGAAGATTAATTGAAGAATTTAGAAAATTTGGGGAATAAAAAAAATTCAGGAATGAAATTTCAAGCATTAATAAATAAAGACACATAACTTTCAAATTTACTACGCAAAGAAAACGTCAGGTATGAAAAGAAGTGATTTGAAAAATCATTTTCATTAAAGACAGTGTAATTCTTTTTTTGCGAAATATGTGGTTAATAATTGTGCTAATATTTTCAAGAGCTTACAAGTTTAAAATATCAGATGGGACGAACTGTATTTTTTTGGGATTTCGATTACATTTGAAAGAAAATCATAATAGGTACCCCTAAATAAACAACATGAGATGAATATTAAATGAATAATTAAATTTTATTAAATTAATAATTAATAAATTTTCATGATAATTTCAATTTTTTTAAACAATACGAAATCCGTAAAACGTTCGTACGAACAATTAATGCACGTGACTTCAAATTTGAAGCAAAGTTGGAAACGACATTTCTAATCATAAAGAAATTAAAACTGTAGAATTATAAAATTCTTATAACAATTCACAGATGAATATAGACTTGATTCTCTAAACAACTATCAATACACGCCATGGAAAAACAGGTTATAGGTCTACGCACTCTAATTTGTATTAAACACAATTTTACTCTAATTATCTCCTATAAGCAGTTAGCAAAAATACACAATAATTGCCGAGGGTCATTATGCACAATGCTTGAGCAACTGTTTTTTATATAAGTGTTACAGGTCGAAAAGTCATCTATGTTATACTTGAAATTTAGTTGTATAACTACAGAACTACATCACTGAAATTCAGACAAAAATCAATAATCTTAACGTTTAGCTGATATTCATACACGATTCTGGAACAAATATATTATTTCAGTGATGGCTTTTTCAATTACAGTATGAAATAAACTGATTTATTTCAATATTAACGAGACGAATGATACATAGCTTATCATTATGCTAAGCAAAGAGACAAATCGACCATAGTTCACAACAGTGTATGATAATGTTAAACAAAAGTTACAGGGGAACGCTCAAGTCATGCCTTCTTTCCTTAACTTCCTCTGTTTTGTTTTTGAAATGAAGTAAAAAGATCTATGCTTTCCTTCTTAGCTGCTCTTCAAGTGAGAAGAAACCAGTAGAAAACCTTGACATGATAAATTGAGGATCAACAGTGTGCTAATTCATAGAATTTATTATGTATACCAAAATGTAATAAAATATAGTAAACAGAAAAACCAACGTAGGTTCTATCTCTCCACCAAATCTATACGATCTAAGTAAACAGACGCATAAGACTGGGATAGACAGTTTACTCAAAACTTAAGTTCATCTTCAAAATAAATATTGAGAACCACTTAAAAGCCTGCATCTTCAGTTAATGTGTACTGCCAATGATTTAGGGAGCCGAAACTTGGGTAACAATAGAGCCGTTCCGTAAAAAAATATTATTGTTCAAAGGGCTAAAAAGGGATGTTGTAGAAATATCTTTAAAGGAGCACAAAGTCAATTAGTGCTTCGAAAATAAAGTAACAAGGTCAAGAGAGTGGAGAAACTTAAGTGGCAGTGAGCTGGTCACTTCGCTAGAAAGTGGGACTCGCGGTATAAAGTTTTGTTGAAGTAAAGACTCTGAAAGTGCGAAATCAAAATGGGTAACTGTAAATACGAGTTAATAAGATAGAAACAGAGTTGTATGCGCACACTGGATCCAGATAACCAATAGAGATTAAAGAAGAAGAAACAGAGTAGTGAATATTAAAGGAAGCCTACAACAAAATGGTTAACGATGGCTTATGATAATGATGATTACAGAAACCCACAAAATTAACGCCTAATATATTCAATACTTACAAGTATTGAATATATTTGGCGTTAATTTTGTAGAAATGCATTATTCACAATTAAATGAAACTACGTGATGTAGTATTATTTCTACTTTCCTTAAGTTCTTTTCCACGACCTGGGTTTCGTTGTATTACAACATCTTCAGGTGGGCTATTAGCAAAGATCATGAAACTCTAAAGAGAAAGAATGTCTCAGCACTGAATTCAAACTTTAAATAATAATGAAAAACCAGTTATTGTTTATATAATATTTTAATTACAGTAGACCAAAGCATATTTGTGCGGATTTTATTTACGGAATATTGCACCACCAAGATGTTTCCCATCTCCAGCCATAAGATAGCTCTCATTTCTTCCCTTATTTTAACCTTCAGCTGCTCCAGAAAAAGTCATCTGGGGTTAAGTCGGGCGACCGGAGTAGCTAAATTATATCTCCAAATCTACTTACAACTTTTCTCGGAAATATAGCTCAAATTGTGTCCATGGAGACTTTATCTGTGTGGGCAGTGGCTCCATTTTGCACAAATGTACTCTAGTTTACTGTCATTAAAATATTATAAGTACAATAATTTTACAATATAATAATTGCTGAGACACCCATATATATATATATATATATATATATATATATATATATATATATAAATTTGTCCAATATATAGGTGTATAGTTGGCATTTAAAATAAAAATTAATACGATAGAACAGTCACGTTAGTTTTTATTTTAAATAACTCGCTACTAATAATTTTGCCTAGATAATTCGAATACATGTTTTGGTTTCGAACTTTGAAAGTAGGCCCCAAGACCAACTAAAGAAGAGCTAAGAAACTTTAAATTAACCGTTTCAACTTTAAAATTTATATTATTATTGGTATAGTTATATGATATTTAAGTTTCATAATAGACGCATGTTATAAAACCTGTGCATAATATTATTATACCTGTATTTTATGACATCGATATTTATACATAAACTTCAATTTCAACTTCTGTACAAATTAAATGCTATATTTAATGTTTTTAGTGATACGGATTTCCGTCACTATTTAATGTAGTACACTAAGGAATCTAATCAAATTTTATTACCAATTCACAATTAAATGAAACTACGTGATGTAGTATTATTTCTACTTTCTTTAATTTATTTACCACGACCTAGGTCTTTACCACGACCTAGGTTTAATAATGAATTTCTACAAAATTAACACCAAATATATTCGATATTCAAATTTTATTAGTTTATTGCGGCGTATGAGAATATACAATTCCAGGAACAAAATTGAGCGCTGCCATATGTTGTATTTTTTTTTCTATTTATATGCAGATAATTTACGCCAAAAACATAATTTTATAGCATGGTCGTAATTTCTGTAAACTGGTTAGAATTGAAGTATTTTTTTATGAATTAAATGTGCAGTAGGACATTAAAAGAAATATTTTTTTCTCATTTTCATTTAACAGTTATTTTAGGAATAAATGGAAGAATCCTTATCTAAATTACTTCGAAACAGGTTACAAAATTTTGCATAAACAAATATTTTCCTAACAATTTTTTGCTTATATATTTATGAGATTGGTATTTCGTTTCGAATACCGGTGAACATTTTTAACCCGACTTGAATAAAATAAGCTTAATTTGAGTATCTGTTGAGAAACAATTTTATTTAATTAATGCCTGTTTCGTGTTCAGTTGCAATAGTATTTATTGCGCACCACAACAAGATAAGATGGCACCATAACATGCCAGAAAAATATCCAGGGACACCCAACACAAATATCAGCTAGGGACACCCAACAAAAAAATTTAACGACATTGCATTGTTAATTGAGAATCGTTTACCTATAGTTTATGTTTTAGACTAGAAAAATATTTAAATCTGATACTTTATCTATAGTTAGGATTGATAATCAATTTTTTTTATTTTCGAGCAGAGGAAGAAAGAATTGCGGTTGTCCAAAAGTGTTAAATCGAGTTTTCGGTGGAGTTATATTTCACTAACATAGTCTAAAACATATTTTAGGCTAATTTATACTTAACGAATCTTGATAAAATTGCGTATTTGCTAATTTCTTCTAAATATGTCCACCTTTTCAATTTTTTTTGTAATCTTGAAATTTACAAAATAGAAAAAGAATAAAAAAAATTCATTTTCTCCAGAAAAGTAATCGTTTCTTTTTAAAATTTTGACATTTTTATGATGATATGATTTTATGAAAAATATTTTTTCCGAAAACATCTGATTAACATACTTCTCTTCATACTGAAATAGATTGAATGTGTACATTTAGCGCGGACGAGACGTACAGGAGGTGCACAGAATTTTACTGACTGATACCTAATAAACACAATAAAATAGGAAAATCCAATTTTTATTTAGCATTACGAAAATCATATGTACAGATTTCTTCATTGCGTCACATTATAAAAAAGCGATTGAATTTTTTTATTCGTATTCCTGCATTTTTTACATTAATTTTCACAATCCTTGTCTTCAATTATAATATTAGATATCAAATGAGTGAGGGATACTTCGTAACTCTCATGAATCCAAAAATAAATTTATACGATACGCAACTTCTTTTAGTGCGTGCGTGCGAATGTGGGTGCGAATTTATGTAATTTTTGAAATAAATTGGTGAGAAAAAAGTTTAATTATAAATGCAATTCATCTCTTTGCCTTTCCTTTAGTAGTATAAGTGTTCGTATAGAAAACGTATTATGCTGTATCGTGATTTCAATTTTCAAAGGGTATAAATCATGATAAAAGAAAAAATGGCAAATTTTGTAAATTTATAATTTCCTAAACATTTTCAGAACTTTTCTACATTTTTCAGATTTTTTAGTTCATATGTTGAGAAAAATTTTAGCAGTGCTTAACAAGTGTCTGTGTTATATATACATTTAATACAGCTAGATATTCTTGAGACGCAATAACTAATCTGTTTTTCTTAATGACATAACGTTCGTCGCTAAGAAATTTAATTAAAGAAAGAGAGATTGGCGTCTGATCTTAACTCGGCGCTTTAATTTAACTCAGAGTCACCGAGTAACTTCAAAAAGCTTCCACGTTCTCTAAAAAACAAAATCAGTGTTGTATTTGAACTATAAGTCATTTCTAATACGGGCTAATGTTATTACAGTTCCACGATCTTGTGGAAACAGCGCACGCCGTTTCATATTTTCCAAGCAATTTGAAGGTAAAACTCGAATACAGACATTAAAAAGCAACTCATTTTTAATCATTGTATTAGAATTTAAACTTAATTTGTGAACCAATATTTGTGTAGATTTAGTAAAAAATAAAAAGAAAATGCCAGATAGTGGTCCATGGACAAATTTTTATTGAATTTAAATTGATTATTAAATTGATTCGTCTCTCTCGTTATTTATTAGAAAAAATATCACTCATATAAATTATTAGAAATAAATAATTATTGACCTATAAGAAGTATAAATAGTTTAAAATATTACTAGTACTCACTTGACGTCGCGTTTTTGGCTAAGATTGTCCAAACGATGACCGTTGCATCTATTTTGCTTCATTTGATAAATATCACAAATGAAAATTATCCCGATCTGTCACTTGACCGGATGATCAATTCACAGAATACATATCAAAAGCAGCAAATATGTAGACATGTGTTTGTCAAAATAGGCTAACAAACTATTTCGCTTGGCGTAATAAGAAAAAAAATACGACCACGAGACTGTCAATCGGTACACACTTGCAGTGATTCCTTTTTAATTTAATTTCATTAATATATAATTTTCCTCAACCTCATATTATGATTTATTAATAGTTTTGTACTTTTAATGGACATAGATAATTTCAGTAATACAGGGTAACTTTGGAATGATCTATAAGCAAAATTTTATTCCTAGTAAAATTCCTTTATAAAATGAAGCATTAGAATGAAGCACAAAACAAATATTATCTATATACATTCTTTTCAAGGTATGCAAAAATGTTTATCTATGATGTTCTCGATAATCTACACGTAATAACATACTCATAATAATATCTGTTAAGAGACGTCTAAATATATATGTGTTAGGTTAGGATTACAAGGTGTCCTGGATTCTCTTGAATTTAGCAGTCGCTACTAAATAATCCAGATTGCAGTAAATTTATTAAAATGACTAAATCAAAACGTAATCATATTAAACTAAATATTATACGTATCAAAATACGAAAGTTAAGTTCGTAATTGCAATAAAATAAGATTTAGAATATAGAAAGAGAAGTAACTATTTAAAAATGCTTTTGTCAAATATTAATATTAGCTCTTAATAATTTAGATAGATGGGACTCACGTAACGTTTGCTTTCGTGAATCAATCACTCTTGTATTTATTTTACTTTATATTTGATAGTAGAAGTCAATTTTCTAAATTGTTTAATGATGTCTTTATGGAGATTAGAAAACAAGCATGGAAACAGTTGTCTGTTGTATTGTGGTAAATTTTATGTTTTTCCAGTAGAGAGTGATGATGGAGAAACGTATTAATAGGCGTAGAGATGGATCTTAATATATTTTTCCTATTAGGGATGCCGATACGGAGATAAAATGAGGACAATTGAAGGAAATGTTCACTAGTATTAACTTTTTTGACGTTTTGTAGAAACTTATACATTATATAAATGTTACATGAAATAAATGACATAAATGTTCACTTTTATTCAGAAATAAATATTAAAAACTTGTACAATTATGAAAATGCCGTATATTGGTCATTATATAAATATTTTTTCATATCTATTAATCCCGTAATTGATAAAATATTATATGGAAATAAATAAATTGCTTTGTCACTATTTTATTTCATAAATAATATTTATGACTTATGGGCGAAGTAACAAATTGGTTTAGTAATAATAACAGGGTTCAGCAACCCAAAAATTCTTTGTCACTAAATACATAGTAATTTTCAAGGTGCGACAAACTTTATAAGAATATTAATGCGGAATTTAGAAAATATTCGGATGCTCCCTGAATGCGGATATAGATATCTGTAACATCACAAATCTGAAGAGACAGAAATTATAGTCTAGTTTCGTGTGTATTTCAGTTATTCCACTTATTATTACGTTTTACTACTCATATATACTCAATAAAGTATACAGATCACAGAGAAGGTAAAGCTAAGTTTGCATAAATACAAAGCTTTCTGCAGAGACTTTTTATTATGGTAAAGGAATAGTCATAAATTAATTTGTACACAGGGCGTGAATCTCTCTTAGCCTTAATTCGTCTTATTTTCAGTCAGAGAACACTGTCCTCATTCTCTATCTTCTATATGATATCTTTAATTTATATTTTATCTTGAAAATTTCTTCCAATCAAATTTCTAATGACAATATTACTTTCGTTTAATTTTTTTTTCTGCTAAATTTACTTCTTGTAATTATTATTCTTTTCAATTTAGTTTAGTACAAATTGCATAGGTATTTTTCAATAATCACGTATCCTAATTAAACAGTAACATTTGTAAACATCCATACCGACAACAAACAGAATAGTTTTGTTTAAATATGGGTTGACCTAGAACTTGACTTCACATAATTAATTATGTCTAAATTACTATCCAGTGTAGATAAACTGCTGCCGTCTGTTAAGAGTGTATTCCTGAATTTATTTCTGTCAAGTACTTTAAATTGTGTCCCTTTTAGTCCATAAGGCGACCATATCATTTGTTATGTAGTTTTGATTAGAGTTAAGAAAAAGTTGATAAATTAGTCAAGGGTAGAAGAATTTAAAAGATGCATGAAAATGATTCTAATTTTAGAAGAAATATCTAGTGAGTTGTAATATCGTATCTCAAATACTGAGTTATGCTCTAGCTATAATTAGTAGATTTTTAGCCGTAAAGTATCGATTTCCCAGTTGGCCATTTTATCCCCATTAAAATGGATAAGGTCTTCAATTCACCGGAATATTTTATGTATGCTGACGCTTATCGCCGGTGTGTGTGAACTGATTGGAATGGATCTCTTTTAATTTAGAAGGGTATTTCCATTTATCCAGATTTTCATTATTTAGAACCTCACTCGTACAATCACTTATTTGTTCACATTATTCATAATTTTTTTTTAAATATTGCTTGTATCCTTTTCCCAATTTTTTAAAATAATTTTTAAAGTTTTTTTTAAAAGAAATTTTTTGATCCTCCCTTTCCTCTATCGTAAGATAACATAGCATTTAACAGGCATACGCCTATTTAAATAGGTCTCCAATGCAAAGTTAAAAAGCAAGTACTGGAAATGCATAATAATTATTATTTAGTCTACTTCATTGCTAGATCATATCAATATATTTAAAATATGTGAATACTTATAGTTAATTCTTTCTTGGGGTCGACGTAAAGTTGAAATAAAAACACACGTAACAAAATAATCAAACTGACCTAATCTTGGGTCTAATGACTATACCCATTTTTTTCATTTAAACTTAGCATCAACTCCAAAAAAGTAACAATTGTTAGTACGTATCGATACGATCAATGCAAATTGCTATTTAATTACATAATCAGGAAGTGTAATAATGATTTTTAGTTCAGTGATTAATGAACAAGTTTGTTTTCGAAATCGGTCGGTTGTCTTTTATTCCAAATTCGAATATATTTTACTTTAAAGTCATTATAATAGTGAAAATCTAAATTAATGGGATACCCCATTCACGGATAAATTTAAAATTTACTTTATTTTTACTTTAACTAATATAAAATTTGCAGCACTATGATAGCATACAACGTCAAAATTGTAGAAGAAAAATAATTTATGATGTAAATAATTTATGATATGATTAATATTACTGGATTTGTTTCTAACCAACGATATATAACTAAGCATATAAACACGGAACATTTTGGAAGCTGAAAGTTAATATATGTTTCTACGTATGTGTGAGCTTTAAAATTTATAAAAATGAATGTTTTGGCTCCTTTTGCTTTATAATACTTCACTAAGCGTTATGTTTCCAGACATATAATATTACGTTTTCAAATTAAAATAAACGGAAATAAATAAACTTGTAAAACAATTTAAGTATTTCAGGATCTGAAAAATTCCAACGAAAAACCGTTTGAAAACAAAATAAAAATAAAGAGATCCTCAATAACACTTACAACTTGGATGAACTAACATTTGTTTAAGCAGATATATTCAGCTGAAAGTCCTTACATACGTTTACTATGTATTTTACAACTTTCATTTTGGATTTCACCGTAATAGGTTAAACAAATTAAAAGTTATAAAAACACAAGTTATAAAAACAGAAACAAATTGTACAGAAATAAGCAGGTGAGAAGGCATAGCAAAAACTTAAAATATATAAAAGTGTAAAATGCCACCAACTTGGAAATAAGTGGACCATATTAATGTGTATAACCTTAAAGTTGATACATTAATCAAATAATAAGAAAATACGACCTTAGGTAATCTGAATATAGCTCTTTTCATGAAGTCAAACTAACCACATTTCCTCTATATATAATAAACATGCGTTTTTATAAGTCAATGATATATTTTGCTTGAAAGTACTAACACTGCGTTCATCTATACATTAACTACATCTGCTGAATGTCAGTAGTAGTTTAGCTAGAACATATTTGTAAACTAGACCACACACTTTAAATTGCAATATTATGCGGGCACGGATGGGTTCTTATCTTTATTATATCGTTAAGCGGAATGAAATAAATTCATTAACAGCTTGCCAGAATAATTGATTGTAAAACATGACACCTCGTTAAAGGTACGTTTTCAATTCAAGCACTAATATGTATCACTCACACAACACCGAATTCACCAAATCACATTAACGAAAACATACTCAAGTTTATGACACGTTCATGAAGCTCTCAAGGCAATTCACTGCGGTCACAATACTTGACTTGGGAAACAAATTCAATGATAAAAAACTAATCAAATAAATCAGCGACATAAATTGATGATTTCATTTTTTTCAGTATATGTTGATTATTTCAATTTATTATTGATAGCGAAAATTATATACAATTTATCTTATTCAGTATTGTCTGCGTCAAATATTAGTTCATAATTATACACATTCATACTTATAAACATTGCATTCGGGTCAAATTTCACTTTGAAAATAATAAATAAACGTCCATTATTTCCAAACAAAGTGAAATTCGACTTACCGTAACGTCCGCTTTGGACGTTTCTTACAATAATAATTATAATTTTTTGTTACAATAATAATCATAAGCATTAGGGGAGCCAGTGTCTCTATCGCAATTCTCTTATAGAACAGTGATAGATTCACTGTTATATAACGATAAAATTAATATCATAAAATATTTTTAAAAATTATAAAGTTTTTTGCACTTTCTACCGAAATATTATAAACGTAAAGAAACGTGTTTATTAATTTTTGGTTGACAAAGCATTAATATAAAATTATATGTTATGAAATGGTGTGGGTGTGTACGTTCGTGTATATGTGTATGCGCGTGTGTGTGTGCGCGAAAGCATGCGCATTGTGCAAAATGCTTACCCCTGTCTGTACGCTTATATGTGTAAAGAATTGCGTAAGCGTAGGCACGTGTAAATATGTATGGGTGCATGTTATGCGTTTTCTATCTCCTCCTCAACGTATGCACGAATTTAGATGACTAAATGATATTTGCCACGAATATTATGTAAGTTCACAGTAAGATTAGACATTATTTAGATTGTCACTATACGTATAAAACGTTATTGAAAACATTGACGTAATCTATTATTCCTTCACTGTATGGCGGTAATTATTTTATTTAATTTAATAAAATATTTACGTTTGTATAGTAACTGCAGTTTCTATTAGTATCCAGAGCACTTGGATGCAAATCCGATAGAGAAAATTTGAAAAAGTAATATCTAACGTAGCACAACTTTTCTTGTAAGAAAAGCTTGCAAAATTGCTAGTGTGCTTGTAACTATACATGGTATATCATTAATCCATTAATGAAAATATGAATTATGTGTTGAAAACAACAACATAATTACAGGTCGATATGGCACTGGGAAGACTTAGTTTAGTAAAGTACCACTCAGGTTTGATGAACAGAAAAGGAATGAGTTTTATTTACAAAACTGCATCATTTTTACAAAATACGCCTAGTCAATGAAGAGATGAGAATATTTAAATGGAGATAGAAAACAGTAAAATTTGATCTGCAGTCTCGCAAGTCTATAAAAAAACGATTTTAGTAATTGTAACATTTTAATTACAGTAGAATAAAATACATTTGTGCGGATTTTATGTACAGAACTTTACACTATCAAGGTCTCCCATCACGGCGAACGCACGCCTTAAAGCGTAAGCGGGACGCGCCGCAGAGCGTCAACTGAGATGGCTCTCACTTTTTCCCTCATTTTAGCCTTCAGCTGCTCCAAATTTATAAGTGCAATTCAGAAACTCTTGCTTTGAGATAACCTCATAGAAAAAAAGTCAGCTGGTGTTAAATCTGGGTAGCCAAATAATGTCTCCAAATTGGTTTAGGCCTTTTCCCAGAAATAGCTCTCTAATTGTGTCCATAGAAACCCGAAGTCTATGGGCAGTGGCCCAATCTTGCTAAAACCACACATCTCAGTCATCAATATCCTCCTGTCATAGCTGCCGCTCACTTGTCACTACACTGCTTGCTTCACTCTGTAAACATTGCACCGCGGTCATTAAATCAGAGTCAATAAAGGTCTGCTAGGAAAATGGCTATTTGTATGTCTGTATAATATCTAAATTGTGCACCATACTGTAACTTTAGGGCTATGTAATGCTTTCTTATACTTTTCTTTTGGATTCCTGGTAACCAACAATGACAATTTTGACTATTTACGTAACCTTCAAGATGGAAGAGTGATTTATCGCTAAAATAAATATTGTCCATCCCATTTTCCTCTGAAAAAATGTCTAAAATTTTCTGACAGGAAATTTTCCGCTTGTTGTAGTCTTCAGGTATAATTTTTTTTAAGCAAACTGAGTTTTAATTGGAGATGTTGATTTAAATCTAAAGTCAAAATTCTTTGAAGACCTGAATGATGGATATTTAAAGAGGTAGCATGTTTTCTAACTGATCTTCATGCCCTTTGACCGCAGTGACCAGGCGGTTGATGTTTCCAATTGATCGCAGAGTTCTATTATATATACTTGAATGATTTAATTTGCATCCTGTCGCTTTGAAGTTTGTTACCCACAACTTGATAAACTGAACACTGGGCCATCATTTAAACGCCAGATTTCAAAATTATTACTAAACATACGTCGTGCGTCACTAACGCAAAGAAACTCTCAACATGTAATTTTTTTTTGTTTTCAGAATAGTTTGTTTGACTAGATTCGTGATATGGCATGTACGGGCATACATTCAAAAATATGGAAAATATACGATATTTTGTTGCACTGCATTTAGATGAAAATAATAAAAGTATGTTGATACCTATAACATGGACTTTATCACGTATTCTAACATATCTAACTCCGAATGAAAACTATGCAAATACACTGAATTGGGTAAAACAAAAGAGTTGGTGATTTTGACTCGGACCTTTGTTCCTAAAAATTTTACAAAATGGTACCAATTTCACTATTTTTTAATTATTGAAAGTATTATAGTTTTATCACGTTCTGTTCAACTTCTTTCTTTTCACAATTTGATAATAGTAAAAAAAATTATTTTTTTAAGATAACGAGTGTACTCCTAGAAAAAAATACTATTTGCTAATAATCATAACATATTATGATTATTTTCAAATAATAAAGTTTTTATAACATTATCTAACAAGGAGTTAGGCATCATTTGTTACGTAGTAAAAGCGCAAAATCTCAGCTGGATAGCGAATTTCGCTATGCCCCGTAAAACAGGATCACGCAAATGATATGAACTTAAGGCCGCCTTACGTGTTCGTATTTTATGAAACTATAAAACTTCCATTCCATCAATGGGACATTAAGAAATTGATATTTTTCTATATATTTTACGGTTGGTGATAGCAAAAATTCAGTGTCAAAATGCTAAATTTATTTAGGCAGATACTATTAAACAATGGAAAAAAGCAATATTGAATATTTAAAGGAGAATATTCTAATTGAAAAATTAGAGACTTAATTTTTTATAAATTATATACTTAGAGCTTCATATAATTGAAATGAAAAATTTATATTAAGAGCTTTAAAATTTTATCGGCGGTTTTGGAACTATTCGACTTTATATTACGTTAGCACCCAGAATTAGGTTAATTATGGTACGGGATGAAACCAGACTCAAATCTCCAGATCTCTTGTTTTGACAATAAAAAACAATGAAAATAACGTCTATTAGCCAAACATGAAAAAAAAAATTAGAAAGGAAATTTTTTCTTGAAAAAAATATCACTGAACAACACAAAATTTAAAACTGTCAACTAGATAAGCCGTTTACCAAAAGTGTTAGCATAATAGTATAGATAAAGAATACACTACTGTGCGCGTGACCGATGGAAAGTAACCTCAAATGATCGATTAAATTAGTAAACGTTTCAAAATGTTAAAGTTGACAGTTTTACAGTTTTCTGTATCATATAAGATTCCTTAATTTTTTTTTTGAATGGATCATAGGTGATCATATTTTTCCAAATATTGAAAACGAAGTTAGTCTCTACTAAAATTTAATTAAATTGAACCCTCAACCAGTTTTTTAATGTAAACAATTTAGCTCTATTCTAATTTTGGCTAACAAAATTCAGTTTAAAAATTTTTAAAAATAAAGCTACAAACCATCTATTCATATATTTATGCATTGTAATTAATTTTAACGAAGAACACAAAACAGGAAGAAATACATTTTTTCTGTATTAGATATTTTTATTTTTAATTTAAATATAATATATGTAAGATTTTACAAAATTTCACACTATTATGTTGCATTCGGACATCCAAAAATATGTATGGTTTTACGAAATTGATTGTGTTGCATTCGCACATCCAAAATGGTTGCTTAATATATAGATTTAAATACTTTAATTGCTTGATAAAAACGCGTTAATTAATTACACTGACTAGAAAAAGACGTGCTAAATACCTACTGAAAACATATTATAATTTTAGGGTAACCTCAAAAGCAAAAACGGAACTCTTGTAAGATTCAATTCTCCTATTAAAATTCCATATATGTGTGGGACATCTTTTCAAAGACTTCATTATAAGGGTCTCGTAAATATTTTTTTATAAGAGATCAATTTTACAATAACCAAAATGAGTACCGAGTAGCTCCGTTTCCAAGAAAATGTGGCTTTAAGTTGAATCGGGACACGATCATTCAATCGTTACGCATGAATGAGCGAAAATTAGGTCATCGCTCAATTTTTATTCAAGTCAATTGTTTACTCATCAGTCTAGTTGTTTACTCCAGTCTAGTTGTTTACTCATAGAATGTCGACCACATTATGCAAATATATTATCAGATATTGGGACGGACAAGAAGGACGCACAAAACTGAAAGTTGATAACTTCATGGTTGAGTACTCCCTCTGACATTTTTCCTACTTCTAATAAATAACAAAAATCGAAATACCACCTTAGTAATTAGATTCTGATCTAGTTTATTTTTATGTTTAGATTTTTCTACCATCGTAACCACAATCTCTTATTGAATTAATTACGGTGCTTGGAGATGAGACCATTATTTTGAACTTATGTGTAGTTGAGTTTCCACAAACAATGTTCATATACTGGCTACCCAGTAACTGTTATGTCATCTTCTTGTTGAGAAAAATAATATATATTGTCATAATTGATGCTGGTTGTACCTATAAGTTTCATTAAAACTTGGAAATATGTAGGGATCAACCTTAAACTATGGATCTCAGATCGTTATGGAAGCACTGAATTACCATTAGAACTGAATGTAATCATTTCTCTAGTATAGTTGTTATAAGATAATATCTCCTTCTTACTTAGCATTATAACGATAATAATCAATATGTTTCGGTATTTTCACATAATTTTTATTTATTATAAATCTAATTTTAATAAAATATACTCGATAATACAGGAAGCGTTCGGTAATAGTCATTTAAGTTTAAGGTATTAAATATTTCAGTTTGATTTAAAAACTAAACTGTCCAATTATAATTAATTTGCAAAAATTGCTAACAAATTCTGAATAAGTATTTTGTTGAATTACGTCTGCGAGACGGTAAATTCTGTATCTTAGTTAAAGATTACGAGAGATCAAGCGAGATGATTACATCGATTTCACATTTCGAATTTCTAGATACTTTTTTGTTACTATCATATATGTGATATATTGAAAGATTCTATTAATCACAAGTATTCAAAATTTTGTTTAGTAATAAGTATTTTACAAATCATTAGATAATTCAAGATGGTAAGTAAATGTGTCTTATTCAGGTTCATGTACTCTCATGAAAATTCACATGATCCGTAGTAAGTATAGTAAGGTTTTTTTTTTATAAAACCGTTCTGAATCAAGGAATAATTCGAAGATTTTAAATTCACAAACTCATACATATTTACCAGACACAAAATTATAATTGTGATGTACATAAAAATGATCTTCGCGCAACATATTCATTTGAGGACATCAAATAGCACTAAAAACACCATCTCATTACAGAGTAAAAATTAAACATGTAATGACGATTATCGATTGTATTATGCGTAAAGAAAATATGGTATAACATACCACAAGTTAAGAAGAACCGATTAGTTTTCTACGGATTGGAAAACTAGTATTATAAAAAAATAAAAATTTCTAGGATGTAATGAAATGTTAAATTTTACACCGAAACGTAAGTATGAAATACAATAGTGTAAGAGATTAGAACCCATACATTTATTATGACTAATGAAATAATGGCATGTATATGAATATGAAGGAATGCTCGCTAAGTATTCATTACTTGCCTTTCACTCGCTATAACCCGCTCAGTTATAGCGGTTACCTCACGCTATGAACTCTGACAGTCGGTGAGAATGTGTACTAACACATACATATAAATACAAAAGCGAGTGCTCCTAAGCACGTATATATATTTATGACTACAATATCAATTATAAGCCATTTCAAATTAAGTAAAATGATACAATAAAAATATTCAGGCTGTATATATGTACAAGAATAAAATATGTATAGAGCTAATAAATTCATAAGAGAAAATTTTACTTGAGAATTTTGCGAAAAGTGGTAAAATGTGTTGTATTTTATTCGAACTCCGTTATTCATGAAATCGATGCTCTGCCACCTGATCTTGTACCTTCCATTGTCGCCTATAGCACAAGGCATTAAATACTACCGTTGCTGAGCCGTGACACGTGTTATAAAATTTTGGGCAAACACTGTCAGATATCGAGTTCTTGGAATATGGATGCCATAGTCTGGAACTCAGTTATCGATACTTTAAATATTCTTCTCCAATTCTTTATGGTGTGTCTATTTTTTTGCCCTTCTGTTCACTAAGTGGTGACGTCTCTGCGTAGAGAAAAATGGAGAACGTTAATGCCCGAACGAGTCAAATTTTGTTTTTTTTTGTGTTCTTACTGGTCATCCATATCTTACGCAAATTATTCAATTTAAATATTTAAGGTTACATTGTGATTCAACTAAACTTTTTGTAAATATTGAGTTTATTTTGCTATGTAAAATATCATTCAATATTTTTTACGGACATGAATATATCGCAAATTACAAAAAAATACTTTGATTTAATAACTTATAACTTTTTCTAATTTCTAATTCTACATTATTAATATTTATTACTTAAATATAGGATGTGAGAAAAATTGAAGCTGAATTACAGCTTCCTACTTACGCTCTAGTGCTATTTTCGAGATAGACCTTGTGAGAAAATTAGTCATGAAGGCAAATTTGATGGTTTGCCATGTTGTTGTTATTGGTGCCTACGAGCGCGCGTGTGTGCGCGCGTGCGTCTCTCCGAAAGAAAAGCTTTCTCTCACACTCGATAGATACAATTTGCTCTCTGTACTTACATTCATAATATGCCAGAAAAGCGTAATTAACTACATTTTTGTATATTTTAGTACCTACACTATGAATCGATTGCTGTTGACTTTACGCTATTATACCACAAAATCTTTCCTAATAGCTCCTGGAGATTTCAGTGGCTTTAATAAAGCGACACCTTCACGGATAGTGAACACCGCAAGATATTCATGACTTAATTTACAGCCTGTACTCATGTTAAAAGAAAATCACCGGATATAGCTTTTTCATGTCTAGAGACTAATCGTATAAATGTCAACAAATTTTAGTGATAAAATATTTGTATTTATTTTACAGATGGAATATAGAATACTACAGACAAAGAAAGGGATTAGGGGAAATAGATATTTCTCTGTCAGGCAGTTATCAGTCACGCAGACTGTCGGCAAACGGCTAAAACAGATCCGATAACTTACGATTGTAGTACCTTCATTCATTTCGGGGCATGCCGTTTTGAAGATTATCGTTACTGTTATCTGGAATATTAATATAGGAAATAAAATGAATATTATATACACCATAACTAAGATTATATACACCATAATAATAAATACTCAATAAAACATATATTAAAGGTATTATATTCAACACTAACTTCTATTTTTGGAGTTTTTTTATGATATTCCAGATGAAGTGACAAAACTGTTACAATAACAGAGTTCACAGTACGCGAACGTTCAAAATATATGCTTTCGTGGCATTAAAGCCTTCTAGTGACATGTTGCTTAGTTACCGCGCTTATTTGTTTATCCATTTGGCTACTTTTTTATGTAATTAAATATGGCGATGAAATTTAATTACGTAATTCACATAAAACGGATTTCTTCGAAAGCTGGTAAATGCATTTTTTTCTATTATTAATTTCTTCCAAGATATTTTATATAGGTAATTTGGGGTAAGCTATTTCAAAAACCAACTTTATTTTTATCTCTAGCATTTCAGATCATAGAAACAAAACTTTTCCAAAAATCACTCATTTAAATACTTAACTAATATTTAAATTTAACCAATTATTACAAATTAAAATTGTAACTTTTATACAAATATTATTTTGTTCATGAAGATGTGCCCAATTTTAACAGAAATTGTATTGAAAACATATTAATACAGGCGGTTTGATTCGAAATCTGAAAAACTATTTTTAAGTCTAACCAAAAAATTATTATAGATATATTACAGCATTAACTTCATAATTTAAATTACATTTAATTATTCCAAATAACATAAAAAATATAGTAACTTATGCACCTTGGAATAAGTTAAATAATACCAGCAAAAATATGTTCTTATTTTTTAGACAATTAAATTGTTAGTGAAGTACGAAGATAAAAGAATTGAAAAGTAAAAAATAACAACATTTATAAGGCCATAATAAGTGATTATTCTTGAGCTGACGGGGCAAATGGTTTTCAAGTAACTTATTCAAATGTATTTTTGAATTTAAATGCAATCGGATTAAAGATGTTCAGGTAACAAAATAGGAATTTTCCAAGTTCTTGACAATTACATCCTAATTTTAATACCTTCAAAATATCTTAAAATATACATTTTTCTTATTTCAAGTAAAAATAGAAAAATCAAAATGCTTCACCACTTTAAATATCTAGACGTTGATGAAAAATTGTAGAATAGTTGACTTAATATAAATATTACGGAAACTGTAATGAGACTTGCATCCGCGACGAATTTCGAGAAAAAAATGTGAAATGACGTTAAGTTAATCCGGTTTCGTAAAACTATTCTTTTAAAGATTTCTAGAGTTTAACAATGTATTTTTTTTTATATCACCCCTTACATAAAGCGGGGGATAGCTTGTGCTACTATTCATGACTCCCGAACGTTAACTCAAAAACACTTTGTTCATTTTTCATGTGGGTTTCTGGCAATAGGCCCAAACCATGTCATTTCAGTGAAGCAACTCCTTCAAGGAATGAATTTATTTTTGTACGGATTTAACTCCTTTGTAAGTCTCTGTCTGTGAATTCTATGTATCCATTTTGAACCTTAAGGGAAGGCCTTTTTTTATTCTCATTAATTCAAATAAAAAAAATTACCAGAAAAGAATGATTTTTTTTGAACTGATCAAAAACTCTAGTGAACATCAGATGATTAATTTTTATATTAATCATGTTAATATTTGTCACTTAGTTGTTGTATAATATTAAAAATATTCTAAATTAGGAAAAGCTATTTTTAAATACTTTCATTTTGTCGTTTGTTGAAAACCGATTTATCGTGTTAACTTTCAAATTTAGCAGGTCAATGAGGCGAGTGAAAATATTAGATAAATAAATTAATGTTGTGATTCACAGCTTTTTGTCGGTCGGTAAACAATAGGAATATCTGTACCTACAACTGTAGATCAAATAACCTGAATAATATTTTTTGTGGAAAATCACATCAATTCATTTCGTCACTTTGAGAGTCTTCTGGAGTTAAAGGTTTAAATAGTTCAGGCATTCGTTTTAGTGTAGATACTGTCTTGACTGAGAGCCCAATTTTCTGTAATCTATTTTACTTGAAAGGCAATACCTCTCTATTTTCCTATCATAATATAAGTACTATCAAAACAAATGCCAACATTAAATTTAGAGTGCAGTCCATTTTTTTCCAAAAACTTATTCAGTTGTTTTAGTGTTTCATCGACGGTAGTTAGAAGTGACAGCTCTTTAAAAAATAAAACAAAAACTTATTTGATTGTACTTTAAAATATGTATCACATGTAAGCTATGAGTTGAAAACAATTTATTACATTCGTGCTTTTATCCATTTGTATGGCATAAATTTCTTTTTTTAATTGGCCTATTAATTTTTATTTGACGTTTAAAACTATGCTTTCAATTTTGCGACACATGGTATCATTAGACAGTAGTGTCGCATCAAACTGTTTAGCGATCGATTCGATCAATATATAAGCGCAATCTTTCGCAGAACATAATAACTATTCACCAATTGTATGCAGTTTTTCACAATTTGTTTTTCTTAAGAAATCTAAGAAAAATACTTCGACACTTTTTTCACTACTACCAGTAAGCGAAATAATTTTCTTTGGTCATTTCATGTTATTTCATTTTTTAATAAAATAATCCTTATCCTTAACAACAAAAGTAACAAAATAACAAAATTTTTCAACTGAAGAACAGAGAAAATATAACATACAGTATTATATAGAGTATATACATCAGAAGCAACCGTATCCGTTTATAAGATAAACACAAAGGACTCGCTAAAACTACTTGAGGAAAGTGCGACTATTTTTTTATAATGGTCGCGACAGACGCGAGTGAGAGACAAATTAAAACTTGCAGGCTGTGACGTGAGAACACGTCGGAATTGTTTATTTCCTCTTTTCAATTGAACAACTGATATATTTATTGTTGTAATAAATTTCTGGAGCTGTGGAAAAAGGAAATTTTTTATAGAACACTTTTGTATAACATTATTCAATACATTTGCATTTTTTGTATTATATCTTTACTGTACGACGGCGCGTGCCCATAAATAGAGCATCGCAGGCCACTCGTCACCTTATAGCATTGTATGATTTGCAGCGATCGCAAACGTTTATCGAAGCTCTCAAGCAAATAAAATTAAAAAAACAAAAGCGTGCTTTTCAGCGCGACATTATAAACCGCCAAATCAGCTGTAAATATTGTATATAAAGACACATGTAGTATTTTCTAATAATGACAATAATATTATTAATATCTCCACAATTACACCACATTAATGGTTTCTTATCTTGTTTAGTTAAACATTTAACGCAATTTCTACTTCGTGAATCTTAGGTTTTCTTAATTACCTTTATTCTGCACTAACCTGTTACTTTATTTAAAATTAACCAAGAAAAATACAAACTTGCTTTCTTCCGTTTTTTCCAATTTAAGTTTATTAAAATAAACAGTTAACTCATTATTTCGAAATGGGTTAATAAATAAAGCAAGACCTTCGTCTTCTTTGGTTTCTAGCTGATGACCCACGCTTGGCCGCAATACGTTGTCATACGTGTCGCGCAGCTTGGAGGCCTCGTTGACAACCGTTGTTTCTGACGTTGCGTTTACATAAATTTGTTTCATCAAACAATGAATGTCAAGGTAGCAGCACATGTTAATAAGCAATATATTCCGTTAATAGACGGTGTGTAATTTTAGAAACGGAAAATTAATAGATTTTAAATTTGTACCAAATGATACTTCATACCATGGTTTTGTTAATTTATAATTTTCATTTTCTGTCACATTGAAATTTATTAAGAAAAATGCAAACCATGTTTCTGTGATGATTTTTTTGAATACGTTAATAAATAAACCAGTATATTTATAAACATACGGTGTATAATCCTGAAAGAAGAAAATGAAATGTATTTAAATTCTGTAAAGTGAAATTTGATATCACGTCTTGGCCCATTCATCATTTTCGTTTTGTATCGTAAAAGCTACTTGAGGATTGACTCGGTTATTAAATTTAACGGAAGTAAATTATGGGGCTATAAATAACGCAATAAATAAAAGTGGCTCGGTGGCTGATTTTGTTGGTTTCAATTGATTTATAATTTCTTTAGTACGAAACATAAATTACTCTATATTTAGTTACGTAGCAAATTTGAAGAAGTATAATTATTAGAGATCGTTTAATGGTTAAAGAAAAATTTCTTTGCAAAGAAAGTATTTCTCTTTTTCACTAAAATCTTATAGTTTTACGTTACTTCTAATGTAATAACAAATTTAAATAAATCATAAAGTTTTTGAATATAGTATGAGTGAAAGTAAGTAAAAATTTCTTGAATATAATAACTGGAGCTTTACAGCTCACATATTACAATAATCATAAATTTTCAATTTTCTTCATTATATTAACTTCTCTTTTACAGTGCTCTGTTCTAGTATATTGTTAAGTTCTGTTGACATATTGCTTGCGATATATATTAGTATATATAGTTATTTTAATAATAAGTATATAATTTATCCATATTAATATTTTTATAATTTAATATATTTTGGTTTTTTATTTATCCTTACCGATGAAGGTCTATGGTTAATAACTAAGTATGGTTGATATACACGGAATGCAGTTTCACTGTTTATTTGAAAATAGTTTACTCTATCATTACTTTATATATTACCACCCGAAGTACTCTACCGAGCATATTAAAAATTTATTGCTGTTCAGAGTTTACTTAGATATTTGAAAATATATTCCCATATATTTTTTGAGATTTTCAGGAAACTTTTAAAGATTTTGAAGATTAATTTTTTGAAAAAAGATAAACGTTTATTAAACGAACTATATAATATGATTTAAAAAAAATTAAATGATCGATTGCAAACAATGGTCACGTGGATCTTTCCAGATTTACTCTGCCAGCTGTACACATCTTTTGACGAAGATTTGGTAAGATGTGATCTATTATTTGCATTTATACCCTTGTCGGCTCGCCCGTTAGACCCTCGCTTAATACTGGGTATACACCTTAAGGTGTATATCAACTAAATAATAAATGACTACATTTATGGCCTCGTCGATTCACACGTTTGGCTTTTGATCAAAATTTGTTTCTATATAGTTAAACAATTTTACCTGATCTATATCTTATCTTATCTTAAGCACATTTTACTCTGACACACACAATAAGGTCTCTTCAACATATTATAAATATTCTGTTCCATTTTTAGAATTTTTCTCTTCATACCTTACGAATAGAAAACAATACATACAAGTGGGTAACTTTATACCCGAGATTTACTTTAGACGATCCGGAGTGAGCCAGAGTTGGAATATCGGGTTCGTTGTTCGTTATTCGTGGACGACATGAAACTTTTTAAACAAGTCAAGGATGGAACCAAAGTCAAGTCAAGGATGGAACAAATGACGAATGGTTGCAGCGTGACATCAGCGACGTTATTCAGTGTAGTGCAGGAAGCGTCTCACGGCTTAAGGCAAAAAATATTCAATAGTAAGGTACGGCCAAGCACACGCTACTATTAAATATGAATATACGGTCAGCCAAATCTAACTTCATCTTCTGTATGAGGTCATTGATTTGAGAGTCAGATTTGATTCTCGATTGACGTGTCGTGGGTATATGGTGGATGTAGAAAAAATCCTTTTGGAAACTTGACTTCAATTCATCTGCTGTACACTTCATTTGTACAAAGACGATTAGAATTTGGTTTCATTATTTAGAGACCAAGCACAGCTTGATGATTGAAAGTGTGGAAAAGAGGTTCCTCGAATATCTACAGATATCCAAGGAACCTCTTGAGATAGTATGATTAATTCCCCTTTTAAGACAATATCAGAGAGTATGGTTACTCTCCCTTTATATTTTATACTGATTTCCTCTTGCCTATGCTGGGTTTCCATTCCTTGGAACTCAGAAGAGACTTTGTGCTTATAAAGTTGCCTTCCAGCTATTAAAAGGAAAAACTTACAGGCACAGAGTTTTTCCTTATTAAGTAAACTTTCATTCTTCGTACCTATAAATTTTGCTGCTTTCACGTAATCATCACATGTTTGCTGTAATATCCTTTTAACCGAATTATATCGGAACTTTCCACTTTACGACGGAATCCAACTTCTCAACAACCTGATGGCGGTCGCACGAGAGTGTGATTTGTTTGTGATATGCGAAACTTACTTTACACTTGTGATTTTTTATGAGAAATTAAATTAAATTGGTCGATGTGTGTCGTAGGTATGCTTTATATTTTTTTTTATTTATTCATACCATTATATTTTTTTTATTTATTCATACCATTTTTTTTTATTTATTCATATTTTTTTTTATTTATTCATGGAAATGTATGTAAATAAATAAATAAATAAATATCTTGGCACAATCTCACACTTTTATTCAAATCGTAAACTATATGTAGTAGCATTAGTATGTCGAAATAAATTTAATTTTAAGTTGTATTTCTGGTTCGTTACTATCGTTTGCCTTAGACTAAGAACTGATGTTGCCATGTAACATATACTCTAATGTAAAAATCGGATATTGAATATATTTGGCGTTAATTTTGTAGAAATTAATTATTCACAATTAAATGAAACTACGTGATGTAGTATTTCTACTTTCTTTAATTTAGTATGATGTAGTATTATTTCTACTTTCTTTAATTTAGAAATTAAAGAAAGTAGAAATAATACTACATCATACTAAATTAAAGAAAGTAGAAATACTACATCACGTAGTTTCATTTAATTGTAAAAATCGGAATAGAGCATTCTTCTATGTAATCGGTCTATCGCCGTCTCAACCCGTGTTCTTTCAGCTACCTTTACTATGTCGTTGCCCCATCTCAGGTAGGGTCTTCTTTATTTGGGTTTTATTTTTACGAATAGCAGTTTGTTAGTATTGTAGCCATCATTCATTTGTAGTTCTTTTCATACACCCAGCCCATATCTATTTTCCTTTTTGGTTTGTTTCACTTCATCTCTTGCTTTTGTTTCCTTTATTACGGTAATCTTCTCTATCCGAACATTCTATCGTCGACCGACATAGCTCTTCATATTCTATTTTTACATCTCTACATATTCTTTCTATACCAATATATATATTTTTCTATGCGTGTATTTTGGTCGAAATTTCTAAACGTAAATGACAAACTTGGAAAAAATAAGCTAATAAGTTAACATGAGATCATTATTATTGTTTTTAACGTTACTGATAATTATAGTTTAACTCTAAATAATTCCTTTCGTGACCAATATATGGACCGCATATTTCCCCCCTTGTATCTATTTCTTTATCTACACAAGTGTTAAATTATGTAATATGTCTAATATAGATTTACTCTCAGAAATATTCTAAAATTAAGGATAGATGCCGGGTTCAATTTATTTGTCGATTATTATTCACGACTTTTATATTCTCACCATCTATTTTTAATTTTCTCGAATTAGTGGCTCCATCCTATATTGTGACTCCTTTTGAGAATCACAATATAGGATGGAGCCACTAAATCGGATATGATTCTGAGACAGATAACTTCTATACATTCTCAAAACAATATTTTTTTCGGTCTAAAAAAAGTCAGAAAATGAAAAAAACACTGGATTTTCAACCATCACACTCAAAATGTTGTCTCTTAAACGTAAATTATAAACGTCTCTTTCAAATCACTTTTCAATTAACTTATTTTATAATTACTGTGCACTAATATTTAATTTAAAAAAAACATCCCATAAACATGGAAATTCTAATACGTGAGTAACAACACTACCTTCATTGGACGAGTTTTAAAAGATTCCATATTGCATTCATATCGTTTTATTAATTCTTATGGAAACACGCATTTCAGAAAATTTATTGTAAAATACATAAGTGCGTTCACCAAAATACATACTCGCGTGTACCTATACTTACAATATCGGTTCATTAAAACGATTCTCTTGATTTGAAATCACCATGGCTGTAAGAAACAAAAAATTCCTCCACACATGTAATTAATCTTTGCTTATTTATACCTTCCTAAACAATTAATCCGTCTTCTTCTTTATCTTGTTTATTTTCTAAACCAAAAGAATATTTAATATTTATAAGTTATTTATTGCAAATTTATTCAGTTAGAAACTAAAAATAGACACGGAAAAATCTTGGTTTTAAACAAAATTTAATATAACTAAAGGTTATATTAATTTAAAAGTTTCAAACGATAAGACAATTTTTCCAAAACATTTCTTCTCGATTCCTCTAATCATATTAAATAAACAATTAAGAAGATATGTTATCAAATATACGCTTCCATATATTTATTGAATTGTATGTAAACACATACTTAAATTTGTTTACCTTTTTTAACAGCAAAGAAATATAAAGAACAATAAATTTATATAATTTTAAGTTAAATTAACCCAGTGGCTAACTCCGACATATTTAAAAAAATAATATGCGAGATTGACTTTCGCAAGAAAATAACTGCCGCGTTGTTTACTTTATTTTAATTTTAAATACATAATTACGTATGAATCATTTGGAAGAGAGGTTGTTCTCTATTTGAAACCTGTTATTAGAATCTCGTTCCAGCATCCATCATTTTTTAACTTTTGTAACTTTCTGTAAAGCAAAACGCTTCCAAGGGACTTCCTCTCTAAAATTCAATCAAGAATTTTACAATACGGCCAGCTCATATCTATTTTTCTTTTTGTTTGTTTCACTTCATCTCTTGCTTTTGTTTCCTTTATTACGGTAATGTTCTCTATCCGAATATTCTAGAATTCAAGACTTCCTGTCTAGAATTCAATCAAGAATTTTGCTTGCGACGTTTCTGATATGGTTCGCGAGCCTATTTCCTGTATGTACACAGCTTTCCCAGTTTATCTCTTCTGACAATTATTCTCAAATAGTTTCCGGTATTTACTTGTTATAGATTAAGAGATAATAATTTATCGTCGCCATGCATTGATCATGAAGCATACAACATTTGACACAACGACGTACCGCGAGGACTAGTATCCTGGTTAGCTGTAAAAGATTTATCTCGTAACAATAAATCCGTCGTATCTATCAATTGGATACATTAAATTACATAAATAAATAAATACAATTTTATTAGAGGTATAGGAATAATACAAGTACGAGTATAGTAATATTACGTGGAATGCCCTCAACATTACTATTTTTAAAACATGAACAAATTTTACATTTTTTAATATGATTTATTCTCTAAACATTTAACACTACAGCTTTTTGTATATATGACATTGGATTGAATAATATTAAAATTATGGGAATTGTTTTTAAATTATTGAGGAAAAAATAAATAGCAACTTCCGCAGTGATATTTTGTTGGAAACTTAAAGATTATTTTTTAATATGATTTATTACATTGGATGGAATAATATTAAAATTATGGGAGTTGTTTTTATATTATTGAGGAAAAAATAAATAGCAACTTCCGCAGTGATATTTTGTTGGAAACTTAAAGATTATTTTTTAATATGATTTATTACCTTGGATGGAATACTATTAAAATTATGGGAATTGTTTTTAAATTATTGAGGAAAAAATAAATAGCAACTTCCGCAGTGATATTTTGTTGGAAACTTAAAGATTTTCGTATGATCCCATGCAGATTTCTATTAAATTTGATACACTTGTATAAATTATAGATATGATATTAGTTACATCTATATATTCGTAGACGCCAATTTTTTTCTAATATGCTTGAAAAATGATAGATTTGCTTCACAAATGTTTCACACGTTTATGTCAAAAATCGTATTGTTAAATATCAATGTATATATATATATATATATATATATATATATACATATATATATATATATATATATATATATATATATACATATATATATATATATATATATATATATATATATATATATATCGCCAATTTCTTTATTATCTCTCTGCCTAAGCCCCTGAGCATAATGCCAAAGTTCAGTGATTTGCCATAACTATAATATCATCTGCAAATTGAAAGTGAAATTCATCTTAGCTTTTTGAGTACCACCGAATACATGTCGTTACTTGAAATCAAATACGACGAGCATTGAGAAGCCAGGAGCATATCAACCACAACACCACAGCGCAAGTGTGGAATAGCATACAAGGCTTTATACTCATAAATATTACCTAATAATGTACATAGTATTCGTTTTTCAAATAATCTTCTAAAGTGATTGTTCAAAGTGAGTAGGATCTGAGAATTTTGATGACAAGAAGTTATCCACAATAAATGATGAAAGGTTCGTGTGGTCGTGATCTATTAAATTTATTTAAAGGCAAGTAGATATTTTACAACTTTTGAACTGAGTTTAAATCTATTTTTTGTTGTTTTTTATTTTAAATGTATGCCTTTGAAAATATATTAAAAAACTTTTTAATTAGATCCCTTTGGGTCTTCATATTAAAACGATGGGCAAATATATATATATATATATATATATATATACATATATATATATATATATATATATATATATATATGTATGTATTTAAACGTAATGTTTAATTATTTAAAATTCTAAATTTTTAATTCAGTATTTTCTCGAGTAATTAAATATTTTGTGTATTATAAAATATTTTCTTTACAATCCAGTTGACCTTACTAGCAGCTTCATAGTCCTAATTAAAATTGCTAAATAAGTTGAAATAAAAATCACTATGTTTCAGCACAAAATGTTCTAACGTTTTAAAGTGTAAAAAGTCGAACTATTTCGGAGGATCTAACAATTTGACTTTGACTCTTTAAAACGTAAAAATAAAATATAAGAAATAAAACTGAAAATAAATTATTCAATGCGAAATACGTAATATTTTAATAAATAATACCTTGTGAAAAATAAATCTTCAGAATATACCTCTTTAAATTAATTTCTTAAAAATATGAGCAATTAGGAAGAATTTTTTTAGACTTTTAACAATTATATCGATTTGATTATTCAATGAATAAAATAAATTTAAATCTTTGTTTTGAAAACCAAACCAATGTTTAATCTCTTTTTTTCCGTCTGATTGCTGCATTTACAAGAATTGTTAATATGGGCCAGCGTGAAGGGTCCAAATGGAACGGTTACAAAGAAAGACATATTTTGCAAATTTACAAACAATTAATATAATTAGTAAAATAAAAACAAGATGTTTATGTGTTTTTCGTGTATCTTAACGTTAAATATGGGTCTAGACTAAGGCCATCGAAACTTTTTTAACATTTGGGCCAAATTGACAATTCAAATATTACTGGCAGGCCACTGACTAATGACGGTTCCTATTTTTGTTACTTTTAATACCAATAAGCTTTAAAGTCTTATGCAACAAAAAAAATAAACTTTCTGAAATTGTCGTTTATTAAAATAATAAAATAAATAGCATCTACTGTCAAATAAACTGATTGTGAAAGGATTAATAAAAATTTGTAAGTTTTGTTATGTACTTTCAAGGTGCTAGAATCTGTTCTCAAACGACTGTAATAAATATTTAATTTTAGCTTTTGGATTTAGTACAGTAAATATTTAGCATCTCTTTCAAATCCTTAAACATGGAAAAAGGGTCAATATTTTCGTTGGTTAAATTAATTAAAACAGATATAATTTAGCTCTGAAACCACTAACCCAATCGAACACAGTCGGAAGGGAACAATTTTACCTTGTAATTTCGCTATTAGCAAAGATTACCTATTTGGGGGGCTATTAGCAAATATTAGCATCTTTGCTAATAGCCTACCTGAAGATGTTGTATTACAACAAAACTTAGGTCGTGGTCAAGAACTTAAAGAAAATAGAAATAATACTACATCACGTAGTTTCATTTAATTGTGTCAAAGTTAAAGTTGACAAGCCTTCACTTTCACGAAACACTATTACAAGACGGGTAGAGGAGATGTAACTTAATGTCATTAATCAGATATAAGAGATTATAATAAGGTGCAAATCCTTTTCATTGGCATTAAATAAAACTTTAGATTTAAAGAGTAGGTCTCTGTTGGCTATTTCTATCCATTGCGTTAGTGAACATTGGAATATAGTTCGTGTTTGTTAGAATTGTGTCAGTGGTAAAGAAATTAAACAAAATAGAAATAATACTACATCACATAGTTTTTCCTGGGGGAGCCGTACCCCTAGGAAACGCGTCCCCAAGGTGGCGGATAGGGGAACGCTCAGCAGATATGCCGGGTAGAAGGGAAATAATATACCTTCCATGGATCAAACAGGCCGGAGAAGAACACTCCGTTATCAAATCCCTGCAAAGAGCTTTTTCAAAATATGTGAAGGCGAGGTCTATGCAGTGCTGTGCGTTTAAGCTGGAGCGCTCAGAAAGGATAGTGGCGGTAGAACCCAGAGCAGAGTCAACGGCAGCGCTTACACTTGAGCATAAAAGTACAGTCTTGGCGTCAGGTGACAACCGGCCGTAAAAACATATAGTCAAACATCTCCACCTCGTAAATATGAAGAAAGAAAAAAGAAAGACAGCAACCAAAGTTAGGGCATCCCTGCAAGCGAACTATGAAGATTATGCTAGAGCGTCCCCCATAAGCGACGGAAAATATGACAAACATGCAAATCCGCAGGTGCATAATTCTCAGTCTCGAATAGGATTAGCCACGTGGAACCTTGGTACTCTCACAGGTCGAAGCCAAGAATTAGCAGATGTGCTAAAGGCTAACTAATATGTTAACGGCTAAACTAATATGTTAACGACTAAGCTAATATGTTAACGGCAAATTAACATATCTTGCCTATAAAAAACAAAATGGAAAGGGGCAAAGTCATGAGATCTAGGACTTGGCAACCAACTATTATATTACGGCGCTACAAATACTTGAAATGGAGTTCCAATAGTGTTGGACTCGAACCTTAAGCAAGGTATCATTAATGTTAACAGAAAAAGTAATAGACTCATAGCGGTTAAACTAGCCATGGATAAACAACCACCCCTCATATTATTTCAGTGCATGCACTGCAAACTGGCTGCTTCGATAACGAAAAACAGGAATTCTGGGACGATTCCGACGATCTACTCAACTCAATATCACCTGGGGAGTTGAAATATATTGGAGGTAACCTAAATGGACACGCAGGCAGTTGAATAAAGCCTATTACGAGATCGTGGGTCAGTTTGGGTATGGCATCATAAATAAAGACGGTGAACAAATATCAGATTTCCGTATGAAACATAACTTATCCGTCGTTAACATATACTTTAATAAGAAAGCAGAGCACCTTATCACATCCCTTAAGACATTTAAAGACTGCAAGGTGATACCAAGCGAAACCCTGACTACCCAACATAGAATTTTAGTGGGATGCATTAAATTACCCAAACCTATAAAACACCACAAAATCAAAATCCATAAAATAAAATAGCACCTATTGCGCACTGAAAAGGGGAAAGAACTTATAAACAAACTCCAACAGACACTAATAGAAGATATGGAAAATGATAACACTACCACAGCTGATGATATGTGGTTGTACTTTGAAACATTATATAAAAAAGAAACCGAAGAAGCCCTTGGAATATCAAAAGGGAGGCTAAGTGGTGACAAAGACCCCAAGTGGTGGAACCCAGAAGTGAAAGACTCTTTAAATCCAAAAAATCCTACTTTAAATAATGGCAAGAATCAGAATTAGAAGAAGATCACATGCAATACAAATCAGCAAAAAAGATGGCTAAGCGTAAGGTAGCGCAATATCAGTCTGATGCACGGCAACTCTTTTATTCTAAACTTGAGCAGGCTAAAAATGACAATGAAATATTCAAGCTTGCGAGTAATAGACATCAAACCAGTTTAGATATTAAGATCAATAAATATATTAAAGATGAATATGGGGTCCTACTAACAGACAACAACAAAATAAATGTGAGGTGGGGTCAATACTACCACCAATTGCTTAATGAAGAGTTCCCGAGTAAACCATTGGAAAATGCCCCAATGATACAAGGTCCAATTCCAAAAATAAGCGTTGACGAAGTTGAGAAAGCAGTCAAAAAGATGAAGAACCATAAAGCGGTAGGTCCAGATAACATACCTGCAGATCTTTGGAAAGTGCTAGGATCAGCTGCCATACACTAGCTGACAAAACTTTTCAATGCTATCCTAATCAGCAACAAAATCCCGGAATCTTGGCGACGTAGTTTTATTGTGCCCTTCTATGAGAACAAGGGAGAAGTAAGCGACTGTGGAAATTATAGGGGTATCAAGTTGACATCTCACACGCTAAAAATTTGGGAGCGCATCTTAAACAACCGTCTCAGTCATCTTATATCCGTATCAGAAAATCAATATGGTTTCACATCAGGTAGAGCCACCACAGATGCAATACAAGCTCTTAGAGTCCTCATGAAGAAGCACAGGGCCAGCAAAGAAAATCTTCACATGGTTTTCATAGACCTTGAGAAGGCATTTGATAGGATACCGCGCAGGTTAGGCTGGCAAACTATGAAGGCGCAAGGAATACCAGAATACTACATCAATCTGGTAAGAGACACATATGAGCGCATCAGCACACAACTAAGAAGTCTAGCTGGAGCCAGTGAACCATTTGAAGTCAAAGTTGGAGTACATCAAGGCTGGGCACTAAGCCCGCTCTTGTAAACAAACGAAATGAAAATGCTACGATGGGCAGCGGGAGTCCAAAACTTGATAAAGTACGGAACGAGTACATTAGAGGATCCTTCAAGGTCGCACCCATAGTAGATAAGATGGTGGAAAGTTGTTTGCGATGGTACGGGCATGTGATGAGACGGGACGAATGTAACGCCGTAAAAACTGCCCTGGCTATCCCGGACACAAAAAAGAGTAGAGGAAGACCACAGGCCACGTGGTGGACAACCGTTGCCAAAGATCTGGCGCGGGCAAACTTAGATTTAGGGACAACCCGAGATCGTCTGACTTGGCGCCGGAATACGAGGAGGGACGACCCCAAATAAAGGAAAGAGGTACGGAAGAAGAAGACTACATCACGTAGTTTCCTTTAATTGTGAATAATGAATATCTACAAAATTAACGCCAAATATATTCAATATTTAACTTTGACGTTTTTATCGTCACAATTTTATGCAAAGATTTTCAAAGCCTCTATAACAATTTCTCCATCGGAAAAAAAGCTCCTTCTTTTTCGCTAAGAGCAAAGAAATTTCGTAAGACGTTTTTATCATAGATTCAATTTCGTCGTGCCATTTAAATTTAACGAAAATATTCTGTTAGTTGAATAGATTCCGTTTCTTTTTCACTAAAATCCTCTCTAATGACACTACCAACAGGACACTCTCAAAATTATTAAATATGCATATAATACTTTTCTAAATACTTTGTTTGATGTGAGCCATACTTTAAACATATATTTTTTCACTTTATTGCTTGATTAAAAATTGTAATCAAGAAAAATTTAAACGTAAAAATCCAGTAATACGCTTAAATGTAAAAACAATCTGCAAGGGGAAAACTTAGACTAGGATCAACGATTAATGTATTTTTAAATGTCAAAGAAAATCCTTTTTAATTTTAATAAAAACTGACCAATGTTTGACCCACTACGGTTTTTCAAATTAAAACAGTTTTAGATAATATTAAAGAAAAATATTTAAAAACTATAAAAACAAATAAATAAGTGCGCGAACTCCTTTCCGACCAAAATTATACTCTGTGTTTCGATCGGTTCTCGAAATCGACCTTTCATGCGGTACAACCAATCACCTGACTGTGCTCAATGCGCGTTGTTTGTTTTGTTACCACGGCACGCAACACTCTTTCAGCTTGACGGGAATTTTGAAACTTGTTCACGCGGACTATTTACATTTCATTCGTGGGTCACATTGTGACCCGCGGGTATGGTATTGGGCAGCCTTGGTCTGGAGTTTTGAGTTTGAGAGAAAGGGGACTGCCCTATCCATTTGCAACTTAATTTTCAAAACTCTCATATTAATGAATAATTCTTTTTTAACATTACATTATATTAATTGTATGCGATATAATATTGTTCCTGGACATATTATTTTTGTAATAATCAGAAATTTGACCCGATTTCCATTCACAATTTTTGATGTGAAACATCTATAGGCGCAGGTATAAACCGGATCGTTGGCGTGGCGACGCTTGCCGTGGCGACGGGTCGCCACGCTGTACTAAGGTATATATATATTTATATATATATATATATATATAGTCTATATGTAGTAGAGTGTACGGTATGGCGACGAGTCGCCATGCGCAACCGACTACGCGATCCCCTTCTCACTCAGTTCGACGCTGTTGTTTACTACGGTACACATAACCTGCGCTTTATTATTTTTGTATTAATTGTAAATAAATGTTTATTAAATAAAGTCACCATTTTCTGTAAGAAATTCGTAATATTTTATTTTTTCATTATGCTATATTTAGTTCCTGTAATAATCTTGTCTTTTCTGCATATTACTTGTACGAACACGATGTTTCACATCCGCCAGGCGTCTCGTGACGGCTCACTGTTTTTTTTTATTTTAACTCTAACTTTCAACATTAACGGTTTCAAAATCAGGAAGAAGATATTTTGACATCTATTGCACACCTCGCCTTATTAACTGGCGCACAAGCCTCAAATTTTGACAACAGAAATAATTATGACTCCGATATTTTTACAAGTAACAAACCTTTAAAATCGATTTTTGGAGATTTCTTTAATTTCTTTAATACCTTTATAATGATTTATCTTTGAAAAACGACATTCGTCTTCGGCCATTTATCTGTACGTATGTATGTATAGTACGCATAAAAGTTGCGTATAAAGACCCGCTACAGGTCACAATTCGAGATCGATTTTAGGTAATTTTTTTAATCAAAATTTATTTATTTTTATTGAACTTGTTGATTTTAACGATACTTTGTTACATAGTTTCATTTTTATAAATAATTTTCTAAAAAACTACCCTTTTTCGTGCTCGCTGCTGTTGCTCGGTGACAATTTTGTGCCCATTTTCTTGCTCCTTTTTTCTTGTCCCTGCTCTATTTTACTTTTCCTCAAATAGGTATTTCACCATAGGCGCAGTCAAATTTAACAACTAATCTTCCATGCAAGTTTTTCTCCAAAAACCAGTTCGAAAGATGCTAAACTTCTCATAAATATGCTAGAATAATAATACCATATCAGATCCGAGATTTTACTTAGTATTGCTTGATTGGAAGTACCATCAAAACCTTATTTACTTATTAATGTCAATTCTTTAAAGTCATCGTCAAGGTTTGCAGAGCCATTATGTTGTTCTGTTATCTCCATAACCTGTTTTCTTTTAGCGGTTTATATTTATATTATTATAGCCATTATTTTCACTACCTATTTCCTTACAGGGTTTCGTACCTATTGTCTTATAGCCATTGTCTTCGTATCTATTTTCTTTTATTATTTGCAAAAACACAAGCACGCACGCATGCACACTCGCACGTACGCCCACTCGCATACAAGCTTACAGTGCAGGCGGGCGGACGTATCGTACGTACTAACATACGTACGATACGTCCGCTCGTCTACACGCCCGCACGCAAACACCTATGTATGTTTGGAGTTATATAATTGTCGTCAAATTATGTTTTCTGTACTTTCCAAAGTCGAAAAATTCTAATAAATATTAATAATTAAAAATATTGCTGTTTGTTTATTGGTATTAAAATATGTACCTAACAAAACTAACGTCGGCAATAAGTATTTGGCTGGTTTTGAATTCAAAGACTGGTTTAGTTTTAACAAGATCTGATTTGTTATCATGACGAAATTATCAAAAAGCCACACACGTTTTATGATCATTAAGTTAAGACGGATGCGAAGGAAAATATGCATATTTGCGAGATTTATTACATAACATTTTAGGTAGAAAACCTTATAAATATATTAAATGATAAATCGTCCTTCAACAAACGACCTTCATCGGTGTCGAAAATTTATTAGCGTAAATTAATTAACAGATTAAATTATATCCACATCATCCTGACTTAGATTTCTTACTCTATTTACGAACTCCTATTTTTTATTTGTGTTCTTCCCCTGAGGGTTGAAGGTTGGGTTGAATGTCACTATATTTTCTATCGGGAAATTTGAAAACAACGTAATTTGAAAGCAGCTTGGACCTGCCTCCAAATTTTATTCATGATAAACATCTTTAATAATTAATATAAGAAAATGATGTCCTTCGCTTTATCTAGTTATTAATTAACAAATTTGAGAAGCTATTTGAGAGCTGTAGATTTTTAAATTGGAGATTACAATTTGTATGACAGAAATTACGTGAAACATTTACAAAAATTTTACGAAAAATATTTGGTGAGAACTTTCCATTTTGAATGTAATTTTTATTATTTACGTGAAATTGAAATAAAGTTTAAACAAGTTAATTATTAGGAATTTTGTAAATAACTATATAAGAATTAATTATATTATATCTTATTAACGTATAACAAAGTATCGCCAGACCTACTGGCTTTTATAATATATTTTTTTTAAATATGAAATTACAAATAGGATTGTATTTGCAATATTGGTATTTTACAATATTGTAAAATCATGCCAAGATTGCACTTTGATTTTACTGTGCAAACACTATGATTTTACAATATTGGCATATGTGTAAAATCATAGTGTTTAAAATTTTAGGGGCGTACATTTTATTAAGCGTTTTACAATTTTAACGCATATAATAAAATACAATCGGCATACTGACCTGAAAACCGGGTAAGATTTTTTTTTATTTCAGAAACATATTTATCCTCTATTTCATCGCAATCATAAATAATAAAAATAAAGTCAACATTTTGTTTTGATCTATTTCCTAAATATATATTCAAGTAAACGGGAAATTGAAAATATATATATATATATATATATATATATATATATGTATATATATATATATATATATATACATATATATATATATATATATATATGTTATTTTTAACATTAAGAAATGCCGTTAAGAAAATGAAGAAAATTAAATTAAAAAAAAGTCCGCAGTAGTGACCGTTACAAATCAATAAATCATGAATAATTAGGACTATGACTTTCTGTATGGATATGACGGTATTATATAAATTCATATATAAACGGATTTTTCATAAAATCTCCGTACAAATTTTTCCTAAAAAGTATACAAGTCATCCGTTTCCATGCTAAATTAATTTGCGTGACATTCCCTTCGAGACCCTTCAAATTTAAAATTCCTAAGTATATGAAAATCGATCAGTTACCAGTGATTTAAAAAATCTTTCCCATTTCACAAACTTGGGTTACATCCTAGTTATGTACTGCCACAAAACATCGGGGGTAAATAAATTATTTAATGATTTTAAAAATATATTTATAATGACATGAAAATAATATTGAAAAATAATGAAATTTTAAATTAAACGTAATCCTCAAATTAAATTTAAAAATAGTATCAGAATTTATTGATTATAATAATTTTGAATCTAAGAATAAATCTTAATTGTAATTTTTGTTAGTAAAATAACATAGCTACTGTAATGATCTAGGTACCCTGAATTTAAAACGTCGAAACATTGAATATGTTCAAATGGAAACGGAGAAAGTCTTCTATGAATTAATCATTTAAGTTTCGTTTTATTATTATTTCAAATTTTGTACTTATATAGTTTAACTATATTTTAAGGATAGATTCTACCTCTTGATTTGTATATAATTTACGAGTCTAGGAAAACATGATATTTCACCCGATATTAGCCCTAGGCAATTTTAATTATGTCAATTGTGTCAATTTGTTTTTAATGATTACAAATTTGAATGTATATATTACCACATATTTTAAGTACTTGATAAAGTTATTATTATTGTGCACAATAACATAAATTATTATTGTAATATTTGCACATCATCCTTGCTATCTACTGAGGCGTAACAGAGGGTAGTTTTATTAATGGAAATCGCATGACTACTTCTATCCGAAAACATGTTACAATATTTGTCTCGTTAAGTGCAATACAACCCTAAACCATTCCATATCTATACCATGAATCCCTCACTTGGGCTCTTGTTAAAACTCTTTTTTAGGCGACGTTAAATTTTAGGGCAACCGGTTTGTTAATTTGTACACTTCTAGCCCGGACTAAGGAAAAAATTTCGAAATAGCCTTTATAAATAGGTAAATATAGTAAAAAAAAATATTTACAAGTTATTTCTGGGGGTACTTTTTAAACCAATAAAGAATCAAATAAAGGCAGGTTTCCTATGTGATTCTTTTACAAGCTCTCCTGTAAGAAATGTTAAATTTGTTAATCAATTTTCAACATCGTCAGAAATTAATTTATCTTCTTACTATTTTGAGGAATGATAGCATTTCCACCTGGTGATCTATTGGAATGGTTATTAAAAACATCGAAAACGTTAACACTTTTTGTTATGAAATTTAGACTTTGGCAAGAACTTGAAATTTTTCCAATTTCCGCACATCTTTGTAAAACGATTATCTGTATGAAATGAATTACTTATTTCAGCATCTGTATGAAATGTTTACAATTATTATATAGGAAGTTCGTGTTCATCTCTTGAAAGGTAAATAATGCTTGGAATTTACATTAAAATGTTTACATCTGTTTGTATTAATAAAATATTTCGTAATGGATTTTAAATTTAAACGAAACTTCTATCCTGTATCTTAAAGAAGCTACTTCGATAGAATCTTCATAAAAAAATTCTCGAAACAAAAGGTAATCGTGATACAAATTGTTACATGTTTTAGATAATTTTGAAAAATATATTATTGACGTAAAAAATAGAAGCAGGAAATAATTTTGCCCTTAAAAAAGTCATATATAAAGGATTATTGAAAATTGGTTTTCGCAAAAGAAGACTTTTTCTTTAGCTCACACACATTGAAACAAAAACTTATTTAAGCCTCACTGGAACGAAATTTTAATATCCACAATCCTTTCATATCCACTTCTAATTAAAATAGGTGTCAAGTTTTATGTAAATGATATGAACTTGAAATTTAATTTTTTGAATAATTTTCAAATGAAAATTTAGCACGGCTTACCTTGAAAATAAAAGGCAGTATATAATGGCTAAAACTATTAAAAACCAGGCCTCAACTTTCAGACAAATTCAATACATTTGGCAAGGGTTGCATGAAAACGTAAGAGATTTTTGGACATAGTAACCATGCCAAATTATAAAGTAAAACTAAAGTCACAAACATTCGATTTCTTAAGAGGCTCTTCAATTTTTTATATATCAGAGAAAAATGCAAATACAAACCATATTATTTTTTATAGTGTGCAAAGCCACATTATAAAGTAAAACTAATGTCACAAACATTCTAAAGAGGCTCTTTAATTTTCTGCATATTACTAAAAATGCAAATACAAACATTATTATTTTTTATAGTGTGCTCAAGCTCGTAGTTTCTTTACATAAAATTTATTCATAAATATGATAACAATTATTTTTGGCTTATATAAATATATTTTTAATCAACAATTTCTATTCGGTTGGATATCGATTTTCCTTCAAAGTTTGCGAAAATGTGTTATAAAAATGCAAATTATTTTTCAGGTAGTTTTTATATATGCCATATATATTTTTTCAAAACTTACGAGGGCTCCGAGAAGCCGTGTTATTATTAATAGGAATTTCCCGAATAAATTTCGTCACAGAAATAATTTCCTTTTATGTTTGGTCTGACTTAACGGTATATTTTTTGCAGATTTCCTTTTTTATTTTCGGCTAAGCAAATCTTTTAGCCAAGTCTAAATTGATTCTTACATAGAACACCTAGATAATAAATGACTACAAGTCGCAAGAGAATTCGATTAAAGAAAATATATCGTGGCTTAATATCTATGCAAGTATAAATTTGTTACTACCCCTAAACCACACAGAATATTAACTTCAAATGAGCAACACATTTTACTTTCATCTTAAAAGGATTCTAGCGAATATTTTTAAAAAGTGATGTAAATTTTCTCTGTGTATTTTAAAGAAATATAAAACACCTAGCATACATATCATAAGAAATTTTGACCTCAAATTAGAAACGTATGGAAATAAAAATGAAATAAAACAAATGGAAAAGTGTGTACATATGAGAAAAAAAAAAAAAAATATATATATATATATATATATATATATATATATATATATATGTACACGTATTTGTAAATGTATATGATTTGTATGTATGTGTTATACACAGCTCGCTGTTGTTTGCGTTAACCTGTATTACAAATTACGGCAAGCTGAAAAAAACGTGACCAAAAGGCTGAACGAGACGAATGTCTAGCGACCGAGTTAGTAATGTAGCATTCATTAGTGTAGTCGGTAAACGGGTAAACCGATGACAAAGGGCATAAGGTGGTAAACAGACGACGTAAAGTCGACAACCCATCACATTTCATCTCAAAATGTGCTCGTGTATCAATATATGTTATCAGAGAAATTGTACCCTGATTACCCGGAATTCCAAGAGACGGTCGGAAGCCGAAAACCAGCCGTGTGGTATTTATATATAATGCAGGTAGTAAATCTAGTATTTTCATGTGCAGTGATTCGTTATGATCTATTTTAATTATTTTACAAAAAACAAACATTTTAAAAGACGCAGTGTGCACACTGCGAAAAATAATATAATAATTGAAGCATTATTCTAAAAAAGACACATACCCACGTCTGTTACTTCGTACAGGTAGTCAAAAGTAATATGTGTAGATCAATGGATGTGGCAAATGAAATGTTTACCTTATATGTATACCTTCGACAAATTATGATAATCTATTTATCTAGAATTGACATTTCTATACTAATTTTTAAAATATTCATATATTTCGAAAAACATTCGAATAAACATTAGAAAGAAAAGAGAAAGAAAAACATTCGAATAATCAATAAAACATGAGACTTGTTAATAATGTTATTTTAACAACGTATTTTCTTTGGACTTTCACAAAATCATCAGTTTAATAAATAAGAATACCGATTCACACTTATAAATTTTGCGGGACAATTGGTGAAAAAAATAAAAATTAATTTAATTTTTTTTCACCAATTGCTAGCGGATGGCTGTAATTGACTAAGTTGTGGTAACGTAAAGCAATGGTTGTATACGAGTACGTACGCACAAGTGACAGGTTGCGATTCCGTACCAACTGTTCGAATGAAGACACATGTATATTATATTCAAATTGTTTGTTATAGATAAAAGCCACGTCGGACTAAGGCAGTTAAAAGAAACGTTAATGTATAGGATAGCTACAAGACAAAGCGTTATAACAATGTTATATATATATATATATATATATATATATTTGTTGGAAATATTAGTTTTTGTTTTGAAAACAACTAATGCTAAAGATTTCGCTAAACCACAAAACCAACTGAGCGAATTCGTTTTTAGTTTAGTCCACGTTACGACTTGGAAGTCGAATCCTCGATTAAATAAGTAATTGAACATGTTTCCTTGAAATACCTGTAAATTCCAATATGAAATAAACTAGCACGCTAGGTGTTAGTTTATTAAATACAATAGAAGATTTCATGTTTAAACCGGATTCTTTTTTATTTATTTTGTCTTTAATATAAAATATATATGCACACAAGTATACATTTATAAAAGAGTAATTACTCCCAGTAAATTAAAACTAATGAATATAAACTACAGGCTTCTAGGTGAATTGCAATAAATTGTATTTGCGAGAACATTGATGGCGATTTACTTAAATAAAAGAAACAATTATTTATTTTCACGACTCACGTCACGTATATTCCTGGCTCGCGTCAATGTCCCGTTTTATATGTAAAGAATTGCCAACAGCATTCAAAAATAATCATAGCTCTCATTTATTTAATTGATTAACATTTTGACATCCAAGTATTGTGCGTAAATATGTAAACGAATCTTTATGTTTTGTTACAATTTATTGTATAATTATATTTGTATTTGGTTATATACACAAATATTACTAGATATAATTTTCTTAAAAATTAAATAGTAACGTAATAATAATGAGGGTCGCAAATTCATATTTTAGTACGTCAAAATTGTAGTGAGGGTTTTTGTAAATCTTTATAACAGCTTATACTTAGATCTCACGTCCTATTTATCCATAATGCATAGTCAAGGTAGATGTTAAAGGGATAAAAATGCTTTGGTGGGTGTTGAAACACGATCTGTGCTTGGAGAGTGACAAAAATTATTATGAAATAAATATCCGTTTTGAGATTTACATGTTGATATGTTAGATTATGTGACCTAATTTTAATAGATATTAGAAATATATAAAAGTCCCGTTAAAACACGATAATTCATATCCATCCCTAAGTTCAAAATATCTAATATCGTTAGTGTTTATGAATAGAGAGACCAAATGTCGAGAGACGTACCCAAGTGATATCAGCTGAATTGTTTATATTGCTCGCTGACTACTATATCACCCATGATATTGAAATAGTTGAGAACAATACCAAATATCAGTCTCTTCTCCTGCTGACCTCTTGCGTATTTCAAAATATTTTAGTTTGTTCATTGTTTGAAGTACAAATAAATATCAACAATCTATAAACCATGTGTTTAAAGATGTTTAATTCGCAAATTATGATAATGTTAAGATAATTAACAAAGAGGTTTCAAAATCATATATTTGACAATTATATTGAAATTTCAATAACTGTAAGAGGAAAAATATTTTTGAGACGCGAGACAGACGTGTGTCTACTCCATCACGATATAAGTACTTAAATTGATAAAAATGGATGTGTATGGAATTTTAAGTGCCATTATGTGATAAGCGATTTTTAGTACAAGTAACTAGAACGATGAGTATTTCAGATACGCTTAGGTATATGTAAACTCTTAAATATTTAGGAAGACGTGCTTCTTGCCCTAAATTTTTAGCTGACGCTAGTAAATGTTGAAAAAAAAACGAGTGTGCTTTAGACCAAGCGACTGAAGTAAAACTTCAAATTCACAAAATATGAACTTTAAAATGAATTTACATTTTATTCACTTTAATTCAATTGTTTTTGGCCGGGCAAAGAGGCCGCAAATTACTATCTCGTGATCAAAAAAGCGAGATATCTTGACTAAATCAACTTCATATTTCGGTTGTGCGGAGTAGTTAAACCAGCGATATCTCAGTGATGACGCCAGTTTCTCGCCTTTGTAACCTCAGGATTTCATAGGCAGTGGACCCTATCGAGAGCCCAAGGTGTCGTTACGCTGTTGGAGACACGGCTTGCGAAGACGCAGATGTCCTTTGGCGTGTCCATTTGCCGTGGACGCGACCGCAACCATTCTAATTCGGCGATGGCGATAGGGTACGGTTTGCCGAAGTAATACTCGAATTTCTTCATGACCCCATGCAAACTCGATTTGTTTAGGGGACGGTTAACGGCTTCTCTCGCATATCCTTTAAGACTGCGATATGATCTCGCCATATTTTCCACTTCAGTAAGAGTTGCTAGCGACTCTTAATGAGCGTCTTTGGGTAATTAATATGGTGGTAAATAAGTGGTTTTTGGTACTAATGGTAGCCAGTCCTGATACGCACCATTGTAAGTAGGCCGTGACGGTGATTGCAGATGACCCTGTTCTGCTTCGGCCATTGAGTTTCCGTCTGGCGCCGAGATGTAGATGGTTTGTCTGCTGTCGGGTTGACTGTTAGCGCCGTTTGCTGTTGATGTGTTTCGTTCGCGATATCCAGTAGGGGAGTCAGGCTTTCGCTTAGCTACATGTCGACTCGATGCGCTGTATCCTCTTCTGTGATTACCGAATCGTCTTCATCTTCATCCATCAGTTTGGTCTCTATTACGACGTGACAAGCGGCGAATTCAACTTGCAGGCGTGCTAGTTCTTTCTTTGCCAAAGCATGATCGCGAGCTTTTTGTGACTTCGAAGTCTGACTCTCACAGTATTTTGATGATGTTTTATCTCAGCCGACGTTTCTTGTTGTAGGCGGCTTAATGGCGACACGTTATTGGTAATTACTTTTGTGACCGTGCCTGCTTCTGACGAGTTTGTACATGTAGTCGAATTCTTAATCGACACCAACGACGTTGTTGTCTCCTCTGTTGCAGCTTTCTCTTGTAGATCTAGTGATGAGCCCAGCATTTGACTTTTGCTGGATTCGAGAATTCGATGTTCACCAAATCTACGTCACTGTCAACTATGTAGTCAGGAAAGAGAATACTCTTCGTCGTTGCGCCCGTCCGGAACACAAACTTTGTGGCAACAATATACCATTACGGTGAAAAATAATATTAACTTTCATAAGGAATTTGATAGAAACACTTTGTACCTTTTAGGCATGTTTATGATTTTTGATTCAGTAGTTTCAAAAACAGTTGCGAGAGAAGAGGCAGTTTTTTTGCACATTCCGGCCTATATAAATCTAAAAAGAACATTTTTTTTCTCATAATTATTCCTTCCAACCGATAATCCACGCGATCTTGCTCTTTGAAGGCTTTACCTAGACAATAAACGCATTAAAGTCTCTCAATGAAAACTAATTTGCATCGTTACCTCAATAGAAACTCTTCGATGATAATATTTTACAAATGACGAAGTACATAAAATGACTCTGATGAGAAGATTACGTTTCCATATTATATAAATTTTTATATGTTAATAATATTAAGAAATTTATTAGTATATATGTATTTTCTTTAGTATACCTGAACTTTTTGCCTATTATGAATTCAATATGTATGAAAAAGTAAATAATATACCTGTAATAATAGTTTAATATCAACTTTAACTATTAGTTTTTACTTGTCTAAATAAGGAGCAAATGAACAAACCACAAGATCTGCACCTAAATTCTATTAAATGGGTAAAATGAAAATAAAAATATAAATGAAAAATAAGATAAACACTTCAAAGATCGCTTCAAGTACATCCACTTAGAGAGTTTACTCGACAAACAAGGCATGAAACATGACGACGCGACATCTAACATTACACGTGCGACACGTGTTTTAAATGGCTGTGGCTTTTTTCTCTATTTTCTAAATCGCGTGTCGTTTTCAAATAGTAACTGACAGGTGCTGAATATTATAACGTGATAGGTTTGTATACAATCAATATCTCACGAAAACATGCTTCGTCGTCTGGAAAATTCTTCAACTATCGATCAGTTCTTGATTCATATTTAATGTACCACTGAGACATTTTAATTGTTAACAAAAAGTAATTTAAGATACGTTCTCATCCTTCTTTGTTAAGTGTACTGTAACAAAATATAGATATCGCATGTTTTATTAAAATGAAGCCAGTGCTTCAAATTATAGACAATTTTTACAACAAATGTATATTACTCATATTGATGTCTCATTGCAGCACAGGGATTTAAAAAATGCAATAAAACTGAGATACGGTATCACTCTAAAATATATTTCCCGGTGTAAAGTTGACTTAATTTCTTTGTTGTGAGTAAAAATATATATTTTGCTCAATAGCCGAATCACACGAGCTCCCATGTTTGAAAATGCAATGTCAGGTGTTATAAAACGTCTCAACTAAATCCGCAAAACTAATTTGTGAGCTTTACTGACGTGTTTTAATTTAAAACTGGGAATGACTACAAGTATGTGTTAAACATTAAAAATGATGACGATGTGTGGTTAGTCAGATCTGAATACAGATATATATATATATATATATAGGTATATTTATATATATATATATATATATATATATATATATTTATTTGAATTCGAATGAAAAATATTTTTCATGAATATTTTTGGTTTAGTGTGATCGGTTTATAAGTTCTTCAAATCAAACAAAATTACAACATCATCATAGGATAGAGCAAGTACTAAAATACTCGAAAAGTATAGATAAAATTTATAGTTTTTTATGAAATTAAGATTAAAATCACAAATTACCAATACTTGGAAGTAACAAAAATTAATTATGTGAAAAAATTAAGTATGAAATCAGAAATTAATGTTATCACTAAATTTATTTATTTTCACTTTATACGATAACTTAACGAACTTAGAATATCAGGAAATTTCGAATATTATGCATTTATGTAATTTTGAAATTATTTTGTTAACACACTTGCATTTTATACAAGCTTAATCTCATTACTTTCAATACTTAATATTTCTCTCAATGAGAGCTCTACGTCGGGTACATAATTATCTTCAATCAAATTTTCTTTGCACATATATAATTTATATCACACGAAAAGTATGTTTGTTTCCCTTATTAATTCCAAATCATATATAAACTCTCGTTAGTTTTTTCCGTAATAAAGCCAAGAATTTTCCGATTACCTTCTTTGACCCTTTGAAGCAGAGAATAAGAAGGTTTTCCGGCTATTGACGGAAATTTTTAATCAGAGGTTTCATAGCATTGATAAGTTCCATCACCTCCCCTTATGTTTATAAATTCTTTTGGGTATAGCTAATACATGAACTCTTATACTCTTATTTTGTTCACCAAGTGCACTTAACAGCGCACGAGTGTCTCAGTATAATTATATAATAAGTATTTTTTAAAACTATGTGCTGTTGGCCATATTTTTTTACTTTTCCTAATATTTTCGGAGTTAAAGATGAATTTGGGTTTAATATTACTTATCTATACCTATTATAATTCCACGTCTCGAAACGGAAACAGATTAGAGAGCAAATATAAAGTTGTTTTGAAAATCTTGAGAGAGAAAGACCATCGCATAGAAAGATTTTTTCCTCTCTTATCGCTGACCATGGACGAGTAAAAAACTGAAGACTTATGATGCAATTTATTAATAAATAATAATACGTTTGGAAGGTATTATATATAGATCCTTTTTTAATATCAGAATACACTTTTGCACACCTTATCGCAGTTAATCACATTCTTTACATTATTATCTACCTATGTCTTCACGTTGCATGTGTTTTCCTTTACTTTATAGGTTGCTTCCGGTTTATCGTCCCTTGCAATCATATCAAATGTCCAAAATCGAAAATGATTTGAAATTTTTTTATAATATCAGTTTCGAGTTTACCATTTATAAACTCAGAAAACATTTTCAAATTTTTCTTGTCTCCCTAACGAATTTCTGTTACATATTTTGTACACAAAATATTCATGTGTTGAACAAATTTAAAGATCGCCTATGTATGAGGTTTTGATAGAAACAAATATAATTGGAATCAAATAATTGAAAGTGAAATCGTTATCCGTACGCTGTTCTAAAATAAAAGTTTTGATTTTATTTATTAACCATCAAATAGTTTCAAAGCCACACAGAAGACACGTGGAAGGCAGCGAAATAAGAATGAGATATATAAATAAAAAAGGTTCGAAAGAATTAAGTTATTAAGATTTTTTATTATCTACGTATCACGTAGTATTCATGGTATTGCGTGCATTAGACTATTTTGAAGATAAAATAAAAAATATTCGTTAGTTTATGGTCATCAAAATTTTTCTCAGTACTATTGTTTTCGAAATTAAAATTTTAGCAAAGATTTAATAAAATGTAACTCTCTGTTAATATTTATAATTTATGTAATGTTTGACGGATACATAAAGTATGTGATAACAATTAAATTTTCAGAGGTAATTAGCGAATAACTTAATTAAAATAAAGTGAATTTGCTTTGACATGCGTGCGTGGGAGAGAAAAAAAAATGAAGATGAAATTTTAGAAATATGTTCCTTTCTTAAGATTAGAACTGGTCAGACATTTTAATTTACACACATATATACACTTAAATACATACACACATGTATATTCATCTTTAAATAGACGATATTTTCTTAAAACTATAAATAATCTATTCTGAGATAAAAAGTTCATCTAAAATAGACTACTTGTATGCAAAAGAAGACCAAAATTTCAATACAAAGGGAGTACATGGGCGCATGGATCTAGGAAAATCCATCTAATGCAATAACCAAAGCGACTTTCAGGGTGGAGAGAAAAAGTGATGTTACTTGCATCACTTCAAAGTACGAAGTATAAATATTTTAAAACATGAATAATCGCTGCGCTAGTTTCTCTTATAGAAAGAAATATCCTCGAATAGATGGAAATATCTATGTATATTTCAGGATATATGTTTAGGATATTCATAGTAGATAATGTAAATAGTTTCTCCTCCTCGAATTTCGAACATAATATTACAAAAATAAAGGTGGGTTTATTGGTCCTACTTTTTACCTTGGTTATGTTTTAATATTTTCACCCCAAAGAATTATTTTTCCATATTTTACTTCATACTTTACTTCATATTCGTGATAAGCAGAGGAAAAAGTATATTCAGTTTGGTAAGTTTATCATTTGAATAAACAAAATGCATATATTAAAATTAAGTGAACATAATATAGGGTAAAACTTAAGTAGTCTAAGTGAAAGAATATTTTCATTGTCACTCAATACCGATAAGAACGCATATCTAACTAGAAACACATAAAGAGGAGACTTGTGATATGCGAAAAATGAGAGACAATTTTGTGAATTTTTCATGTTGCACTCTGCTGCAAACAATGCTCTGGAAACTGAGTAAAGAAAGGACTTACTAACACTTTTCAGCTGAAACATTTCTGCACCACCTCACCGCAGACACATTTTATTTCTCTCAGAGTAGTATACTCCTTGGAACCGAGGCAAAAGTTAGTTCGAGAACGATCATATTCAAAGGTCATATCAATATAATAAAGTTTCTACTCGCTACAGTAAAATGAGATGAAATTTATCTTGGTATCACATATTTTATGCAAGAAAGCAAATTCGCAAACTTACAGCTATTTCGTATCTAAAGAACCATTTTCTTCACTCTCCGTTAGACTGGTATGATAACTCTACACGTAAATAAAGAATTGATTCAAATAATTTATTAAAATTCTTTTTTTTATCAATATAAATGAGGGTATATATATATATATATATATATATATATATATATGTGTGTGTGTGTGTGTGTGTGTGTGTGTGTGTTTGTATGTGTGTGTGTGTATACGTGCACACTTTTTAAAAATTTACGGTCAAAAAAAACGTCAAAAAAGAAATCTTCAGTTTCCGTCTCTGGGACGATTCTTTTGATGCCATGACTACAAATGAATTCTGACTGTTTGTTTTATTGCAGTTAAGTGTAGTTGAGTAATGAGCTTTTTGAATTAATTGAAATATTTTGCAACAACTAATACGGTTCCCTCAAAAAAAAAATCAAAAATGTACTTTCTAGGATTTCGTAACTTTCATGACCCTGTTTTGAATATTTATGCTGGAAAAAATCTGCCACTTAGAACTGTTAAATAATTTAGAAAATTGACACCTTTAATACAAAAAGTATAGTGATAAAAATGTTATTTCCTTAACTATATAAAAAGGCATATTTTCACTTTACCACAGAAGTACCCATTATAAGATAATTACCTTAGATTTGAATTTTCATGTAAACCTATTTTTCTTAATTTTTTGCATGGAAACTATTACATACTTGTGAAAAATAAGAAAACTAACTTAAAAATAGGAAATTATAACTATTTCTTCTTCAATAAACAGTTTTAGTTTGTCCTTATAAAAATGTTCAAATTACCTGCAACGGGATCACACGTCACAATGACAGTAATTTATAATAAATTTTATGTTGTAAATTTCAAGTTTTTAGTGTTCATCAAAAGAAATGAAAACAAAACGTCTGTCATAACGGCTTTTTCTCAAAAAACCACTTTTGTTGTCAAAATTTGACACAGTGATAAAACTTATTAACTCCGCACATATTTTAACAATTAACACTCAAAAAATTTGGATGGGTGAAAGGAAATATTCGATTTTTTTCCACGCGTTCACAAAAAAAACATGCGGTCTCCCTCTATCTCCAAAACTGTAAGTCAAAATCATATAATAAATAGTTTAATAGAAGTACTATACACATATATTTATGCCCAAGTAAACACAGTACCCTCATAGTCAGAATTCTACTCCAATTTAACAAGTTTTTCATCAAAAATATGAATGATATCAGATTATAAAGTATGTTTTATATAGAGACCGATATCTGCCAGAACTCTCAATTTGAACAGTCAAATTCGTGAAAGCTTATAAAGCTGTTATAGCGGAAGATCATATGTTCTGATGAGATGTTTGATATTGACAGTAAAATTAAAGAAAGGCTTAGAGATGCATATAACTGAAATTCTCAATTAAGCATTCTGGACCGAAGCACCTAGCTTACGACCTAAGTATTACGTGTATAAACCAAAATCGTTCGGTTTTAAGTCAGAAGTGTAAAGTGGATTATTCGGTACTTTTACATTCTTTAAAAATATTCTCAGTTAACTGATCTCGATGGACCGGTACGTTGTCGATTCTATGATACCATGAGTATATTGGGGACCAGGTTTCAAAGTTTTATAACCTACAAAAGACTGTGGCAAACGTTTGCTAAATACTGTGGCAAACAATTTCTATTTACGTGCAAGCTGTGACTAATATCTGTTTATATGGCACAACATTAGTCATGTAACAGGTTTTTCGAATAAATGGGATTGTCTCGTTTTACCTACTTACATTTATTTTCAAACATCCATAACTTGCTTTGTTATTCGGTTGGTACATTTAAAAGTGGAACAAACTTAAAACACATGTCCAGAATTCAATTCCTTCTTCAAAAACTAATTTTTTCAATATTTTTTTTAACTCAAGTCACTAAAAATTATCGCTGTGTATCGATTGCCTCGTGGAATAATAAGATGCTACAAAGTTTCATAATAAGATTCAGAACTTCTGATAATTATTTGTATATTTTTCACCTGTCGTTAATTATAGTTTCTCTGACAAGTTCTATGCTTTTTTTCGATTACATTTTTTACGGCAGATCTGAAGGAGAATCGTTTTGTAAATTGCACTGGCCACGTTAAAAATTTAATTATCATCTTCCTATAGTACCCAAGGTAAAGATGTTCTGATCAAATATTTTTTTAATTTCCTCATCACATTTTTAAATCAACAGCTAACACTGAATAAACAATTACGCGGATAAATAAATCAATAGCAGTGTTTTACGTACCCAACTACTTTTGTGATATTCTTATATCAAGTTATTTATGATTTTATAAACATTAAAATTTTATTTCTTATTTTTTATTGAGATAATAAAAATATATGATTTTACGCATTATGATTAGGTTTTTCCTTATTACTTGCAACTTGTTTGTCGAAACGCCGTTTCATACAAGTTCAGAGCTACACTATTCGCAATCATTTTACGGAAATTAATCCAGCACCGTTACTGAGATGCAATATGTTGAATGTCTCAACGTATTTTCCATATTACAAAGACTGCGGATTCATAAAACCGCACAGTGTTTCTACACAATGCGTATAACATTTTGGAAAATTAAATATAACTAAATACTCTGCATGCTGACGGCAAGGGGGATATCCACCTTTCAGCTTAAGTTAAATTAAATATTTAATTTGTGTGGAGGAATAAATTGCTCAATATTCCTCAAACGTGTAACAACGTATCTTTGTTACAGAGCACGAGCAGATTATATGAGCAGATTATGCCCACATGCGCCACACACCGTCAAGACTATCAGTCGGACTTACTGACAGTTAAAGACGTATTTCTGTTTTTCATTCAATTTTTACCAGTCAAGTGGGAACAGGAGTCAAATTTACCAACCGTACCATACAAAAATTACGACAGACAAAAAATACGTTTTTAACCGTCATTAAATCCGACTGAGAGTCTTGACCATGTGTGGTGCATACGGGCGTTAGAGGTCTAGAGGAAATGTAACGCAAAAAAATTTTTGATTTTTCTTTATATAATAGTCAAAATACTATTGTATGTGACTAATGGAATAAATATAATGTTGTCATGTCCCCGTGTATGTTCGGTCGCCGGTCGCACTCTCGTAGTTTGTATGGTTTTAGTCTTAAATACTTAAAATTTGTTTATGAATATTGAATATTGTCTATGAATATTGAATACGTTTCAGATAAAAATAGTATCTATAAATTATCCTTAAAACCAGTTTACAATGTGTTCCTCCTACGCCCTCCCTTCCTTTCAAAAACAAGTCTTAGTACAAATCTGGTGAAATTTCCAGAATTAAGTCTTGATGAAAACTTAAAAATAAAATTGCTGGATCATTTACCTTATCAGTATATTTAAGATATATTATGAAGCCAAAATGTATTTCGCAACATTTAATTTTAAAAAATGCAGAAGACGAATTGTAGTGGCAATCCAACTGTCGGGGTACTAGATTCTTTTTTCAGTTACAAAAAGATTATGGGCATGACATAAGAACATATGAAAAAGATATTATAAATGTAATATATATATATATATATATATATATATCCATATATATATATATATATATATATATATATATATATATATCCATATACATATATTTACTTTCACATTTTGTGAAATGGCTGCAGACCTAACTGGATTCTAATTGTCTTACCTCGTAATTTCACCGACGCAGTTCCTAAGCCCCTTCGCTCCGCTCGCCATACGAGTTCGGTCGGCTGGGTCGGAGGTATATTGGCGGTAATGCTAATCCCCCTGGATAATCTATAGATAAATAATTGGTCTCTCTCTATTTTGCATTCTTTCAGAAATATTCCTCGACTTTGGTACGTTTCATATCAATGCTCTGCTTCGATAAATTGTAACGTAACGAGAGAAAGATCTATAAACCATCCTCAAAATAATAAGATTATAGCAAATAAAGAAAAAGACAAATTGTTTCGATTTATATGTTATTATAGTGTAGAAAAGTCTACCGTAAATGTAGAGTTTTGATACAAAATATAATTTTAAAATCGACCGACGCTCATATTTTATGATTGTTTTAAATATGAGAAAAAAAAAATCATTTAAATTTTTTAAGAATGAAAAAGTTTTATTTGCTGTCTTCTTTTAAAAAAAATAAACCTAATGAGACTAAAAACTATTTTCTTTATTACCTTGCAATGAGGAATATACATAAAACTTAAAATTCAATATTGCGTTATTAATGAAGTAAAAAATATTTTAAAACCTATAACGAATTTTCCATTAAAAAGCTGTTGATTTTCATTACAACATCTTGGTTTAAATTATTAGAAGAAAATTACGTCACACCATGATAAAAAATTGACGTCGATGATATATCTTCTATTATTCTCTGTCATTACATCAATGTTAGGTTCGCTTTAGAAAAAAACAAAATAAAAATGGACAGATTTACCTCATACCTCAGCAAATTACTAAGAGCTAATGTCGACATGATGGTGAATGTCTTTATATACCTAATTGAATTCTCGAGTGTATAAATGGCATTAAAGTAACACTCCGGTATATTTAAACAACTTAAAAATTATAACATCGATATGGATTTATTAAAAAATTGAAATTATGTTAAAAATGATAAAATAAAAGTCCTTCTTAACAAGAGTCTGTAGGGAAAATCTTCGTTAATGTTAATTTGAGCAAAACCCAGAAAAATTGTTTCCTCTTCTTCAATATTAATAGTTATAAACCAAATTGGTAAATCATAAAATTTAAAAGTAAGACAACATTTACTACTATTCGAACTTATATAGTAGCATGTTACAAAATAAGGATTATTTTATGAATTTCATATTTAATTATAATAATAAAATATTTCAGATGAAAGTGTATATACACATAGCAAAACAGTATATATTCCTTTCATTATAACGTTCTAGTTCAGTTTTGCGGAGGAGTCAACGCCGAACGCGTGCAAATGTCAACACTAATCTCATTTAAAAATGTTTCTACAACAGATCAAGGATTTGTTTTCAAATTTTATTGAAGTATTATAAGTATTATCGACAATTCACAATTTAAATCATGAAAAGTAAGTTTAATTGAAAACCACTTTATTTAAAACGTTTAAAGTAACATTTAAAGCGATAGAAATGAAGTCTTAAAAACATTCAAATTTAACAAAAATAATATGATAAATATGATTTAGTATTCATTATTTTGTTAAGTTTCTTCGTTAAATATCCGCAAACTTGATAGAAATTGCAAAATACTACGGTCATTATATTTGAATATATCTCTTCTCTGCGTTCCTTTTGGATTAATAGTGTTTAAAGAATTAAAAAAAAACATTTTAGTTATTAACTTTAGCCAAACTGAGTCATTACTAACTTTTATTTGAAGGAAAACTTACGCTAATCCAAATCTTGTTTCAGAAAAATGTAAGTTTTCACAAAGAAGCTCCGTAAAATTATATTTCATATTTGTTGGCTTCATGTGTTCGACAGATCACACGGTATTAAAACAATTTTCCAAATTATTTTTTTTTAAATAAAATTACGAGTGGCGTCTTTAATTATCAAAAACCGTTGTACGTTATAATTTTCCTTTCAATTAAAAAAAAAGAGAAAATTCACTAGCTCTGACCTGCGCTCATACGTAATTGTTTATTGACTTATCTCGAAGTAATTCTCAAAACGTTGAATGACTGTTTTTCGTAATAATAATCACAGAAAACTTATTGCAACTTTAAACGACTTTCTTCTTAATTTTGATTTAGCAAATACAGATATAATCGCTAGGTCATTCGTACGCTTCGTTTTTGGAGGTTACATATTAGAATTGAAGGACATTTCATTTTGTCGATTTTCAGTCTAAAAATGGGAATATTTGACTTTACAAGTATTGAAAACATTGACATGAAAATATTATTATAATAAATGTAATGAATGAGAGAAGCGCAATTGACGTCACAGGAGGTGGTGGTGTGTTGGACAAAACACCAATTTTCAAATTGCATTTTCTCGGCAATAATAGAAAATTTTTCGTTTCTACAACAAACGATAAGTAAGTTAGATGTATTTTTGTTAAATAAACATAGAAATAAAATTTGGGCAATCTTTCTCATTATTTATTTCCAAAAAATATCAAATCGTTGCGATTTATTCCATTCATCAGGTGAAAAAATGAGTACAACAATATTAACATTCATTACGTATAACCCTCTATTGCCATACGTTATTGCCATTATATAGTGCTTAAAATGTTTCAGATAAAATATAATAAAAAATAAATAAAGGGTCACCAAATTTCTTAACCCTGTGTATAATATTATTTATTTTATTTACAATGATAATATTAATCCTTAATAATATTATTCATGTTTTAAAATAGGCACGTTTATAAAAATGAATAGGAATGATTCCTTGTGATGAAAAATATTTTAGGAGATTATTTCATAAATTCACTTTTAAACAACTCAATTATTGCGTAAAATATCATTGTTTAGGATATTTGAATGGGCATGGAATATTAGGAATTGTAAGGAATTTCATTTCAATGGTATTTTTTGGTTGGTTTGGCGGAAATATATTCTTCTTAAAATTTACTACCTATCCGGCTATCAGAACTTTACGCGAAAACCGGTCAGTGGAGTCTGAAGGGACATTTACTCGCATATAACTTTGATAAGATTTTGACTTCATATATAAGCCACTTTTTTATAGTAACTAAGTTCTGGAAAAAATTTCTCGACGGAGACGATATTCAATTCCTTTTGCAATATCGCTATGTTCTCACTGAAATTGGCAAACTTGGAAAGTGAACTGCCCTTTATTTTACCTCAATCGATTAATAGATGCCTGGAAATTGTTTTATTTTCTAATTGTATAAGATTATATCGTCGACTGTTTCAATGTACTGAGGTTGTCACATAGACTTTTGTTTTACCATCTAAATATAGAGTGTTACATTACATTTTGAGTTTTGAACATAATGATATTACTGTAAATCTTAATATTTAGGAAATAATTAAAATGCTGAAGATTAAAGGGAAATCTATTCCACAAACTTCATTACGAAATCTTAAGTGATTATTTTGACGGCCTGAAATAATTTAAATTTATCTTTAAGCTGGCAATATTTATTAGTGTTGAATATTATAAGGAGCTTACATATATTGTAGGACAAAATGGGAAATGTAATTATTGTCTTAATTTTATAGAAGAAATCAATAATAATATACATTTTTTATGTATCTCATGCAAATAATTGTAATTATTACTACAATTTATTAGTAATATAATGGTTATACACCACATTTATTACTGCGTCACATATATGGCAGTATATGTTAAAAACATGTCCTATTAAAATTTCAATTTAAATTTTTTGATGTTGAAAATATTTTAATCACTCTATTTTAACCAAAAGGCAAAAGGTATAATCACAGTGGAATTTGTTATGTTACTAAGTGAATAAGAATAAGATGATTCAGCGTTAATTAACTCCAAAGAGGAGAGCGATTAGCTTCCAATAGTTCCGTCAAATTTAGTATTTTGCTTCTGAAACAATATGAAAACTCAGACTCCCTAATTAGCCGCAGTTAGAATTTCAGAAATTAATAAAAAGCGTAGTCGCGTCTTAAGGGTATCAGTTATAATTCTGAGCTGATCGTCGAGACTTCCGTATATCATTTTAAACGAAATTATTTTATTTATCATAAGACAATATTTATGTGGATGTTATAGCACAATAAATATTTGCATTATCGTGAATATCTCCAAAACTACGACATCTAGAATCATAGTTACCTTTTTCCTACAACCTTTGAATAGGCTTCTGAAAACACAATTTTTTCTTAATTTTAAGTTTGTAAATGAGAAAAAAATGGTTTTGAGACTTATAACTAGTTACTCCAAATAATATCCCCGCTACATAGAAAAGGAATTTTTATTTCTTTATGTCGAATATTTAATTTACCATTCTAAAATTTCAATGCAATATTTTCGCTGTGCGCTATTACGATATGTACGGGTTAATGTGTTTAACCAATAATAAAGGAGTTTCCGATAAACAAACAGCTGTGACAACGGAGAAGTGAAACGTGAATGATCTTATAAAGATTCCGTTTTTCTTTTAAGATCCGGAACACAAAATAGTAATTTCGACCATTTATAAATGTTCGGGGAGCTGCCGAATATTTCTAACAAAGATGAATTGAACGTTTAATTACCTTTATTGGTGTAATGTTGGAAATTAAAATCGAATAGCCATTTTTGTTAAAGTTGTTAATAACTAGCGATATTACATAATATTGTCCAGTCTGACTACAGCAAATAATAGGTTAATTATATAAAGGTAACCTTGTCATTCACCTCATGAAAATGGTTAAATACCGTAGAGAACTATTATGCCGCACTATTAATTATTGTCACATGTCTCATGGATAATTGTATATTGCTTAGATCCTGTCTGCTAATGTTATTAGATAGACGTCATAAAATATACTAACACAACGATATTCAATAATTTTTATATGCTAATAAGATACTATTTGATTCATCAATACCCATATTGGACACAACGGTTAATAACAAATAGACGTCAATGGGAATACAATAAGTTTATATAATTTAAAAAAACCCATAAAACAAATGAATTCTTATATAAAGTCAGACCTGTTGCAAATAGAAATATGCGGTCGATAATTATAATGAAGCAAAAATTCCCATACATATGATAAAAATTTGATGCTTAAAACAATGAAATTGATAAAAAAATCTATTCAATAGTAATTGATATGAGATGATAAATATCAGAATTTAATGTTCTTAAATGTATCCAGGCTCAATTTAGCTTTAAAAGCTTGTCAGCATTGCAAAAATAATGGGCCAAATAATAATATAATCGCCCTTAATAATTAACTTAAATATTAAATTAACGTTACTCAAATGTAATAACCGCTCTTTATATAAATTTATAATCTTACGGAGTTCGGTATCTGTAGGCCTATAATGGTAAATAAATATTGAATTCTTCTAAAGGAGACTTTTACCTTTACCTATCGTAGTACGATAAATTATTAAAAATTGCAAATCGGAGGGAAAAAGGGGTAAAACAATTTAGGAAATAAATTTCAGTTTTGGAGCAGAATAGTAGTTTTCTGTGACAAAGAAAAGAATTATAAAATCAGAGATAAGTTATCGAAGCACAATATAATTAAAATATTTTTAGCAGCATTTCGTTTTAACAACTTCATAAATAGACGTTATGAATAATTATCACTACTGGATAAATATTTACTTCACTCTATACATATGGTAAATATTTACTTCACTCTCTCTAAGTAGATCTGTTGCGAAAGCTGAAGAGAGTAATGGTTGATATTTCTAGGAGCATACTCATAAAGGGCAATAATACAATGTTAAAATGTAAGAGAGAAAGAGAGAGAGCGAGAGTGATCACATATCGCATGTAATTTTAAAACTTAATATTTCTCAAGTGAGTTTTTATAATAATAAATTATAAATTAAACGTCAAATGTATTTCATATTTATCCAATAATATTTCACTCAGTGCGATGATAGGTGAGAAAAATTACGCCCACTTTTACGTTTACATTAGAAAAAAAATTGTTTTTTGTTATTTTTTTAAACATTAATTGAAATTTCAAAATGAAGACAAATACTTGCAAAATTTCATTCAAAACATCCACAACTCTTGTAAAGGCAGGGATATAACCAGCAGGAAAAACAGATGAACCAATATGACGAAACGGAATCTTTATTCTATTTTTTCAATTTATCTAGAGAGCCCTATAAACATATATAATAAAAAACATTCTCACAATATAACATTATTAATACTATATTGAGACTTCAGATACTCAGAAAAACATTTTCCGCATTTACTAACATTTGTTCTTCCTTATCGGCATTACTTTTATTCTAACAAACATGTACTTACTTCGTACGTAATTACTTCCTAAACAAAATATTTTACTTGTAAAATACATAAAACATTATAATAACATGTTTCATTATTTTGCAGATAATATTCTCAGTTTTAACGTAGAGATATTTATTTTATCGATGGGAATAACATTGCCACTTAATTTTTCACTTCTAATTAAAATAAATATATAATGAGTACTATATAGTTCTATGTAACAAGAACGATTATATTATTCATATAAGTATATAATAAACTTAATAGAAAATATTAAGGAACTATGTAAACATTCTCAACCGTTTCTGAAAAAAATCACTTTCAAATTTGCGATTCTGACAAAATATGTACATTTTTTACTAAAACACATCCAAATATACTCAGCTTGATAAAAAAAATCGCCTACATTTATAATATACATGTTCCTTGTTATAATCCCTTAATAAAACACAGAAACACGATTTTACGATTTGGAAACGAGGTTAACTACATGCGTGGTGCTTTAATATTAAAATAAAATTAAAATTGTCAAAGAAGCGTACAAAGAGAGAGCAACGTTGGACAAAATAACGATTTACATGTTAAGCAGCAGGTCGTGATATATTAATGCAAGACTTATAGCTTTTTTTCAAGTTTTGCGGAAAAAGTTTACGTATTTTGATAATTTTTTTCACTTTCCTCCTAACCTATCCCAGGTAATGTTACTTAATTCAGGTAGGGTTGCCTAAACTACTTTGAGTAAAAAAAGTATAAGCTTTTAGACGAAGTTTAGTCTCACAAGTGTACTATAACATTAGAATATAATTTAATATTAAAACTTAAAGACAAATCTACAGTCTAATATCTCAAATATTTTATCTAGTTTCTTTATTTTTCCTTAAATTTTTTATATTTTACATTAGTATGTATTCTTTTAAAAGAAAGCAAACGCAATTTATTTGATTGTATGAAAAGTTGATAAAGTTATACTAATAGTTGATGTTGTAGAGTTTTTGTAAATAGAATATTATTACTGAATATATTTTAGACACATATTTTTTAAAAAAATATGTGGTTCTTGTTTAATATAAAGTACTAATTGATAGAGCTAGGAACATTTAACCACTGTTCTTAACGCAGCATGCATAAAAATAAATAATTAATTTGGTTTGAGGCTTCCAGTGTGGAAGGGATTCCGTACTTCAAAATGGAAAAAGAAATGGGACCCTTATGGGATAACTTGGTCATCGGTTCCTCCGTCCGTTGATCCGTCTGTCTATGTGCAAAGATAGCTTCAGATATCAGGTTGAAATTAATTCCGTATACCGAAACCAATACATAACAGTAAAAAATGCAAGCTTCTTGATTAACACAATAGAAACATATGGATTTTTAAAGTCTATTTTCTTCTTCATACAATAGTCTCGCTCACTGATCATCATAAAAACCTATAGGGTAATTCCGGTTGATCTACAATTTTGAAAGTCACCATTTTGGGAGGTCTTATAACATAAGTAAAGTTAAAAATCTAAAAGTCAACTATTTCCAAGTCAATATGAAACTACATATTTTTGTAGTAAATGTTTACTTCTATGAAAAGTGTAATAGGTAATATTCTTAAGTTGGGAAAAACCAATATTTTTGAATAGTTTAATTAAAAATACTACGTACCCATACTTTTTTAAGTATAAACGTGTACGGAACTCTCGTAGTAAGAATTCTGCTCGGGCTCTGAAAAGTTTTGAGCATAAGGCACAACCACGCACGCACGCACACACGCACATATTATATTTTCTTCTTTTTTATTAACATATTACTGAAAGCGAATGTATTTTGAATAAATTGAAACAGAGGTAAATTAAAGTCTCAATTGTTATATAAATTACAGTTCTATAATCCACGTGAATGAAGTCGCAAGCAGAATTTATTATAATGTGCGACACACATTAAAACTAATTAATTTCTGCTTTTCTTGACCTTATGCAGCAATTTGATCATACTTTGCTATTTATATTGAGTCTTCGATTGTCCGGACATTTTCGAAGAAGACCATTTTTCAATATTTTCACGGGCAATTTCACATAATTAGCAGTGACATTCCAATCCATAGAATTAAATTTTTTTTATAATATTTTAACACATGAATATACATGTATTAGAATATTATAATTTCATTAATCTTCGTCTTTTCTTTCATACGCCATCAGACTGTGCTGGAATATATAACGGTATATGTAATGGAAATTCTGTATTTGTTAATACATAAACTATTTTTACTGTGCGATATATAAGCGCGAGCCGTATGGTAGTATGACATCTTCAGCTATATATATATATATATATATATATATATATATATATATATATATATATACATATATATATATATATATATATATATATACATATATATATATATATATATATATATATGTGTGTGTGTGTGTGTATGTGAATGTATTTTTAAAGAGTATTTCTAAAGTATGTCACTTTTATTAAAATGATAACTAATCATGTGTTATGTTGTCTATATATATAATAAAACAGTAACGAGAAAAAATCTGTCAAATATTTTTTTTAAAAAAGCTGTTGCAAAATCAAAAAGGATACAGTTCCAAACCAATAGTTTTTTTTAATTCTCTCCCTGTTTGTCTGATTGCCTGATTATCTGTCTGATTACATGTTAGTTAATCACGCAAAAACTAATGTACCAAATACGATCTTTCTTTCTCACAAAAAAACTGGTTCGAGCAAGCGTTATACGAAAACTACAACTCTAGGAATATTTACAAAAAATTGTATAGTGATAAATAATTTTCGTTGGAAAAAAATTTTAATTTTTTTTAGAACCTAGACCTATAGTTAAGAAACTCTACTCGAAATAAGGTCTACAGACTTGAAATTTAGATTGAATATGATAAATATAAATTAGAATAAACAAAAATTATAGATAAGTGTCTTTTTCAAGAAATAATCCCTCGCAGGAATTTACGGGGATATCGGAAAACATATTTCTTTTTTTTTTAGAAAATCAACACAGTTTAAATTTAAAATAAGTAGAATTTGAAATAATCGAAAATTCTAAATGAATAAATTTAATTAAGAGCGCTTTTTGAATAATAGACTTAGAGTATAATTTCCGTTGGAATAGGAGAAAAGTACTGATGCACACTTTTTTAGAAAATTTTGTGTACTGCTGTTACGCTCGTCAAATTTAAAATATACTTTAGTATTTTTTGGTTAAATTAATAATCAACCAGGATAAAAATAACTTTAAAATTAAACGTAGAGTTACATGATGTTGCAGTATATTCAGCAAAACGAGCAGGTAATGGCTATTTATTGCATAAAACAAAACACGATATCGTTTTGTTTTTTTAAATGACATATAAAGAACCTCATGTGTTGCATAAATCTCTATACTCATCAAAAATTTGATTGTAATTTAACTGATAATTAGAAATATCTTGGCGAATTTAATTTTTTTTAAAGAATTGAATTAATTTCATACATTCATTGATTATATTGAATTGCGTTGATGATTAAATATAAAACTTGGATATTTATAAAACCACATAGCTATTACGTAAAAGCTATTTCAAATTATATTTAATAATTATTAATGATTTTTAATGTATTGTATTATGCTACTACGATTGTATATAAATATATAATGTTATTGTTGTTATGAAATGTATTCATTAAAAGACAAAATTGTTGTTGTGAAAATTGATATATTGTTATTTATTTGTAAAGTGATAAATTCCTAACAAAATTTTAATAATGTAAAAATTAAAAAAGTAGAGAACATATTTGCGTAAAAAAAATTTTAAAGAAAAATGTTCTCAATCATATATGCTGGTGATTCCCGTGTAAAAAAATAATCGTTCTCAAAAATATCGAAAAAAGTTCAATCTAGCGGAAATCGACATTTAAACAAATAATAAACTGAAATTAAAATGTTTTTGAACATTAAAAGGCAGAAGAATTTTTCTAGCTTTCGAAATCAAGTCATTTTCATTTTGAGACTGGGTCAAATTTATAATTTCTTTTATTAAACTTTACGCAAAAATGTTTAAAGCGATGTTTTTTGCACGGGAAGAGGTGGGGTGTTTCATGTTTCAGCCTTCCAGAGAATCCGCCATTCAAAATAATGGGAACGCATCTTTACAAACTACCTCAAGTGTGATACGGAAATCGATGTAATTACATATAACACTTTCATAAATATAATTAAAAATAACAAAGGCTATGCCTATAGCTATGCCTATACGTACATTTTTTTTGTTTATTTTCTCAACTGATTTTTAATAGAATTTAATTAATATTATATTTAATCTTAAAATGTAAAATTGTAGAACCATATATTATTAAACTCCAAAATAATTAATCCCTATCAATTTGTCACAAGATTAAATTATTGGCTAAAAATGATATTTATTTATTAAATGTGATATCCTATTTGTTTAAAGGAAAATTTAAGACGTTTTAAAAAAAATCAAAATTTAAAGTTCTGTTACAATTTATTAAAAAAAAAATTATCATATAACTTTATTTATTGAATTCACTTTTATTCAAATTAAATATACCAAGCATTTTAATTGAAATGATATCAATATTCAGTTCCTAATAAAGAAAATAAAGAAATTAATCAATCAGTAAAGAAGTTGATGTCAATAAGACAGCAAACAAACAATTGTTTAGACTAAATTTCCTTTTTTAAGAAGTTACAATATGGTCGAAATAATATTTGATTGCCGGTGCTATTCTTTTTCGTTACAAAGGATTTTGTTCGGACACTTTTATATTCCGAAACCTATCTGAGAGTTAATACGAATCACCAAAATATTAATATATTTTGCAGTAGTTGAAAGAAATTTGTAATAAAAACTTTTCTTAAAATTTGCTGACATCAATCTTTCCTTGAAATCAGTTAAACGGCAATTCTACTTGACGTGGCAATCGCAGCATCTTACTATCTGATGGACTCAAAATTGATGCCAGTGAAGTAGTTTATAAAGACAAAAAATCTCCTCTTTGATCTAATATATCAACTTTACTCTTTATATTATTCACAATTAAATAAAACTACGTGATGTAGTATTATTTCTACTTTCTTTAAGTTCTTTAACACGATCTAGGATTCGTTATATTACAACATGTTCACATGGGCTGTTAGCAAAGATCTTTGCTAATACTTCAATCTTCGATGTTTATTTGAGGAATTACAGAATATCCCATTTTTAATCCATTTATTAGTTATCGAATTTAAAAGCCTTCTATACATATTTGGTTTATCCTTGAAGTCAATATATAGAAGTTTGAACGCAAATATCTATGTTCAGTAACTATCTATCTTCATAATTTATAAACGCTTTGATCAATTTACACCACCTTCATTAAATTTATGCCTCCTACTACATTAAATATTTTTTTTAATATAACAAAAGTCGAAATATATTTGATATTTAATTTTACATTAAATTTAAAAGTATATTCACGGACCTTATAACCACTTAGAGCAGATCACACGAACTTACTCATAGTTTTTTATACTTTTCCACTAAAACTTAATTAATGTATATTATTAGGTTTACGATATATAATTATTGAAATTTAAACATATTATATAGGTAAGAAGTCGAGAAAAATTATTAATATTTGTCATGAAATTAATGTTAGGGACAGGTGTAATTAAAGACAACAACTCTATAACATTTATGAATAAACTTCACGTATCGTATTTAGATAAGAATAGTATATGTTCAAACTTAGATTCAGAAAATCTAAATTGCTGTAATTTCTCAATGTACACCAAATTTATTGAAATCTTATCGAGTTATATTTTTTGGTCGCTGATCTTGAATGATTCAAGAATACGCGTTAAACGGAAACTAACGACCGAATCAAAATTAATTAATATTTAAATAACCAACGCAAATTTTAACGGCGTTAGAATTTTAATTGAATTCAATTTTGTTCGTTCATATAATGTAAATCTGCCTTTAGGAATTAGTATAAAGTTTTTTCGTGAATAATTTTTAAGGTTATTAAACTATAGCGCAGGTCACTGAACCGAAGTTTGTTCACCTGACATGCGTCTATCAATTTCGTTCACGACCGTGGTTCACTTACTTTCTTATGCAATTAGATAAAGTTCTCTAGAAATGGGCTTTCGTTGGATGAAAAATGAATATTTGTAGTATTTTCACTCTGATATGTTGATGATAGAATTGAAGACAACGATGAAGAGAAGATTTATTGGGTTTAGACTCCTTGCCTTATCTGACAGATATATACAAAGATATCCAGCGATTTGGATATCGGTAGGCAGGTAGGTAAGAATTCTTATTGTTGGTATTCAGGTGTATAGAAAAGCATCAAACAACAGTGGCAAGATCCGTTATTTAATTATCAGAATTACTTATTACATCCCAATTATTAAGCCGCAATTACTTATTTAGTTTAAATTTACGAAGAAAATATATATTTATATTTTGTGCAATGCATATATTACATTCAAGAAAACTTCATTTTCTGATCACACTGATATAAACCTTTTATGTTTAAATAAGTACAGCTTTAAAATATAGATGCTTTCACACTAATTTTATTTTCGTCGTATTATTACGCGATAGGCGCTTAAGTTGATTTAAGTATATCTCACCTAAACCAAACAACCTATTTTCAATTTTCCCTATGACTGACTGAGTTAATTGAACTGCTTGAATGAAAGTACTTGGTTTTCTGATAGAAACAATGTAATCGTTGATAAAAACAGTGTAAACGTGGAGCCAGAAATGATGAAGTGGTGCTCTTTTCATATCATCTTCAGATGAAATAAACTGAGGAAAATAGCTAGCAGAAGACAGGCGTAAGACTGATTATTTCACCATGGATATAAAAGTGTATATTATAAAATAGTGAGAGCACTCAAAACACTATTTTATATTGTAAGTTAATAAAGAAACTACTCAAAAATACAATAAACCCTTAATTGTATATATATATATATATATATATATATATATATATATATATATATATATACATTTCGATGAAACTATAGTTAAAACATTTCTAAGCGTTGTTATCGTTCTGCAAGTATTCGGAAAGCCTATGGAAACGAATTTATTTTTTCTTCAAACTTTGAAAAATCTTCAAAAAATCTGGATACCATCATCTGCAAAAATATTTAGATTACGGTACTTAAACAATTTAAGAATTAAGAACCCCTATTTGAAAAGTATTCCGTTTCGCACAAAAAAAATGTTGTTAAATATTTTAGTCGGTACATATGTTATCATTTATTTTTCCTAGATAAGTCCCTAAACGACAGAAACTAAGAATTTGTTAAAGATATTCCGCCCAATCTCTTCTATCGAATTTTGTATAATTATTACAATTCACTTTTTTATCTTTCTGGGCGCAAAACGAAATATGACTTCAATCAAATCTACACAACCGAAAAGACTGTGATGTGGTGCAGAAAATGAAGTAATTTGAATCACATATCTTCTTTTTATAAATCATAACAAAACTATCCAAAATATGAACCAATAAGAAATTAGCAAATATAAATATAATATCTCCAAGATATAAATGGGAATTCTAATATATGTGTTTTAGAAAATACAAAGATAATATGTATGAAAAAAGTATATAAAACATTTGCTTGAAATTCTAATCAAATAGTCAAACATAGGTTTAGAATCATAAATTCTCTACAACAAACAAGTATTAACCTGAACGGAGAATATTAACGAAGTTCATTATTGGATTAGGCAGATTCTGCCCAAATTTGGAAGTTATTGTACTCCGCTTGGAATTAGTTACAGATAAATAATGAGGATTCTAAAGCTTTTAGAAAGTTCGAAACTCAGATACGGCTCGCTCATACCAAAATCGATGAGCTCTTTGTTTACATGCTTTCATTATAATCCTGTTAGAGTATTATTTTAATAAATATACTCGTAGTTGATAAGTGACAAAACGTTAAGTCAACTAATTTTCAAAACATTAAGTCGTGACGTATATTTTTATATAGGAATTGAAATGAAAAGTGCGTTGTGACGCCGAGAATTCTTGGAAATCAACATATATTTATTTTTTGTTACACTTATTTTCAAACCTATATTATTGCTGCATTAATTTGTTCAAGTCGATAGACTTTAAGGCGAAATTATAATGGAAAATCAGATATAGGTGCGCCATTGACGATAACACCAGTACTATTGTTAAATGTTATAATATAAATATGTTTTCTGTCTATGAATGAAATAATATATCGGCATAATACAACCTTAGCTTACTTCTTATAGTATCTTTGTGGGTTATGAAATTTTGATATCCATTTTTACTACAGTACACTACACGGTTTCTCTTTCATTGATAACTCTGATGTGTTTGACAGCTCCAATGTTTGCCGTATAAAACAAATTGGAAATTAGGTTCTCGATTTAGATACTTTACCGGAAGTCTTCTTGTATTCAAGAAGCATATGAGTAGAAAGCAGTTCGTATCTAAACATGTTTCTCGAAGGACTTATACAAAAATATAAGTCCTTCGTGAAAAGTATAGTAGCGTTTTATGCTACGTGAACAAAAGATATTATAGCTTATTTCACCTGCCTAGAACGCACACGAAGGATATTCGTTACGCACACGAAGGATAGTCTTTTGTGCAGTCACATTATCCAATGCAGTATTGCGAAATGCACTCAGTCTAGATAATTTTTCCGCTTTATTAACTGTTTCAGAAATGGAGTTATGTATTTTTTTGTAGTCCGCGACTTATTTCGTTTTATAACCATTTATTCCTATGGTCTTTCACATATCCAACACTTTTGATAATTCAGTAAATCAAGCATGGGGTTTTTAAGAAATAAATAAATTATGTCGTGGTTTACTTTTAGGAAGACCTTCAAGACATTGCTCATTAAACTCATAATCCGATAGTTGTTGCCAGATTTTGACCTGGGAAAGAGAGTTATAAAGGTTGGCATAGGCCACTCTTCTGATGTAATGCCAGGTTTATATTTAATGATATCTACAAATGTATCTAACTAGCTCTTCATCTCTTATTCGTTTTATTATTTCATCATCACCTCGGTTCTTTAAATTTTCTGATTTTTTTTGTAGCAAATGGCATTTATTACGCCATATTCCTGCATGTCCGGATGTGCTTCCATAGAATCCTATATATTCCCATACCTCGAATTGTGAATAACGCAACTAATAGATTCTAACTCTTAAGTGATTGAAATTTAAAAACCACATCGAGGTTGGAAGAAATTTATTAAATTACTTTTGCCGTGTATATCACGAAAAAATGGTACAATGGCTCACCAATCAGACTCTATATTGCAACTCATGGTATATTATTTTGATATACGAATACAATTTTGTACATTTCAGTTCTGTATTTTTGGGAAAATTTTGAGATACGAAGTAGGCTCTCGTTACACTTATTTTATTGCAGTGTCTTAGTTACAATTACTATAAAATTATTAAATCTGCTTAGAAAAATAATGCTGAAATTGAGTGATCCTGAGGTATTTACATTTTTTCGTGATAATTTTCAAATAGCCATTGTTAACACGTTTGCGTAACTCACAAATACTGAAATAATTTTAAAGAAAAGGCGAAATTTTTTACTTAATTTTACATACATGTACACCGCGACTACAAATGAAATAATTATGTAGATTTTTGTTGTTATGTTATTTTATGTTAACATTTTCAATAAACATACTGTAAATTGCATGAATAATTTTATTAGTTTAAAGAAATAACAATATTGAAAAAAGTGCCCGGTTTAAAATTTAACTAAAATATATTTCGGTCAAAATTTAAGCATCTCTGGCATAAATATGAAAACATGAGTGGTCAATTATTTTCAAAAAATATGTATGTTTAAATTAGTTTTCGATATGGTGTAACTCATCAACATCAACCTATCTAATGAAAATAGCCGGTTATCATTATTAATGTGCAAAAAGGGACAATTTTCAAAAACTAAATGTGTAATATTCGAACTTTTTTTAAACTAAGTTTTACCTAGTTGTTGGGGGTTCAAGAAAAAACAATACTAAACAATAATATAAATTTATTTGATTACAATAAGTATTGGAATGGTAATCGGATAAATTATTATATTCATGCGTCCTCATACAAGTCCTATATGTTCGAAAAAAATCTGTCCTGAGAAGTCGCGTACAGCGTCGATTGCTTATTTTTGGTGCGACATTTCTGACACATCGAAAAAAACCTTCTGTGGACCTAATAAGCTCTTTGTGTACTTCTTCCTTGTGGTAGCCCCAATAAGAAAAATATAGTGGTTTTAGGTAGAGTAAACGTGGAAGCTAAAAAAATTGCCCCAAACGGCCGATCCATCTATTTGGGTAGTTTTCGTTTAAATACGTACGAACAGGGAACATAATGAGCAGAACAGTCATCATTGTGTAACTAATAGGAATCTCTCAGATCTTCGAATATCTCCTCCAATATACCAGGGAGATCATTTTGAAGAAATTCCAAATAATTCTGTGCAGTAAGGTTTTGTGATAATTCGATGGACCTGTATCATCAATATCGTTTTTTTCTATAAACTGCAAAATTTAGTCACACCATTTATAGTCTATGAATTGAAAGAATTAATGTAAAATATAATAACAAAAAAAATCTATAAAATGCCTTCATTTGTATTCGCGGTGTAAATAAATCCAAAACAATTTTGTCTTTCTTTTGAAATCACATCTTGAGTACTACTTGGGATAGGTATTTTTGTATTTTTCTCAAAATAGCCTATAAGCTATTTCAAGGTTATCCATTCATTACCAGGCACCTGTTTTTTGAAGGTAATCAATTATACTTTAAGAAAAAATTGTATAATTTAAATATTTGTTATAGAGTTCTAGGTACAAGAACAAACAAACAAAACAATTGAAATATTTCCACTTTAAGTATTTCTCTGAATTATATCATAATAGCATATACCTTATGGTCTTCTAAAAAATATGAATTTTCTAACGAAATAACAGTATTATTGCATTAGATTAAAAATGCTTTTTTAGAGATCACTGTGAACAAATAAATCAATTTATTTTCCGATTCATGTATGTATGTCATAGATTAGCGACATAAATTATTTGTGCTATATGATTATAATTTTAAAACTTTGTACGTATGAAAAATATATAAATACATTTCGTATGGCCCAGATGAAAATGTTTCTATCAATATATTTAAAAGTAAACATTTCTTAAGAGAATAAATTGTATATTTTTATGCCAAGTCACAAAGATTGCCCAAGCTCTCACAGAATATATTGCTTAAAGCGTTCAAGGTACATAAAAGTAAAGCACACAATATGATATAAATGGTCTCCCAAATATGAATGTTTGTCACAAGCATGTTGTAATAAGTGATTTCACAAGAATATGTGATTGATTTCAATAAAAAATTATCCAATTCAATTAATATTATTATCACAATTAAAAGCTGAAAGAAATATTTCTTATTTAGTTTATTCCCAATGACCTGAAAGTTAAGGGTGAAAATGTTTAGCAAAATATCTTATTCGTATTAATTCCGAGTAGTTTAAAATGTATAGTAGTGTAGTTTACACTCACGCAAATTCTATAGTGTAGAATTGGTGTGCACAAATTTGATTTTTAAAATTATTTTTAAGTCAGTACAAAGTCACAAAGAATTATTTTTTTAATTTATCTAATTTAATGTATCTAATTGTTACATATGGCGGACTCATTGCTACAAGAGTAATCTCCTACAGCCAACCATAACACCCGTTCAGCCCCGCTCGACGAACGCCCGGGAAATGGAACCCGGGTCTCCGCGGTGCGCCGCGTCGTCACAGGCTGTATGCCTTGTTATCAACCCAACACAACAAGGTGACTTCCGCACAACACACTACAGCGACGACAACACACCACGAAATACTACATCAGAATATATTCTTAATAACAAAAATCCGCACGGTACAATCATTGAAAATACACAATCCTTAATTACATTACAATAATTAATTTAGGTGAAGTAATCTTCGCATTATTTTCTCAGATTACTTCCACAGTTGCAGATATCTAGCTTTGTAAATGAATTTGAAAAAAATAAACTTATGTTAATAACGTACAAAAATGAAGGGAACTCTTAAGAATATCCAAGAGCAATTTCAATCAATACAAGACTATCAAAGTAAACAATATTTCGACTAAATATAGGTCTGCTTTTAAATCTAATTTAAGGATAAATAGATTTCTATTTGGCTTTTACCGTCAGTGGAAACTGATTATTGGTAAAATTAATTAACAGATATATTAATAGATAGTTTCATATTTCTTTCATAAATTGCTGGAATATTTAAAGTGCCTTTGAAGCCTAATATAAATTTTGATACTGGAAATACTTTGATACACAAATTGTTAAAAAATATTAAGGAATCGTATACGAAATAACAAATTGGAAAATGAGACTGAAGGACTGAACTTAAAAAAATAAAAAAATTTAACTGGCCTTATCAAAATTCCATGCTATGAGAAAAGAGACGTAACTGCCAAAATATATGTCATATAAATGAAAACAAAATATCCTGAAGTGAGTGAGCCATATAAAAGACGACTAGCGGAAAGTGTTTTTTTTTCACCACAGCTTTCTAATATAAATTATGTTATATAGTTTGTCAAGTCTCCATTTCCGAGTTGTCTTGTAATATGGAGATAGGATTAAAAAACATGTTACTCCTCACCCCAGAATTTCTTTCTATAAATTGAATTCTTGTGATATGTAAATTTAAAAAACCAGAGTGCTTGAAAAATCACTAGATAACATTGTTCTTTGAATATATTAGGCGTTAATTTTGTAGAAATTCATTGCAATTAAATTTTTTCTCAACTTAATGAAACTACGTGATGTAGTATTATTTCTACTTTATTTAATTTCTTTACCATGACCTAGGTTTCATTGTATTACATCTTCAGGTGGGCAATTTATAAAGATCTTTGCTAATAGCCCATCTGAAGATGTAATATATCGAAACGTAGGTCATGGAAAAAAAATTGAAGAAAGTAGAAGTAATACTACATCACGTAGTTTCATTTCATTGTGAACAATGAATTTCTACAAAATAAACGCCAAATATGTTCAATATTACGAATTACGTTATTTATTTGAGGGTGCCAACCGCGGTATTTACGAAAAAATAAAATTAACCAATACAGAAATACCTAAAATTGGTCGACTTTCTAGTATTACCTTATATAATAATCTTATAGTTTCCAATAATGTTTACACACACACACACATACATAGAAAAGCATGTACGCGCATGTGCACTCAAGTATATAAGGAAGCACGCATGTACGCATACACCCGAACGATCGCGCGCACGCCGGCGGCCATGTGCACATGAACGCCGCATATCATAGTTGCATGTATGGACACACGCACGCACGTAAAACCTATACCTTTATGCTTCTAATGATTTGTCTAAGCAAATATGTGAGTCAGCCAATATCACAGATCTAAGTACACACGAATATCAGAAAGTTTTTAAATTAGAATGAAAACATACAACAAGACATAGTCTAAACGGCCAAAGGGCGAAGTCGAATCGACAAATAAGCTGGAGACTTGACTGCAAAGACGAATTCCTGAAAGAACTCAATCGTGACCTCTACTGTTTCAAATTACCTGAAACAAACAATTACGAAATAAGAAGAGAATTACGCTCTAATAGCTTTTAAAAATGAGACGCTTGAGAAGGATAATATTTATATTGAACATTTTATGTCTGCTCGATAAAGATGCATTGTTGCACTACGAAAACCATTTGAAGATAACGTCTTTAGTAATATAAATATAAAAAGCGTAGAACTAGGCGACGGGAATCAATCGTTGATAAAAATATTGCACACGAAGTACTCAACGACGATATTACAGCTACTATCAATCCTCCCTCATACAAAAAGATTATTTATTATGATCACGAATAGATTTCAGACAATAAAGCGGACTTAACACAGAAGTGAATACAATTTTATTGACCACGTTCATATTTTCCGACAACTTATTGAAATAAAACAATACTAATATGTCCTATATATAATTTTGAAAAAGATTTCAATTCTATTGAAATCTGAACACGCAAAATGTCTGTATTTCAAAATTACGACATTGACTACAGACACGATTACATCGAGCTTGTCAAAAACATTTTCAAGTATGCCTCGCTAATAATATATATGGCTGAAAAGACAAACTCTATTGAGAGAGAACATTACAACATATTTGTATTGTGTGATTCAAAGTTTCTATGAGAAATTAAGTACTAAACGGTCATCCTTCCCAGAGGCCCATAAAAAGTAGAGTAAAAGGCCCACGTAGAACTCATATATCGGGGTGTATCTGGAACCAGATGGTGTAGCTCCAGCATAGCATCAACATACAGTTCCATGTTACTAGAATGTTGTCTGAATAGTTAGCACACAGGTAACATTCTAGTAACATGGAGCCGTAGACGCAATTCGAACTTTGATTTGGAAGAAGGGGTGAACGTCACCATCTAACCAGGACTAAATTTTTCTTCTCCCGACATAATAAGATAAGTGAATTATTATGGTGACATGATTATGTCACCATAATAATTCATTACCGACCGAACTACACATGTATGCCATTCATTCCAATAACCGATAACAGGTGAAAATTCGATTACAAAATTTTGTTGTCATAATGTTACGAGATGAAATAAAATAGTTTAAAAACTGGCTATAAGCTAATATGATAAACAATTTTTCGTAAATACTTTAAATTTTTGTGAACCTGTCAATAAAAATAAGAAGAATAATTTCGAATACAATTAAATTTTTTTTCCAAGTATCCTTTCAAAATGACCACGTGGTACAATACGAAAAACATGTACAAATTTACACTTGGCATTAATTACGTTGTTCGTATATATATATATATATATATATATATATATATATATATATATATATATATATATATATATATATATATATATTCAGTAGCTTTTTTGTTATTAGGAATTTTTCTATGAAGTGATATATTAGTCCAAAATACTAACTAATGTAAAAATTGACAGGAAGGAAATAACTTATTTTCTCCTCTTAAAATTTTCATATTCCATTAATCGCTATGTTGATTTTCAAGTATATATATATATATATATATATATATATATATATATATATATATATTCAGTAGCTTTTTCGTTATTAGGAATTTTTCTATGAAGTTATATATTAGTCCAAAATACTAATTAATGTAAAAATTGACAGGAAGGAAATAACTTATTTTCTCCTCTGCAAATTTTCATATTACATTAATCGCTATGTTGATTTTCAAGTTAGGGTGTACGTATCTTCATACTTAAGTGAAATTCATCGTTCGATCGAACGCCCGTATCAATTCTTCAATTCATCAATTGGAATAACTTTATGTAAACTGCATCCTAGGGTTGACCTTTTTTGTTCCAGACCAGAACTTCTTTTTTAAGTTACAATTTTATCATAAAATATTAAAAACACAAAATTCTTTTTCGGTAAAAATCAAACTATAAATATGGTAAAAAGACGTTAGTTAATAACTAACTGGGATTCAAAAAACTGACAATTTTTATTATCCTTTAGCAAATCTTTTTCAATTCAATATTTTATTAAGGGGAGCAATGAAAGAGTATTATTTCGTACACTTCCTATTGACAGCATATCCCATACTTATCCTGTCGTACCTTTTGAGTTTACTTCATCAAGGTAATTTAGAGAACTAGTTGGTTTTGTAGGTGGTATGTGTTCAATTTAAATACTGTTATTAGTGCAATTTTGTTACTGAAAATTAACAATTGTATAATAGGGTAAGCTATTTATTTCAATTCATTTTAGTAGTGTCTAAGCAGCATCATAAAATCTACAAAAATATATCTTCTTTTCAACCTCAATAAATCAATTTAAAAATGTAGTCAAATTTAGGGGTGCATTCTGCTTAAATGAACTCTACTGATATCCAGTGGATGTTATAAAGTTATTAAAAAGTACTGTAATACTTTAAATTAAATAAGTTAAGCTAATATGCTAATATTATTGGCTAAAAAGCTAATAATACGGTAATAAATGAAATAATAGATGAATTTAACTAATAAGCTAACAAGTTATGCTAATACTTAAAGCTTACAAAATGCAAAATATATGTATCCCGTTATTGGGAGAGGAGGGGACATTTGTTTGAGATTATGAAACAAACCAATGTGAAGTGAATCATGTAAAGTCATTATGTTTTATAATTACCAGAAGCCTACGTGTTATTATAACATAATATTCATTTATTACAGGTAATTAATAAATGAAAACAAAAAAAACGCGTTGCTTCAAAGAATTTATAAAATCCTATTACTTAATTTAGAGAATAACCTTAAATTGCTTGGGTAATATAAAACTACAGTAAGTATTTAAGATTTTCTCGATGAAAGATTTTACTCTTTCAAAATATAATCCAAATGTGCTTCGTACCTGGCGTTAGAAATTATGCACTATTCCATTTTCATACGATTTATATCTATTATTCAGTCAAGTTTTGTAAAGGTGAATGGAAAAATATAAAACGGTACTTATCATACTGACGTCGCTCTTTGTCAAAGTATCATATAATTTTTTTAGAAATAATTTGATTTTGATATGTTTTTACATTTCTTTCTCGTATTTAGTCGAATTTCATAGTGTTTAATATAGGTTTGTCAAAAAAAGTCAGCCCGAACTACGACTGGTAATTTCATCTTTCAAAATAAGCACCAAGTTTCCTTCCGTTCTGTTACTCAAATTTAAAGTTTAATTGAGGCATAAAAAATATTTGAAGAGAATCTTTATCCTTTTTAATTAAAATCTGACTTATTAGCTTAAATAATTTTCGCGCCATTTTATTATGGCCAGTAACCAAAACACGAAATTACTTTGTTTTCTCTGTTCAATATTTAGATATACATGTAGGTTAACGAATTAAGGAAAATGTAATTTGAATTAAGGGAATTACATTTTCTTCACAATTTATAAATAAATCAGTTACAAATAATTCGATTTGAAAACACTACGCCCAATTTGCGTTTTATGAGACAGTGTTTTTATACGCCTTTCTAAAATGTGTCTTTTGCTTGTAACTTGGAAAGTAATGTAGTTTAGTGTCAAATATAATTTTCAATTGAGAAAAATAATTAGATTAAACACAAAGTCTACTTCGACCACTGAAAAAATTGCATTTTCCGCGATATAGTCAATTCAATGGATTCTGCATCAAATGGATTCTTTGTAAGTGGAAAGAATTCATTTGCAAACAAAATTTTCTGAAATAGAAATGGAATTCTTATTTTAATTTTACAAAAAGATTTTTGATACTTTTCATCGTTTTTTCTTCTGAGGTGGCATGAGAATTCTGGGCATCCATTGTTAACTGACTTATCACGCCAAGATGTATGATCTTCAAAATAGTGTCGTTTGATAATCTTAAAATGAAGAAAGCTGTCTCTTCTTCAGACGATCATTCATCAACCCATTTTTATATTTTGAGCCATATTGTGCTCTCAACTAACCTTTCTGGGAAGGGTTAAGTTTAATCGATTCTATGCCATATTTAAAAAGACCATATCTGTTGCTAATCATTATATGACCAGAACACTGATTTCAATAAACGGCTCTCATCTCACTCATTATAGTTTGACGAGTGTTTCCTTACTCGATGATGGACTTTATCATAGCATATGAATATGAACATTGTTTTACTTTCATGTTTTTTGGACTTTGTGAATTCAGTTTACAACTAAATGAAACTACGTGATATAGTATTATTTCTACTTTATTTAAATTCTTTACTACAACCTAGGTTAAGGTGGAAATTAGTAAAGATTTTTGCTAATTGCCCACCTGAAGATGTTGTCATACGACGAAACCTGGGTCTTCATAAAGAATTTAAATAAAAAAGAAATAATACTACATCACGTAGTTTCATTTAGTGGTGAATAATGAATTTCTACAAAATTAACTCCAAATATATTCAATAATTCGATTTAATCAAGTGTTTAATGATTTCTCTACTTTTTTTACTTATCCTGAAAGTAAAAACATGAAAAATTGTTTTCAATATTAATGTAGATTACGATCGGAGATTGAAATATTTTCAAAACTACGGAACAAAATAACAAATACTATTGTTGTTGTGCTACAATATTATATTTATTATATAGGCAATACTTTACAGGAATTTTCTCATTATGCTCATTTTCTAACTAATTTTTAGTTAGTCTTACAAAATACATGTCATTTTAAGTTATCTAAAAAATTAACCTTAATAAAATGAAATTGTTTGTAGAACATTTAATCGACTTCGATTATTTGAAATTGAGTAAGTGTACCGCTTACATGACTGAGAAAAGATCATTATTATGAACTTGTAACTATTATAGTTGTAACCTTTGATAAAAAAATGGTCTTGATATTATGACAACCATGACCATATGATTACTCCCTGACTACATTTATATCTTACTTTCAACGAAATACACTATATTAGCAAAGTCGCAAGCAGTAGCCAGCACCCATTTTTTTTAGTTTCATTTCTTAATTATAATCGATGAAAATAGCAGTCATAAATTTGCGAAGGTCTTTGCTGAAAACCTTTTAAAATGAAGAACTCCGTGTACTAAATTAAGTTTTTAAATCATAGATAGTAATTAATATGAACTAAATACACTCTATCATATTGCCTTTCTTCACGCCATCTTTTTTTGCTCCTTTACTAATTTACAAATCCAAACAATTTACTAAATGAAATTTTTTAGTTTATGGAGATAATTATACGAGTAGAACGAGAGGGAAATGTAACTGAAATCGATTCGGGACTGACAAAACCTGGCGTCAGAGAAATTGAACATAATTTAAAAAATCGTATATTTTGTAATATATAAATGAGTACATAATTTAGATAACAATCAGGAAAGAGCGAATCACGTCATCAGCATCCCAGGAGAAAGAGAACTTAAGATATACCACAGAATTCCCCAACATTGAACAGTACTGATACCCTAACAGAGTTCTGGACATTTATACAGAATGATAATTATTTAGTAAGACACGACTAAGGGCCATATAAATTTGCTACTTAGCCAAATCAAATTACAGTGATGAAGCCAGAATATGGTGACAGGAATTTTTCAGTAATGAACAGCAAAGTCATTGAGTCTGGACACGTTTGACTTGTCTTGACGTAGCAAGAAATTAATTAGGCAAATAGGTACTCAATATACGGATGCATATAATATAATTTGAACCTATATTCCATAAATCTTGATGCTGCAGATGTATTAACTGTTTAAATCATAATATTTGAAGATGTGCTGTTTTAAAATTACTCTGACAATGAATTATGAGTTCCAATTTCTCACTGCTGATGCTGCAAGGGTACTGCCCATCTAAACTTTGAGACCTTAGGATCTACTGTTTTTAAAATAGAACTTTGGGTTTTAAGAAGAGACTGTATCATTAAACTCCAAATTCCAACTCCTTATTCCTGATGCTACAGGAATATTGCCTGCCAGACTACGAGACTTAAGGATCTACTGTCTCTAAATTAGTTTTGTGGCTCTCAAACGGAAAACCGTAAACTTCCAACCCCTCGATCTTGATGCTAATGGGTACTGCTTTTTTGAACTTGGGACTTGAGGATCTACTCTTTCTAAAATTGTGAGTAGAGCAGATTTCAATTCCTTAGCCTGATGTTAAATCGTGAGACTTGAAGATCTGTTGTTTTAGGTTAGCATTGTGAATCAAAATTAAATGAAACTACGTGATGTAGTATTATTTCTACTTTCTTTAAGCTGTTAACAAAGATGTTGTGTAACCCACCTGAAAATGTTGTAATACAACGAATTTATCGTGCTTTGGAGGTACTAACTTTCTAAATTATGCGATTTTTTGGCCTCGTATTTTGACGTGAATACGTCTTTAAATTTGCTACCATACGGGGGCAATCCAAAAAACTGAATGATAACAAAATCGGGGGATACAGTTTGGCGTTTCAGTTTCGCATCTATCCTCTACATCAAAAATTAAACTACCACTGGATAGCTAAAGGATCAAATAATTCATTACGATAAGCGAGAACAGTGATGCTTCGCGCGCGGTGGAGTGGGAAGCGCCGCCATTTTGAGGTTATTTTGCTGAGCATCGAGATTTACAATTAGTATAACTTTTGATTCGGAAAACCTACGATGTTCGTTTAAGTTTTAATCGTCAGCTGTCATCAAAATCTATCGATTGTATAAAAAACATTAGTTGAAAGTAGTAACAGTGAATATAATAAGGTGTTAGAATAAAAAAATATTATCAAAAATATATTATATCGGCCTATACGCTATTGTAACCCAATAATTATTGGTTTCCTTGCTTTTATCCTAAATACATAAATAAAAATGGGTGCGTGTACTTATGTATGCGCGTGAGAAGTTATACTTCTTTGGCATCATTAAATAATACATACGGATGGATAACCTCAATTATATTGGAGCACTTGAAAAAGTCTATAAATACAATTTTTTCACTAATATTTACGAATAGTAAATATATTAATCAAAATATTGAATTTAAATCACTACTGAATATAATTTATCAGCACATATATAAATCGCACTTATATTTTTTTATCCAATAAATTCAAATGAAAAAGCGGCTCACTGCGTCAATATTATGTACTTGAAGTATTTTTGTTACGTGAAATTAATAATCATATCTATCAAAAGATGGCGCTGCGCTGATGTAAGAAAATTATAAGCTAATTGATATTTTAATTCTGTATGAAAAGTGAACACAAAATAAAGATAACAACAATATTACCATAAAGCTAAATGCCTTATGGTAATAGTGTTTTTATCTATTATCTGCATCAATTAAAATCATCATCAAGTAAATCTGCATCAAATGGTAATATTGTTTTTAAATATCATCTGCCTCTCTGTATAAGTATTTATCTGTGAAACTTGGATATTAGATTTATTAGTAATATAAATAAAGAATCACAATTAATGACATCAAACATTTTTAAATTATTTGAAAGAGAAATAAAATGCAGAATCTAAAAATAAAAAACTTGTCTTGGAGGCGCCGGGTATCGATCTCGGTACCTCTCACATGCTAAGCGAGCACTCTACCATCTGAGCTACGCCCCCAACGTAAGTTTCGTAAAAAGAAAATTGGTATTAATACATAGTCTCAATAACTGCAACTTCATACTGTAACTTTTGTGTGACGAATCTTAAAATTTCACTCTCATGATTTTTTCATAAAGCGCCTAAAGAAGTATAACTTCAAAAATATTTTATTTAAAAAATATAACCCGTTAAATAGACGTATTCACGTATAACCCACGGCCGTATCCATGATACAGCCACACCCAATTTTTTAAATTAGTATTGGGGGTCTCAAAAAAAATTAATTTTGCATTGGAATATGAATTCATTAAAGATCAGATACCAGATTCCAATTTTATTTTGTGTATGTTAATTCATGTCACCGGAGTTAATTAACTAATTTGGATAATTTTTACTTTAATAGCTCAGTGTAGTACATTGAAAATTGGTTATAATATGTAATGGAAATGAAAGGTACTTTACAGAATTCCTCAATAATATACAGCATAATTACCGTGATTAAGTTTGTATGATATAGATCTAATGAAAATCTGGTACTGAAATTTCTAAAATTTTGACACCGTTAGTGTCTCTTAAATAAATACGGTAGAAAAATCAGAGTAAAATCTTGGAGTTGAAAGATGGTCCACAATTAAATGAAACTACGTGATGTAGTATTAGTTCTACTTTCTTTAAGTTCTTGTTAATAGCCCACCTGAAGATGTAATAAAACGAAACCTAGGTCGTGGTAAAGAACTTAAAGAAAGTAGAAATAATACTACATCACGTAGTTTCATTTAATTGTGAATAATGAATTTTTACAAAATTAACGCCAAATATATTCAATATTTGAAAGGTGGTGAGAAAAACATTTTACTGATGAGAGGTAAACGAATCTAGTAAGGATTTTTTTTTCAATTTTATTGACATAAACAAGAAAATAACTAAATAAATAGGTCGGTAAACATTTTCCAAGTGCATACGAAGTCATGAAGTAACTGAGTGAAATGTAGCACCCATGTAAATGTATGAATGTGAATGTCAGAGAGGAAAGAAGCATCAACTTGGGGCTGATTCCAAAAATCTTTGGCAGCAGCAATATTTTGCAAATTTGTTATGTTCGGAAACGATATTGTAACGCAAAAGTTCCAACTTAGTACTCGAATTTTCATTATTTTTTACTTTTCATTCGAAGTTTATCTGAAGTCAGTTGAATTTTTGAATGTTTTATTTAGATTTCTTATTACCAATTCTTGATATAATAAAAACGTAATACATAAGCGTGTATGAGGTTACATTTTTAAGTAATATTATGTTTTTGTTATAGAAAAATTATTAATAATAAATAAATATAACGATAAATACCACTCGTTTTTTTAATGTTGACTGCCTAAATTAAGTAAACATAATTGATATTATTATTTATTCCGTCTTGTCGAAATTAATTTTTTATCTATTTTTCGAATTTACGTCTCTTTTCTCCGACTTATTGATATTGCCAGTTTCATGAATTAGTTGTTACATATGTAGGATATAATCTGTATATTTTTAATCTTTTTATTTCAAAGAATTTCGTTGAAATGGCATTTGCCACTATTATGAAAAATAATCTGAAAATAAATAATACAAGATTTCTCATTTGTCTGATTGAAGATTTAAAGAAAACTGTTAAGGAATTAATTTTTCATTTTTGAATTTTATTTTACAGTAATTTCCTCTAACACCCAGAAACAACATTATATGGACTTCCGCCGGTTCACTTCAATAATATATAATTATTGAATAAATTTGGCGTTATTTTGTAGAAATTCATTATTCACATTATAGTATTATTTCTACCTTCTTTAAGTTCTTTACCACGACCTAGGTTTCGTTGTATTACAACATCTTCAGGTTTGCTAATAGTAAAGATTCGTAGAATCTTTGCTAATAGCCAGCGACAATATGATGGCGAGCGCATCTTTGTGCCGAGGGATTTTGTCCTTATGAAAATGCAAAGTAGTTACGCTTATTCAGAACCGCCCTTGCGAATGGTTCAATTTTCAAATGACAATTTTTATATTTTTTATATTGAAAAATATTTGGTTTCTCTTTACTTTAAGTACGTTTTCATGGCTTGTTTTTTTCATTAACGTGGTTCAATTTTAAGAGATAGACATATACTGGTGCAGACTTTTTTGTTGAACAATTTAAGTGGAATAATCTTGCCAGATATTGCTTTCACATATCAAGACATATCATTACGCCGTACATGTCAAGAAAATTCATGGATTTTTTCACGTCTTCATCGACATTTCAGTAGTACTGAGATTAATCAACACGACAGACCGACAGATACAGGGATAAAACGGTTTTACTGGCTGAAATAAACTGGGGTAATGAAGAAATAGAGATCGGGGCGATTAAGACTAAAATTCATGTTAGTTGCTGATTTATTTGTTTTTGGACAACGTAAATCTAATTATTATGAGCCACAAGTAAATATAAAGAATATATCGCATGGTGTAAAGAACATATCAACTCAATACTTTCTTTCACTTTACCATAATAATATAGTGTCTTTAGTATTAAAATAATAATAGAGAATGGTCTGTATATTTACGTTTATTTCACTGGTAAATATCGAAACAGATTTAAATGAAATTTTCCATGTATGTAAAGTACATCATAAAATATATAGTACATATTCTTACGTTACCATAGCACTGAATATAATATATATATATATATATTGCTATAAAATATTATTGAAATGTATAAATTTTTATTTGAGGAGAAAAACAGTTTTCCATATTTTCCCAAGACCATGCTGGTAAAGCCATGGACTAAAGCTAATTTGTAATAAAAGCTAAATATTTAAAAACCAGAACAATATATTTTCCTCAATGCGTTACACTCGAAAGCCCACGTTTAATCTTCTACGCATCAAAGGAATAACAAAAAACCGGAAAAATAGATTAAAGCTTCAAGTTAAAAAAGGTCACGAGGAAAAGTTCAACAAGTATTCAGAAAGGATAGGGTTCGGTGATATAATTTATGATAAACTCGACTCCTATATCCGTTTCTTCGAAAGTTCGTTTTATGATTTCACCGAAAGGCGGAGATGTTTTTTGTTTTTATTCATTTCTTTCCAACATAATTAAATAGCTTATGTATAACCGTATATAAATATAACTGTATGTTGATGTGAATAAGAATCAAACTAACACTCAAAATAACAAATTTGTACAGTTGTTTGTTTTACCTCACTAAAGTGGTTTAAGAAAACATTGAAGCATTATTATTATTACTTAAGAAAACTTGTTAATAAAATTGACTCTTGTATAGTTTAATGCATTTGATGAGATGGTCTTTTCGATTTAGTACTACTTGTAATATTGTTGTAAACAATTTTATGTGACAAAAATATTATTCAAGCTATTAATGGACGGGCTAATTTTAATGCAAAACATATTTCTATCAAAATAGAATTCATGTAAAAATGTGCAGAAAAAAATATGATATAGCTGTTAAACAAAAATAGACCAAATAATTCATAGGATTTGGATGAATCCGCTTTGAGAGATCAGGAAGGGAAAAATGTTAAAAATCATTAAAATTAAACGATAAAAGTTATCACTAATATGAAATTATATACATATATATATATATATATATATATATATATATATATATATATATATATCGTAAACGTCTCAAAAACTTATACGTAGACTTGCAAAAACCCTGCATTTTCATAATTTTAGTTTCAGTTGTGTTAGAAATAAAGGGAAAGGTTTTTTATATTTTTAAAAATATCTCTGAAATGTACTACCCACTTAGATTAATAAAGGTATAGATATGTTCTCTCCATACTCTAAGCGAATGAAATGTGTCCCACGGATTACGACGAGGCCAAATGACGAGGTGGGGTCCGCCCCTAATTATCAAGTGAGTTAGTATGTGTTACCTCGATATGAAATATTCATATTATTTATTCAAGCATAACATTGACTATTTAAAGTGAAATAAATATTATAACCCTTTCGGTGTTTGGAATAAGCAAAATTGAACAGAAACTCATATAGCCTATAAATTCTGTAACAAAGTAATACCAATATACCTAATGTATTTTAAACACGACGAAATAATATCACAAAGATACGATTATGTTGACGACTTCATCCATAAAGTGGTTGTTCCTAATGGGACTAAGGAACTAAAATAACAACAGTATTTTAATTCACGTAATTCTCATTAATTAATATATTACTAAATACTGAATGACATTATATAAATAGGACACTATAACAACAATATGAATACTGAATATATTTGGCGTCACCCCAAGTAGTAAAGAAATTAAAGAAAGTAGAAATAATACTATATCACGTAGTTTCATTTAATTGTGAACAATATGAATGTAAAAAGCATAATATAACTAATTTATTATCTTTGTTTAGTGAAGCCAAAATCAGCAATAATAACAATAAACATTTTTTATTTTCTTTTCGATATCTTATTTCGATATGAATCTAAAACTTCAATATTGTCACACAATTGTGCGAATATCTCTTCTCCCATATATTGTTTACTTTTTATTGTATTTAAAATATAACTTAACTTGGTAGTATTCTTTCATAAGCGCCCGTTAGGTCTTTTTAGTTGCTTAACTTTAGCTTCACATTTTTTAGCAAGCAGGGTTGAACTCAACATTTTCTTCCGTAAATATTTTTTCCTTGGTGTTGCTGGAACAGAACCGATATCCGATACGACGACATCATGCGAAATATCACATCCTTCGTTCTCTGGTGTAAATGTCTTGACTTTTGGTGTAGATGTTTCGACACTAGATCTACGGGATGCTTCTTTCTCAAACCAGAGAGTAACTTGTGTATACTGAAGTATAAAAAAGGCATATTTAATATACATCCACTAGAATGAAATTATTTATGAAGGTTCGTAAAAACTAAAAATATGAATAAGCTGAAGGGAAGAATAATAATCAAAATATACTTACCAAGACGTAGGGCAGAGCTGTCTTTATTAATAACTATCGATCGGATTTAGTTGTATAGAGGTCACCCGCGAGAAGATGTTTATGGCACAATACGCTAGCTCTTGACACCACGTATCATCACGTCGATCTTCTCTCACTATTTTCGTCTTTTCAGAATTTCATTTCTTGGGAACCTGCGTCCATGTTAATACGTATATTCAACATTTAAAAAATAATACGTATATTCAACATTTTTTCAGTAATTACCCCAAATATATCATTAAAATAATATCTCCTAATATACTGCGACAAGCTTTTATATCGTATTCCAAATATTTATGGACCTGCAAAATACAAGAAGAGTAAATGAGTAACACATATAATATCATTATATTATTGTTTTATTAAGTAATATTAAATACTCAGGTCAATATCTACAATACCCAGAAACATACGCAGCCCTAAAACTATGAACAAAAGAATCGACCCAACCTACGTTCACATTATGTTTCTCTCTCACTTTTATTAGGGAAGAACAAAACAGAAAATTACTAGTATCCTTGTCAACAATACTGTAAAAAACGATTTATTATAAATTCACATAAATATAACTATGACTACAATAAGTAATAACGGAAGGTATATCAAGAGGTTGGTAAATAAAATAGTGTAATTATAAATTAAATGTGAATCTATACTTTTTTTAGAATTTTTTGGAGTAATTTTTACAGATTTTCATTGCACACGACGGCATATTATCTTTGTCTTACACGTCTACTCGCTTGAGTGGGCAACGAAGGGTTAATTGAAAAGACAAGAGACTTTTGAATGTTAGATTGTCTTTCGGAGGATCAGTTTTAAAAGATCACTTGTATATGTTACAAAGTCATTGACTATCCACAGCAAAAATGATCCGATGATAAGGATTCTTTTCCAAGCAAAACAGAGGATTTAATATAATAACTGCTCAATATTCATATGTTTTCTCGATAAAATGCTAACATTTAGATTATAAGTTGTAAAGATCGCTTATTGATGTATTAGACATACATTACAGTACAAAATAAAAGCGCGGTGATGGAGTCACCACAACTCTTCAACCGAGTGATTTGCAATTGTTAAGTAACATCATTCTCCCGACTGAATTGTACATGAAACACTATGTGTTTTCTTAGCATGAGGGTAAAACACCGAGTTTGTTAAACACTCGTCACTTACGACATATCAAAAGATATATATTACAAAACGGAATGTAGTGTTATCTTTGTTGTACGAATTTTATGACATAATTTAATTTTTGATTCCATTTAAATAATCGGTTCTACTTATTTAAAATTCATTTTTGGTTATTGAATTATGTGTGATTTATTATTTTAATTTAATTTTCTTTAACTTCATTTTAACTACAATATCACAATTATTTATATTGTGTCTACTAATTATTGATTTTTTCACAAACAAAACTTTGATAAAATTATTTGATTGTATTGAAATGTAATTAAAAAAGCGAGGCAAATGAGGCATTGCTCCTAATTCATTCGTTTTCCTAAGTCCTATTCTACTAAATACATTTATTGATTCTTTTTCCTACGTGAATTGTTGGACCTAAACCCAAAACCTAAATATAAAAAAAAATATAAACAAAAACTCTCGTTACACCAAAAATGAGAAATACACACAAATTACTTCTCAAAGCAAGTGAAACGAACCACTACTGTTTATCACTAAGAAGATCCTTAATGATACTTTTGTCTCCATCGTCACATACTGATGTTTTTGTCTCCATAATCACATATGATATTCTATATTAATTTTCGAAACGTAATATTGTTAAGATTTTGAAACATAATTTATACATTGAAACCTTCCAGTTGCTAAAACAATTTTTTATAGTTATTTACAAATATTATTATTATTTTTGGTGATATAAATTAATTATAAATTCGCCCAACACAAAAGTTTTCAAACTGATAGTGATAGGAAAGCCTGTAGAATGTTCCAAATAAAATTCATCGTTTAATTCTTATATTCCCTGAAATAGTAATCGTTATTGAATTATCACTATACTTTAAATAATAACATCACACATTTAAAATAGATTTTATGTCTTTATCTATATTTAAAGTGTATTCAAATTACCTAGTTATGAAAATTGTTATCTTACACGAGTTAAATCTAGGGTAAAATTACTTACACATATACTACAGCGTTACAAAATTTACATAATTATAAGAATTTAATTATTCAAAATATTAGAATATCTCTTCAGTATCGGCACCCAAATAATTTATCCTGAGAGGAATAATGAAAATGAACAAAAGTTTAATTTGGATCGAATGATATCAATATTATTTAACAAAAAATAATAATATTCACATACTTCACGTTCAAGGTTTGATATGCAAAAATCACCTTTATTATTTTAAACACTCCGTTTTCGTGAATTATTTCTATCCAATTTTTATTTCCAACACGCAATTAAATTTATAAGGTTTTAACGAGATACATATCTTATGATATAAAGTATGGTTAAAGATACTTATGATATCTTATGATATAAAGTATATTACAAGAAATATATGAAAATATGGCGTTCCCACTTTTATTTCCAAAAGTACTGAGCGAAAAATCATGACAAGGACAGCTTTGGTATAATCTGATTAGTAGATTACAAGAAAATCGTAGCGATGATCCTTAGATAGATTAATTTTGTAAATATGCGTCATGTTCTACACCTGTGAAAGATATAGTAGGCTGTATGTATATTTAGATTGTTATAAGTTAATATAGTAGTTCAATAGAAATACTAAGTACCCTAAAATATTTATAAGTGCCTTAAAATGTACGGAACCCTTAGTCTGAGTTCTTTTTGTGCTTGACAGGTTTTTTTCGTGATTTTTACTTAAGCAGTTTAAAAATTGGATTTATATTTTTGTACATATTTTTATGGACGTTTTCAACAATATTTGTAGAAGTATATTGTAAGAAGAAAATATTTTGTAATTCTTATTACCTGAGATTGAGGAAATATGAAAGCAAAATTCGTGTCATTTCTTTGGCCTTCTGTATTTAAGTTTCCATTTTCGAAATCATTATGTCTTATTATGCTCTAAATATTGAGTTTGTACTTCAAACGGTTCATAAGAAAAGCGTCTTCAATAGAAGAATATAGGAACGGACACGTCAGTGGTCTTGCATTGGTTGCACTTTTTTTCCTTTTGTGGTACGAAACTTTATAATTGCTAAAAACCTTATTTATATACCTAAATAACAATTGCACTTTTAAGCAGACCTTCAGCTATTATTTAAAGCTAAGTGTATCATTAAAAAAGGATGTTACGAAACAAGTAAACTATTGACGTAATGTTTTGACATATAAATATTTTAATAAGTCCAATTTTTGCACATAGAAAATAATATTGGCCTAAGTGGAATAAACTATTAGTTCCTAAATCTAATCATAAGTCAGTATCAATTTCTACTCGTTTAAAATGCTGTTTCATAAAACTTCGATAGAAATGTAGGGAAGTATTCGGATCACGTCTGACTTCTTTTTTATTCTCGTCGTACTTTCTAAGTGCACTAGGATCAAACCCCCTTCCCCCGCCAGTCGCCAGAAGCTCGTTATTAATTCGTTTCACATTGCATGGCGATCATAATTTTAAAGGAATATTTTAATATCGGGCTTTCCTTCCTTCAACATTCGCGTTTTAATTCCACTTTCATTATATATTTGCAGCTTCACTCATAATAATATACTCGAATACTAGACTAATTATTATGAGTGAAGCTGCAAATTTAGACTAATAAAAATACACCTATTACCATTATTCAGATTTATCTTAGAAAATACTTTAACAAAATTAACGAATGTAGTATTATTTATACTTTCTTTAAGTTCTTTGCCACGACCTAGGTTTCGTTATATTACAATATCTTCAGGTGGGCTATTAGCAAAGATTTTCGCTTTGCTAATAGCCCACCTGAAGATGTTGTAATACAACGAAACCTAGGTCGTAGTAAAGAACTTATAGAAAGTAGAACTAATACTACATCACGTAGTTTCATTTAATTGTGAATAATGAATTTCTACAAAATGAATGCCAAATATATTGAATATTTAAAAATTAATGAAATTTATCAAATAAATACTGATACCAATTTTATTTTAGATTTATATATTAGATTTTTATATCTTTTTATCAGGAAATTACCATAAATTGTTATAGTAGAAAGTTATATGCATAGGCATATAAAAATATTAATAGGCACAGTTCGAATTGCTCGACGCATATTAGAATTTAATTTTTTTATTATTTTTCTATTTCAAACAAAAACTGGAAAAACGGAATGTTTATACAAAATAAACACCGTATTAATGATGTAATGCTAAAACGCAGATGTAAAATAAAAAAGTATTGCATTTCGGTTAGTAAAATGAGTCACATTTTTTTGTATTCATTAAAACCCATAAAAAAACATATTTATAACATTATATTACAAACAAAAAACTCTAATACAAAATTTTAAAAAGTAAAGTCCCTTAACACAATTGGGCATTATTCATTAATACAACGAACACAAAAGTCAGAGATATAAATAATAAGAAGACAAATGTAGATTACTTTGAAAGAAAGTTATCAGCAACAAATGTATTCATATAATTTCGATTATAGTATGAATCATTTATTATACCAATATTTCTCGCACTTAATAAATGTTTACTACTTTTGGTATTAAAAGGTTACAAAGTTAATTTTCACTATTACTGAAATAAGTTATAATTGATATCAAAACTTATATTCACTTCAAACACTACAGTATGTTAAGTTGTTCAGCGACCACAGTGGAAATGAAAATGTACACAAGTTGTTTAAGTTATTTTTTTGAGAAACCATACAAGGAAATAAGTGATTTCCTATCAGACAAGTTTCCATTAAAAAGGACACAGAACATATTCACTTTCTAAATAGTATCGGTATAGCCATGAGCACGTTCGACTGCCATCTCATATTTTGGAGTGTGTAAAAAACTAAATTATGTAAGTTTTGCTTCAATAGAACTTGGGAGGCTTTCAGAATAATTGTACATACCAATAACATTTATCCATACTATAATTGTTGGCAACAACTCTCTCTAGGAAAAGTGTTCAAATAATGCACAAAACAATGTTTAAAGTTTGCACGTGTAGATGTGTCACAACGATAATGTCGGACAAAGACTAAAGACAAATAGTGAAATTATGAGTTATATTAATCAAAACATCCATTTTTTATTTTTAAACATTTATTTTCAGATTGATTTCAAGTACTGAACCGAACCCAAGCGTACAAAAATAGAAAACGCTTAATCAAAATCTCGTGTAATTTGTACATGGAGCCTTTTTTTGATATCTTATTTGCAGTACATTATAATATACCTAGATTACTTTTTTAATAATTTTGGGTGGATTATATTATATATATTGTATTTTAAAAAATATGGAACTTATTGTGACCATCTAGAGTTGCCGTCTTTTAAAAAATTAAGTAACATTTACTTTGTCTTGATTTCTGTACATAAATATTCAATATTGCGTATTAACTTTATTGAAACATGTATTGACTTCATTTGTAGAGTGTATAATCAATCACATTAACTATAAATAATCCGATTACCTTTAAAAAAATTTGTAAAAGACTGATAGTTTAGAAATCATTGTTTGTAACAACGGATTTCAAGAAATTTGACGAAACAAAATTGTATATAGGAATATATGTTAGCTAAAAGACGTTAATTTCCAAATATATATGAAAGATAGTTTTAAATAAAGAAGTGATTGAATAAAGGTAAAACTTCTATTTGGTTTTAACTTTTCAAAAGTTTTCCGAAACATATCTCCTATCTTTATTTATATGTGTAATTATGATTATTTTCTATAGTTCTTGGCAATTCTGTAAAATGTCTAATTATGTATTTGTTTGATTTCAGCAAATATTGAACAAGCATATTTCCTATATACAACAACGAATATCAATAATAATATGATATCGAATTGTCAGTAATCAGTTCTCTACCTTGATATATGAAAGAGATATTTTTTTCTCTTTTATTAAGAAATTGGATTATTTTTGTTAGTTTTTTTAAACCTTGATGTATTCGAGGGGCAAAGAAATGAAATAAAATATTTTAAATGGCGAAAAAGATAAATTTACATGGTTCATATTTATTTATGAAATTAGTTATTCTCCTTTAATCTTCGTTTTGGATAAGTACATATGTGAAAGTGCTACTAAGTGCAAGTATCTTTGCCTAAATTCGGTTTATAACCTTTTCTCCTATGGAAATGGCAGAGTAGATAAACAATTATTTAAGGCGAGTTCCTTCATTGCAAGAATATTTACATGAGTACTGTTACGAAGCATCTAATGATACAGCAAGTATCCTTAATACTTACCCGGGTCTGATTCAGACCTCATTGCAGGAAGGGAAGTTGTACCAATTAGGCTTAAAGTTGGATATGGTCACGTATTCAACTTTTCAATTTACCAATAATTGTTCATATTATGATATTAACCATTAACTTTTTTCACGAATATTTTATAAATTCAAAAGCGGTAAAGCAAAAGGGAAGTCAAGTAAAATTTTTTAGTAAATTATTTACAATATTTATAAGACTAAATTTCCTCTCAATTTTTTTTTAATATTCAAAACTAGAAAGATTTTTGTTTTTTGAACTGTATATAGATTCAGATACCAGAATAGATTCAGATATCAGAAAAACAGATAAAAGAAATTCTCTGAGTACTCTCTGTCTAATAATTTATCTATATCAATAGTAATTCGCACACAGACTCTCTGCTCTCTCTGATCTCTCTGCTCTCCGGTTAATTATGCTCTTTATGACTCATTTACAAGGAGAAATCTCCCTGTGCTATATTTAATTGCCCTCTACGTAATAATGCAAGATTTACATTATGTAAAACGGTTTTATTTGGTTCGTCTCTTTGCAGATATCTCATGAGAAATGTGAATAATATTTTACAATGTTTCTTCAATCCTTTTCCAGAATTTTATATTAATATTAATTATTAAATATATTATAATAAAATTATTCTTTTAAATTAATCTGCTATTTTAAGAATTATATCACATTTTTTGATCAATTTTTCAGTCCATTTCTTTATAAATGAAATTCAGAAATACTCGAATTGCAACTTAACTGAAAGTAACTGGTTGTGACTAAGTATGTGTATACTTATAGATTTATTACCATTAAGTGAACCGCTAATGTATAATTATAATCGGGGATTATAATCGCTAAATATAATCGGGGACTGAACAGAAAGATATTTTGTCTATCCAAATCCAACATTGTCGAAGCTCTCTTAAAAGAATGAGCAATATAAGAAAATTCTATGCATATCGATTAGCTCAATTTATTTATACAAATTAATTTCAATATCTCTTAATAAATTATGGAACAATATTTTTTATGCGAACTTTATCGGTTTATTCCCCTTCTAATTCTGAAATTGTGTCTAAAATTATATTTATTGGCAATGAAAAAATAAAGTTAACAAAACTTACCAGAAATGTTGGCTGAAGTAGCTTTAGATAAATTTTAGGTAGCATATTTACTTCAAATACTCAGATTTTAATGTGTATGTAATATATACAAATTAAAAAGACGATTTTTAAAAAATCTAAAGAATTTTTCATTTCTCGCTTCGGATTTCGTTCACACCTAATTTTTTAGATCGTGTACTTAAGTGATTAATTTAGGACACTTCGAATTGTTATTTTTCAATTTCTATTTAAGAATACTGAATAATAAAGTGTATTCAATAGTTTTATCCGTATATAAGGAAATAATAATACATATATCTTGCTAAAACTATACCATTAGGCTTGACTATTTCTAAATCATATATGATTTGAGATCGTATTTAAATTTTTTATTCCTTTCTCATCAACGTCTCGACAAGGTTAACTAGGTGTTTTTATATGTTTGTAAACACATTCTCTCATACAGTTTTCAAAAGTGACTTTCATCCTAAGCATATTGCATTTCACATTCTTATATCATAGTTAGCTAATTTTAAGATTTGATACACTTTAAATTATTGTTAGTATATATATATATATATATATATAACTATATATATATATATATATATATATATATATATATATATATATTCATCATTTTATATTCAATTCCTCATTTACAATTGAATTTTAGAAGAATATGTACAAATGGTTCTGCTCCCATGCGACAATAAAAGAACAAGTGCTATTTGTATATTTGAACCATGTTTCGTGTAAGCGACGATACCGGAAATATGATACCTCACTAACGTAGCACACAAACTTTTATTACTTTCCTTAACAATTCCTTTCATCACTTATGATTGTTAAAATTCTTACAATATATTTGCAAGAATTTCCAACACGTTTTAGGGATTATCTATTGCAAACCAATAATGTGTTAAAATACTACTAATTCGTTTCTATGTTTTAAAGCAAAATTAAAAAGTGTGGGTACTCTATTACTTAGTTTGTAATACATAAATTAACTTCCATTATTCATTAAAAAACAATGTCTGAATTACAGATTACCCCAAAGCAATGGACATATGCCAGCACAAAACAGCTCACAACATAATAAAAACTTTAATGAAACATAAAAAAACACACAAAAACTCATACTAAAAATACAACCAATTAACTATTAATCGTAAATATCGTCTCGATAATTACTGCTATCCCAATGTTTTTAATCTACTGCAACTAAGGAACTTATAATCGTTTGAAGAATTGTAATCGCTCAGTGATTTTAATTCCATCCATTCGATCGTGTGACAGTTTCTATTCTTTTTTATGACTATTATATGAATAGCGTTGACGTGGTTTCTGCTTGAACTCCTTTATTACATACCTCTTTTTATGCTCTTCAATCTATTACTATTCAACGTCAACAGTAGATATATCTTTTCTTGTGCATCTATTAATACACTCAATTTAATCTTTAAATCTTGTCATACTTCCAATATAAAACTATTACATATTCCCCGTTGCGTTAGTTTATTCTCAATCTTATAAGTAAAAATATTTATAACTAATATTGTCTCATTGCTTTAAAAATATTTATAATAAAATTATTTCAAATAAAAATATTTATCATATTCTTTGTTCTTCTTAATCTGTTTTACAATTCTTCATGTAAATTAATGATATAAATTTTCATCGACCAACTTTTCGAAAAAAAATTTTTTATTTAAAATGAAATTAACGTACCACTAAAAATAATTATTAAACATAAAAGTTGATTGACTGCAAGATATTTCTAATGCAGCATGTGCACATTAGCTTATGTGCATATGTACTTTAAATAAATATAGAAATTAACATACAGCGCAAACAGTACCATTGGATTTCGATCGTACCCAAAAACAATTTATAATCACAAATAATGTATCAAAGAGGAGACACGGGCATCATTTTGTTTCCAGTTCCATATTAATGGATTTATATAAAAGCCGATCGTGGCTAGGTGTGTTTATGCTGCTTTATAAAAGCGGGTACCAACAGACACAAAAAATATTAAATTTCAAAATTGAGTTCTTCAATAATGTTGTCAAAATTTTATATATTTTGTGTAAAGACAGGAATATAGAAAAAGGTTTATATTTTTCGTAAAGACGTAAAAATACGTATACGATACATAAAATCATTTTACTTTTTCATTACAAAAATTTAGTTAAGAAAAACATTTATTTTCCATATTATATACATAATAATTCAGTACTTAATCGCAATTGATGAAACAAAATCATTATTAAAGAGTATTTTATGAAAATTGTCTATCAGAATCGTAATTTATTTTGCCATTCGGCTGCGCTTGACATACGTAATTATGGTTTAAAATAACTTTCATATCGATAACCGAAATATAGTTCAATTATCAATAGAATCTAAATTGTTGTGTATTTCAGATACTAATATTAAATTAAACGATTAGGACCTTTATTTCATACCATTCTTTGTTCTTTTCTATGAAAAACATATGAGTCAAACATGTCAAAAGAGTCACTATTTTTCAATTAAATTTTGCGAAAATCATAGTTTGAAGCTGTACACAAAATATGTAATTATGGATGGAGTCGCCTATAATGGTCAGTATCTTCTTCTATCAATTACTATTTATATTAATTTCATGAATCATTTCAAATCTATCTATAGTCTAAGTTAAAATGATTGATATTTTTTATACTTGTGTGTGCATAAGGCACAAAATTAAGAGTATTCTACGTTTAAAGAGAGTCAATACGTAGAACTCAGATTGATAAATCATAAATAACATTTGTCATAAACTGTTATAAGTTTCGTATCTGACCGACTCTGATTTATTTAAGTCTAAAATCCTACCTAACACAATAGATATGAAATATTAAAAAAATATTTAGACACAAACAAACATTCCTAATAATTTATAATGTCTATTCGAATTGTTACATTTCATTTAAAATTTCTAATTTAAATTATTTTAGTCGTACACATTTTTATGTGTATTTTCACATGTGCAAAGTAAGAAACTGGTTTATATATCTAGAGGAATTATATATTAATTCAACGTAACTGCTGAAGCAAACAATAACTTAGTGCTAAATTTCTCAGAACTGAAGAACGAGTCCCATCAAAGTCAATGTTTTTTAAATACCCATGTACTTTGAACTATACAATTACTTCAACTGTTGAAATCACTGTCGCATTTCACTTGTCACTATTTGCAGTCACACACACGATACTGATTCTGAACCTGTGATATATTTTTCATACGCGCTGTGATGGATTTCAATTTGCGAGCGTTTTCATGGGTTCTTCTTTTTCCAGATTGCCACGATAATGACTTTTATTGTGTTTCATAACGCCATTTCTCGGAGGAACTGATTTCATCACGACAGCTGTATCCTCCACTTCTGATGTAGTTGATATTGTTATTTTCATTATTTCTAATGTTTATTTCTAACATTTATTGTCTCATTAAAATCTATTGGTAAGAAGTTCCAATTGATTCTCTTCTCGATTACTAAAATGTCTCTGCTGATTGTTTTTCGCTGCACTACATTACGAACATTTAATAATATTTTATGTTGTTGAGATAGTCAACTGGGATACATTGGGTAGCCCTTTTACACCATTTCGACCGTTTTTCTTTCTGTGTGTGTGGACCATAATCTTATTGTTAGACATACTAAAATGGCTGACAGCTGCTTTTTTTCCAGTTCATAACTCAATTGCCGTTATTCGATTCTCATACTACTGATCCATTTCTCCGACATACTGCAGTATTTACTGTTTCTGCCCAAAATATCCTTAGTGAATCTACATCAAATGATATGCATTTTGCTTTCTACTCTACTGTATGCTTAAGCCTCTTATATAATAGATTCTGGGTTTATTTTCTGATGAGCAATCCCACCATTCCGTGAGTAATGTAACTGATGTCAACAAACCATTAACTTCCTAAATATTAAGTCTGTATATATACCCCACCGTGTCTGCGGTTGCAACTATTTCAATATTTTTATTTCGACGACTTTCAAAATTTACTTTCTTCCCTTTCCTGTTTTTCTATATATTCTTGCTGATAACAATCACGCTGAGGGAATTCAATTACTCTCTCTTTATATTATTTTGTCATTGATTTTTAAAGTGTAAATATTTTTTTTTATTTTTGGCATTTGACATAACATTTTGAGATTGATCTTTAAAATTTTCGTTATGCTGATTTGTTGATAGACTTGGTTTTTTTCTTTTTCCAACTTTTCGACGTACATAAACTCTGAGTGTTGCTAGATTCATTTTCGCCATCCATTTCAAATAATTTTCATTTAATAATATTCGTTATGTAAATTTCTGAATGTGAAATTATTCGAGTAGTGCAACTAATAAGAGTGAACTTAACCATTAATCATTTATCTTGAAACGTTTGTTATTGAATCTCGGCTATTAATCTTCCATACTGAGACCTATTTCCATAGTTTTTACGACGAAATGAAACAAGGTTACGAAGTAACCCAATTCTTTGCAATTGTCCACGGTTTTAGCACTTGTTTCTGTTTTAACATGAACATATAACATTGGTTTAATGGTCAAAACTATCTTCGCTTTCCGCTTGGAATCCTTTTCCTCTATTGAGAGCGTATTTTTGCATGGCCTGGAGAACAAGAAAATTTTCGACCGAAAACGCCCAACTTTAATAATTCTCTTGTCTCTTCAGTTTTGGCATGCTCAAAATTATATTTACTGATACCATGACTCGTTTGTACAAATTATTTGCAACAAAAGAATAGAAAGCACATAAGCATATAACTTGTCATTAATCGTCAATATTTTCGTATTAGACTGACTTTGTTTCACGTAATTAAAACCTAACTCGCAGGTGACACTGTACAATATAATACATTACAGAATTGATCTTAATTATAAACTAGTCTACCCAATTACATTAGAAATGACGCCACTAGCATAGAAATGAAATACTGTTTTGAATATCTTAAAACTAATGAATATGTCTCATCAAAGTCAATGTTATTTAAACACCCATTTACTTTGAACTATACAATATTAACTTGTTATTAACTATTAGAAGTTTCATATCAGACTGAATCTGCTTTATTTAATTAAAGACTAATGCGAAGATGGCGCTGCATAACATAATACATTGCAATTATTAACCGTTGTGATCGATACTAGTCTGTGCAATTACAATAAAGGTGGCACCGTTAATAAAAAAATAATATATTTTTTATTACAAATATTAATAAAAATAAAATCAATATAAATAACGCTTTTTATGAACCGATATCGTTTTCTACTTTAAATAAATTCGTAACCATATTCAATTGAAATTAGTTGTACACTAAAAATACTCTCTAAAAAATACGCTTTTATATAGCAATATAAATTTTTATGATATATTAATGCAAAATTGCTTTACGTGTTTTATCATGGTCGTACAAGTTTCTAAAAACATTGAATTTCAATTGAGCGAAAAACATAAAATATTAATGAAGCGAATGAGAAGAACATTGTGATAATTCAGTTAATAATATACATTTTACACACACACACACACCCACACACACACACACACACACACACACATATATATATATATATATATATATATATTTCAAATACACTTTCATATCGTGCAGATACATAAAACAATATTATCACACAATAAATGCATTAATTACGCAGCGGGGCCGTGATTCGATCACATTTATTATTTTAGTCAACAATCTCAATTTCGTACCACGTTAATATCTAAGTACACTTTTTCCCGTAACTGCAATACATTATAATACAAAAATGAATTAGTTTATTTACAAAAAGAATTCAGACGGTAATGCCACTTATTAAATTTTATTTAAACGTTCCAGTAAGTCATTAAATAATTAAAGACAAAATATTATATTACCTTGCGATATGACCGAATATATTATAAAAAAACATTCATTATAATTTCTTCAGTTATTTTAAAAAAATAAAAGAAAACTTATAAGGAAAAAAGTACAAACTTACCAATTTAACGTCAAACATTTTTGAATGCAAGACACATGAAAAATGATCTTGAGAAAATTATATATACTTGATACATTTCATGTAAAGGCATTATGTGGAAAAGTTATCTCGATTAGTTAACTCGCTCTTTTTTGCTGCTTTTCTTTTACCGACTTTACACACTATTGCGAATATCTTGTGAACAGCATTTTTTTGACGTCTAGCTTTTTTTCTACTTCTACCTTTAGCCATTATTATTGAAAAGACTATACAATTTCTTCTCCATTTTCTTCTTTAGCCATTTTCGATCGTTAGTGTGTAGGCCTCCCTCGGATTATGCTATCTGCCTCGGTCTTGGCCAGTTTCCACTGCCTTTATTTCAGCTGTTTTCTTAATGTCGTCATACGAACGTATCTGTGATCTTTCTCATGGTCGTTTCTCCACCATCCTTTCCATTTCACCACTAACTTGGACCTCGATTTTTTTTTGCGTGATATACTTCCACTATAATTTCACTACCCATCTTATGACGTCGCTAAGTTTGTTACGCTCTCTTCTCCAGTCATTTTTTACCGTCTCTCAGTGTAACCCCTACCAGTTTTCTCTCATTTCCTATTTCAGCCACTCGGGACGTACGGAGGATCTCTTTCGTGAACACTCAAATCTCCGCTTAGTCATGAATACTGATTTTCATGTTGGAGGCTAACTCGGCCCTAGAGTAGGCTCTTATACGCCTGTCAATTTTATTTGCCAGATTTTCTTCACCCATTACTGTTTTTAGTCATGGTACACATACTATTCCACGCTCTTGATGACAATGCTATTTACGCTGACGCCTGCGGTACTATTTGGATTATTAATCCAATTCATTTTCAAACCGCATTTCTTAGAGAAATGGTTAAGTTCCCATATCATGGCCTCGATGTCTCTTGTGCTATCTGAGAATAGTACAATCCACAAAAATATGGTTACTGAGTTTCTTGCCTCCTATAGCAATACAAAGGTTCTTCCAATGCACCTTCTTAAAATTATACTCCAGTACGAGATTGAACAGATTTGAGGAAAGCGTGTTTCCTTCTCTTACTATTCTCCAGATCTTCACTCGTTGGTTTTCTTGTAGTAAGTTTACATTCAAAGTTGCATTATGATAATGTTAGTGTAGTAATGATTAATACGGGTTTTAATAGACTGAATTACTGCCCTGGATTTAAAACTATCAAAGTCCTCCTTATAATCTATTAATGCGAGTCACGGTGGCATTTACTTTTATGTTTTATATTTTTGTACATAATGATTCTCATTGTTAGTATGTGATTTATAATACTGAATCCACTTTCGAATCCAGCTTGTTCGATTGGTTGGTAGAAGTCAAATTTTCAGGTCAAAAGAACGGTAATAATTTTTATAAATGGTTGGTACAGTTGTGATAATAGACTGAATAGGTGATTGTTATTAAGTTCTGACTGATATTAAGTTAAAATAAAAGGAGAGCGAAATGGAATTTTCTTTTTAAAAAAATTTGATAAGCAGTTGCGGATTATTTTAATAGCGCTCAAATTAAGGTACATTACATTCTGACGAAAATATAGAATACTACCCTATTATATATTTAAGTAAGAATGTTATATATTTATATTACTTTATTAATGTTATGTACTTGTTTAGAGAAAAATAAGTGGATATTTGCGAAAATGTAAATAATTTAGTTTAAATAAGCCAATAAATTCGGGCAGTAAGATATAAAGATATAAAACTTTGAGAGCTATTGGTGAAGAAAATTTATAGAATACAAAGGGAAACAAATAAAACTCTAATAATATTATTATCAAAAATTTAAATGTTTCACACTATTTACTGAATAAGTTTAATAATAATAAGAAAAATAACCATATCATATACACATTATTTATAAATCATGAGACTATGAAACAGAAGTCCAGTTGTTATTAAATATAAAGAACATCCATTATAATTAATACATCCATGATAAAGCACAAAACACTATATAAAGGATACCTCAAACGTTATGCTCGTATAATAAAACTGGGACTGCATTAAATTCATGTCAACCGCTGTTTACATTTTTGTGATTAAGTTTTGCAATTTTATTAATCAGCCAAAAAATGTTGGTGTAATGTCAGAAGTCATAAAACATGCCTCAATTTACTATAAAATACAATTTTGTTCACCCATCTGTCATTAATAATTTTAAAAATATCAAATTTTTTGTTGTCTGTATTTTTTTGTAACTTAACGAATTAAGGGTCGAAACCCGATTTCAGAATGTAAGAATTATCGTATGTCAAAAATGGAAACCATGTTATGTACAGGAGAAAATGAGTAAAGATCAGAAAGAGAGGTAAGCATACTAATTCACATATAGATACTGATACCTTTTGGATATATTTAATCATCAAAGTGTGTATTGTTTCATCCAGAATTAAAGAGTGAGTTTTATTTTATTTGGTCCCAAATAATTTAGTTCATACTGTAAACTGTGTACCGTGTACAGGAAGTAAACTGAAGAAACACATCGAAAATCGCTGGCAATGTACAATATAAATTGAAGCTTTCGGATCAAATTTAAACATGACTTCCATCAAACATCCCATTCCATATATTGCTGAATATATTTGTAGTATTTTATAATGTAAAAAAATACCAGTAGCAAAATATATTGAATAATTTTTTATTTACTACCATCCGTTAAGAAATTCCATTTTTCATTTCCAGAATTTATCATCAAACACTGAACTGATCGATAGTGTACGTATTTTATAAAATATCATTCATCAGTAGCAAATATCTTGAAGCATGATTGATTTACTACTATCCGTTAAGGAGTTCCATTATTCAACTCCAGAACTTTATCTTCAAACCCTAACATTGTGGATAATGTAGTTATTTTGCATAGTAATAACTAACAGTAGCAATTACCTTGAATCACAGCTGATTTACAACCATTCACTGAGGAGTTCTGTTGTTTATTTCCAGACCTCTTAATCAGATTATCATCAAATTTATATGGAGCCATCTAGGTTGTATAATCTTTCAAACAAACAATAATAAGAATAATCACGCAAATCGGCCCACAAATCTCTGAGAAATCGGTGTACTTACATCCAAAAAATACGCGTCGTAAATATAAATCCCTCATTTTTTAACTCGGTTAGAAATATGCTAAGCTTCAATATTTTATTTTACAAAAAATCTATGAAGTCTCCAAAATCAATACAGTAATACTACATGTCCCACTCACCAGTTTTTTGGTGTTTTATACTCATTCAGATGTGAATCATTTTAGTTTAATTCTTTTAATGTTCTGTCTACATGACTTGAACATTAAAAAATGCGTTCAGAATTTAATTTTAATATTTAAATATCAAGATAATTTTAAAGAAAATAAAAGTTAGTTACGAGGCGATTTACTAGGAACAAGTATACATATATATTTCAGTTTCTGTTTTTAAACCTAGAAACAAATCATGATTATGCATCCCTAATATTCCATTTCAATTTAAATGTTCAAATTATTTTACTGAATATCATATTGCGATTACTATTTTCATCTTTTCATGTCCAAAAAATAATCTACGGTAAAGCAATTTTATATGTAAACAATAATTAATTTAGGCTCATCATATGGACAGAAAGGATGTTCTAAATCACGCTTTTAAAGTTATTAGTTGCAATGTCTTTTCAATCATCCTGCAATTGCTCTTGGAATTTCGTACCTAAAAAACCATATTCTATTCCTCCGGCTTATCAGTCTGTTTCTCTGCTAGTCCAAGGACAGTACTCTTTAAATGTAGATACTTTAAAATTACAATGCACAGTATCATAGGTACTTAGATTAGGTTAATGTAAAAATTATTATTTTCTTAGAATTCCGCCCCACGGAAAAGTAAAATCCATCACAGCTGACTTTATCAGAGATCGTTTTCTGCAGAAACTTAAAATTTGACATTAAAATATATTCTGTTATCCCGCATAGTTTTAATATGTACACTATAATTTTAGAAATGACAAATTTAGTACTAGAAAGTTTTAACTCTTATACATCGGGTGGGAAACCATTTGAAAAGGTTTTTGAGATTTTCACAAATATTTTACGCCTGCAAAAGATCGAATAGAAAAAAAATTTAATTTTATTTATGTTGAAAGAGATAGTTACAAAAGCACAAAAATATGTTTTCTAAATTTAAAGTATATGATTTAGAGTATATGACACTCCCAATATGTTTAAGTTGGATATCTTCCGATATGTTTTAACTGGAATGTACTTCCATATGTTTTAAGTATAATGTTCTCCACATATTGATATCCTGCAACATTTTTAAATGAGATATCCTCCAAATGTATGATATGTTGGCCAAAATATGCAAAAATAGAGTTGGTGGACTCCTACGAAAAGATTATAAGTAAACCATAACTATTAACCTAAGTCTTATTTCTTTTGAAACCTTCAAGATATTTTAGCGACTGTGAAAAATATACCTAATTAAGAGGGTGAAAAATGATGATAACATATATAAAAAGTTAAAGAAATACTTTGTATTCTTAAATATTTGAATGTTTATATGTACCTAAACAAGTATATAATCCTCGTAGCGCGAGTTCCTCTCGTATTTAACAGGTTAGGTATTATTAACAAGATATCACAAAATTAAATTTATTTAAAAATTTATCTAAGATAAGTATATCTTGACTATTTCCTTGACTATTCCTGTTTCGACTTATTCTTATCCCGTATTTTTAATCGACTTTCGCTATCTAACTCAATAATGGAGTTTATTTAAATTCATGATAAATAACCACACATTCAATCACCGACGGTGCTTATTTTTTTGAACATAGCGTATAAATGGCACATTATAACTGAACTGATTTTTTCAGTAGAAATGCGGTAAAGGCATTCTCATAACAGCATCATTTTATTTATTGGATAGGGCCCTATATCCTAAATCTGTAAATATTTCACTATGTATCTTTTCCCACGGAAAGAGAGGATGAGATTTTCTGAGCAAAATTATTTTTCTTTTCGTTAATTTAAATGAGTACAATATAATATTTGGATAGGTTTCTAACAAGTTCATAGCTTAGAAAGTTATTTTAGGATATTTATATTTATATTCACTATGGATTAATGGTTACCGTCTATACTTAAGACGCAAGCTATAGAAATTACTTATTAATTAGACCGAATCCCCACTTAAACGTCCCTTAATTATTTTATAACTACAGAAACACTAAGGTTATTTTACTATTTTACGCTACGAGTAACAAAGTTATAAAATTATATCGCGACCCAAATAGTCTGTTGTTAAACGTCGTAGTGACAACATAAAACAATTTTTGGTTTCTTGTATTAAATAAAGTGCGAAAATATTAGAAAATATTTCCTAGGTAAAAAGTGTGCAAATGAGAAATCAAATACCCGTGAAAAACTGGTGGATCCATTGTGAAATAAAATATAAAAACGCACTGAACTGGTAATAAACGATAACGTTCTTTTCTATATTTTATAAATGGCTTTAAGTACATAATTTTATTGATGTAAAAAAATATAATTTTGTTTATAATTATTTACAGCACTATGCATATTTGTCATAAAGCTCCAACCATCACTTAACTTTCCGCTTCATTTCAGAAATTTGATTCGTTCATTTATTTCATTTAAACTATACATTTGCTTGTCTTTTTTATTATAAATTTCAATAATACCTAGCCAATTAACTTAAAATCTAAATTAATAAATAAATTTTTCATATAAATTCACAAAACGCATAATTTTACCGTCATCTACTCTGTCAATCAATTTATGCTTGATATAGCTGGTTAAGTAAGTATTTACTCCAACGAGTCTCCAAGTTGACATTTAACCTACAAGGTATAGCCAAGAAGAGTATTTGAAAATTTAAGTAGTGCTAACTGAAACACAAAATACATTTACTTTAGGTTCTTTAATAGAGTCCAAGTAGGGAAATAAAAATACACTTGAAATTTCATTAGACTATGAAATATCGGGTGTATCGGGTACTTAGACTGTCAATTTATCAACTACACAGAGTCGGATTATATTTTTTTTTATAATAATACAATAAAAATATATTTAATTTTTCAATACGTTTTCTCCTTAGATGCAATCTTTTGGACGAAAGCACTTCATTTCAATTTGACATCTGTGGATACTATGAATAAAAATGAAACGGGCACCTCTTTTTCGCAGATGAATGTTATATATATATATATATATATATATATATATATATATATATATAATTACTCTATACATATGTACTCCTAGGGTTCCGCAACAAAAATATGAAAACCAAGCTATGCGGAAAAACATAACATTTAATTATTTGACAATGTTTTTGTCGGCACGACGCCGTACTACAAGCGGATAGCGGATTCCCGCACCGCAGTGAAGATATGACATTAATATTTATGACATTAATAACACGGCCGAATAAACAACATGAAAATGCTCTCCGGCACATTGGTATTTTGTTTTGTATTTTGCTCAGTATCAAAAATACCACTTACTTTTATTCAATCTAAGCTAATTGTTTTTTTTCATTTTATATAACGCACAATTCTATTTATTAACTTTTATGTATAGTACATATGGCGGACTTATTACTACATGAGCAATCTCTTATAGTCAACCATAACAATTTATATTGAAATTTAATTGATAGACTGTAAGAGATTTTACAATGAAAATTCTTTAAAGCACATTAGACGAAAAAAGAAATTTAAAACAATAATACAAAAGTAAAGTAAAAAGAAAACTAGTGACATGATTTGGAATGGGAAAGACAGGAAAGGACGAGGACACAAAGGAAAAGGTTTCAGGAGAGGTAGGACTTTTTCACTCGATCTTTGAAAATATTTAGAGACGTGATTTTCCTGATGTCAGGATCCAGGTGATTCCAATGTTTTGCTGCTTGGACAGTGAAGGATTTTTCGTAAGTGATAGAAGTATATTTAGGAATAAGTAGGAATATTTAGGAGTGAACTTTCAGATCGTAGCCCAAGGCCGTAAGCTGACAAATCTTTAAATTTGCCACTAAGATAATTTGGGCTTTGGGATTTTTAGGATATTTGGGATTTTTTAATATATTGAAAATAAATTTAAAGCATATGAAGTTGGAGTCGATCACGGATCTTCAGCCATTTGAGAAGTACCCTGTATTCAGAAATGTGATCATATTTTCTGAGGCCGAAGATGTACCGGATGCATATATTTTGGAGACGATCCATCTTGCAAAAATATTCTTCATTAAGATCAAGATAGCACACGTCTCCATAATCAATTAATGGTAATAAAAGTGTTTAACAAAGGCAGATTTTCATTTTAGTTGGTAGACAATTTTGAAGACGTTTCAAAATGTGTATCCTGTTGGAAACACGACGACTAACATCAGTTACTTGAGGCCGCCAACTAAGAATTTGATCGATAAGTCGGCCTAGGTTTTTAACAGTTGACGTGTATGGATTATTGTACTATTTAGGACTAATTTAGGTAAACTAGGTAGGTTTATTTTAGAAGTAAGTTTTTGACTACCAATGATGATAGCTTGTGACTTACTTGGGTTAATCAAAAATTCTAGGTACTTATGTCAAAATTTGTCTACATTTTTCGTAAAACTAACTTAGTTCTGATTAATTTAACAAGAGTTGTTTTTTCAAACTCCTCACTCATTTTGAGAGGAAAGTTGTCGATGATAATACTTTTTCTTTTTCTCCAATAATAAACTATTTTGTATTTTTCATATTTCCTCAATTATTTCAAAAATGCATTATCAAAAGTAAATAGCATCTGAGTTAAAGTGAATTACGTTCAAAAATTTTCCAAACAAAGGAACAACTGGAACAAATAATAACTGTTACACAAATTGTTTAACCTTTTTAAATGCTTTCTTCGACGCTGATAAATCAGTGTCCTTAGGAAGACCAAGTGATTCCATTTATTTCAAGATTATCACAAACGAAAGAGATAAACAAAGTTTCAATACACTCATTACTATGGTAATTTTTGTAATATCATTTAACAAACACTATCATCAGTTATAACATTTTAGTTTGTAGCTTATAATATTAACGAAGTCTTGTGCGGATTTTTCCTTTTTTTTCATTTCAAAAACCCACGACAGTACGATGACTTCATAAAATAAAAAAATAAAGTTAATTTTCTTTTTTTAATTTTATGGAATTATTTTTGTCGTCGGTTTTTGATACGTATACAAAATTTATTTAATTAAGTTTTCACCCACTTCCGGACGTCCGAATCATTTAAAATTTTGCCCACACATCAGAACTGATTAAAATACAATAATTTTATATAAGAAAAGAAATGTAGAGACTGAATATAAAAATAAAAGACCATAAAAATTAAAAATAAATTAATAACTTATAAAACTAAAAAACATGCTTTTTTAAAATACTGCACTAAAAAACAAAAAAGTAACTAGCGGTCCTGTTTTCTCTGTATATTCATTATGGACTTTAGTGTAAGTGATGTTTGTTATTAAGTATAATATTTGAGTGTGAAAGAGTGTGAGGCTTTGTTTTGGTATATAAATAAAATATTAAGCATCTTTATTCACTTGCTATTAATTTGAGAAACAAAAACCATTTATTTTTGAGAAAAAGCACTCCACGCTTTTACACTAAAATATTATACTAGATAACAATAATAGCCTTTACTAAAGCACTTACTGAGTACACAGATAAAACAGGTTCGTTGACTAATTTTTGCTTTTAAGGGAAGTACTTTGTAAAAGCTTTTTTTTTAACTATTAATTTATTTTTAATCTGTTAGACTGTAAATTGTTTACATGAGATTATTATATTATCATCGGTTCTTAATACATATGCAAAATTTCAAATAAATCCAACGTCTGGAAGTAGGTGAAAATTTAATTGAATGATTCCATTACCTTTTGAGTTCACTCCTTAAGAATCGATTTTCACAAATAGCGGCCGGTATGAAGTTTTATGAGGAGTTAAATCAGAAGTTCAGACACGCACAATTTTTGTTTTTTGGTTAATTTTTCTTTTTTCAAATGTAATTTTGTTTATTTTGTAAAACTTCTGTATTGTCATCGGTTCTTAATAAATGTGCAAAATTTTAATTAATTGGCACATCTAGATATAGGTAAAAATTTAATTGATAAAATCCGTTAATCACAATTAAATGAAACTTGGTGATGTAGTAATATTTCTCTTATAGATATATTTTTATTCAGGCAAAGAACACTTTAAGATAGACACAAATTACTGGAAAAAACTCCACCGCAAAAATATAATATATTTGTGACGGCAAAAGTCTTGATAGAAGCTAGTATTATATACAAGTATAAATGTATTCTGTACAGTAAACCATAAATAAAGATTTCGAAGATAAATTTTATAAGATCGTGATAGGTCGCTGGACTCTTCAAATATATATATATATATATATATATATATATATATATATATATATATATATATATATATATATATATAGTATAGCTAATATAGTAGGTACATTTTTAGAAATAAATTAATTCTTTTTTTATTTAATTGTAAGATTTTGGGATGCTTAAAGCCAAGTTTTACTCGTTGGTTTATATCGATCAATGAGATTAAACAACAGAAATACTGATCGTTGATGGGATGAATGACCATCAATCCCACATCTTAATAATATACTTATGAACTTTCCGTTTAGCCATTGATACCATCTGTTTTCTTTAGGCATGAGTCGTTATAAGATATATTGCCTGAGAAATGTCTGAGAAATTTCCTCTAGAAGTTACAAAGATTAGATGGCAGTCGCTTCGTGTAAAAACCAGCGCTCTGGCCAACCCTCTTGGATTAGATAGTGAACTCCAATTAAAAGATACGGGATAACTATAAGTCTAAATAAGTAAATTGAAATATTCTGTGTCATGCGGTGTTTAAAGACGAGAAATTTCACTCTTTTGTTTATATTTTTTGGTACTTCGTTACTGTTCAAAATCAAATTATGTGCAAATCTATAAATTACAAGACAAATTGTATATGGTTGCACTAGGATTTAATTGTCAAGAATGGAAAAAATATTAAAAAGTATCCCTGTTATCAGTACGAAATATAAGAAATATATTAGTTTATATATGAATAGCACTCATTTTTTTAATTAAAATACTTTATATTCTCTTTTAAATTAAAATACTTTAGTATCTCAATTGGACACGCACAGGTTTAAAATTTTAGAAATAATGACCCAATAACTATGACATAGCGGTTAATCCAGCTGCCACTTTAAGGGGTAAGTCATTGTATTTTTTTATGCATTTCATTATGATGGTCAAATTCTTCCCAAAACAAATGTGGTTATGACGTAAATCCAATTAAATATTAATATTAAAATAAAGTTTTATTTGCAATCAAAAGGATTAAAAGATTTTCGGAAATCGTCAAAAGACGACGAAAGAAAACTTAATTCAAAAAGTTCTTATTTATATAATATATAGGTACAAATATCCTTAATAAAATTTGAGTTCACTTAACCACGCTATCCTTTCTTTTATGGCAACAATTTGATTCTTTTAAGTTTCAAATCTACTAGGTTAGCATTTTATATTTGAATTAATTAAATTCATTTACGAAATAATTTCAGTGAAAGACTTTAACGGTATTTCAGTTTGAAAGACAACCAAAAAAACTAATAAGGCTCGACATAGGGATACCTTTTTGACTTCTGCCAAAGGTACTTACTTTTTATGAATTAATTCTAAATATATGTATACGAATAGTACTGTTTGATTAAGTGATAGCATATAGCCAGTACCTTATGAATAATGCAAATACGCTGATGTATCAAAGGCAGTTAAAATATGCCAATTTAAGATAATACACAGTGCATCATTAACACTGTCGTTTTCAACGACAGTGTTAATGTCCGTTAATTGGGTTTCATTTTAGATATTTGCAGAATTGAACTATTTTAATCCTTTTAAACACGACATTGGATCCATCACTATCTTTGAAAATGTTGTTTCATTCGGATATTTGTCTATCATTCACTTTTTCCTACGGATTAATATACATGTAGCGTTAGTGGATTCTAAGCATTAAGTTTATTATGACATGCAGCTGTCTCTTGGAAATTCTAACTAGTATTCAATAAAAGTATCTAACTCTTGAAACTGAAGAAAAACATTTTTTTCTAAAGAATCTTTTATAAAATGACTAGTATTGAGTCCCCTCATCATATAAAACCGTCACTTATAACTATAATACTAATGATAGTCAATTACAAATAAAATAAATTTCCATTTGAAGTTTTGGAGTCAACTGAGCTACTTAGTGAAGGAACACGTTAACGAACTACACGAACAGCGTTCTATTATGCGCATAAACATACAAATATACAGACACAAATTCCAAAAAATTATTTTTTCAATTCTATAAATCGTTTATATAATCCACAAAATTTGTTGCTTTTGAAGTTTATTATAAGTGAAATTAAAATTTATTAAATTAAACATACATGCAGCTTATAAAACCCAAATAAAAAAAAACATTACGGCTAAATTTACGATCAATGCACTGCTAACTTAATATGACGGGAACATCTGCGGGAATGTAGAAAGAAATAAAATGGAGTTGGATGGGCGATGGGTCTGTGCAAAGTGGACGGAAGTCCAGATGCTGTAAAAGTGCTACAAAACCTGTCAAGCACTAGTACAACGGTTCGATATACCTCTAGGTATTTATGAACATTTAATAGTGCACAATATTCCTATTAAATCATTTACAAAATGTTAATTTTGCACAACATAAACATATTGCACATCTTTCCTATGTCAAACAATTTATAATTGGCATATCATATAGAATTAGAATTCATTCATTTTTGGATTTTTTCTCTTTAATTGTACTCTAAGGTGTTCCATTATACTAACTTTCAAGATAACAGGTCGACCGGAAGCACCTTATAAGTGAGCAAACATACGATAAATAAAGGAAAAATACGTTTCAAAAGACCATATCTTTCTATTGTGTGAAACAAAAAACTAAAATTTTCACAGAGATAGGACTCAGAATGTGATATTAATTTTGTTTGAATGTCTCAAGCCGTTTGTGAGGAAAAGCTCTTTGACCGAAACAGACGCACTACCAAGTGATTCTTTAAGGGTACATTTTTATTCATTTTCAGGGACAAACTCAACTTAGGATGATTTTTCACTGAGTAATAACGATTCAAAGTATAAAGATTTGGATACTTGCATGAACTTTGCATGATCAAAATTTCCAAAAAAAATTCATGGTAAAATTCCGACTAAATAAACTTTTATTATTTCCTATATATTTACACGTTCCTACGTGCTAAGGGCAAATATTATAACAAATTTCAAACGTTCAGAATTAATGAAAACAAAAAATAAAGACGTGCTCAAATAAACGCTGTTTCGTTAATGCACGCTCATCAGTCTTATGTGATTCGTTGACCCCAATATCTTAAACTAATTTTGCCAAACAAATAAACAAAGATTAAATTTTCATAAACTAACGTAAAGTAACTAGATAAATTATATTATCTGGAACATTAAAATTGTTAAATATATAAATAAAAATATAAAATTATGGCGTAGCCCCACATAATTGGCTGCTAGCGAAATATAAACATATTTTTCAGGAGGTCATAAATGTGGACAATTGTGTTAAATCTCGGACCTTAAGTTTTTGTTCATTCTCTAAAGTTACCATATTCAGGTTCTGCTACTTAGAGGTAAGATGTCTTTCTAAAAAAAGTGTCTAGCTGGTTATTTGAGTTGTTCTTGAGGATGCAGATTTTCTCCATAGGTACTAACTTAAAACTGGACTATCAACCGATAGACGTACATTGCACAAATCTGTTAATGTTTGAAAGGTAAAACAACACATTTGTTTGCAAAGAACGGCAAACTAAGGACATTTTTCAAATGAAAATCCACATAGGAAATTTTACGGCGGTACGTAAAATTGAATTGAAAGATGATCTCATCGATTATATGACAATTCATTGTTAATTGCATGTTAAAAAGTTTAGGAACATATGACAAAAACTATTTTTCTCAATTTCTATATATAAAACATCATATTATAAAATTATATTATTACAATTATGAATTTTACTACAACTAGAATAATATATATATATATATATATATATATATATATATTATTCTAGTTTATTATTTTATAAATCAGAAAATGTAAAAAAAATTTAAAATGATTATTTATAAAATTACCGCCACCTGTATAAATCGATTCGCATTTCAAAGGCTTCGCGCGTTGTCAAGAGTTTACATAATTTTTAAATTATTTGGTCAATTGTAATAAACAGTCTCTTACTGTGATAAGAGAGGGCGTGTATTTTAACTCTCGGAAGTGGGAAGAATATTAAGTATACATTCTTGCTGTTAAATATCAAATAAGCTCTAGAAATTACAAGAATAAAAAGTATACATTCTTGGTGTGAAGTTTTTAATAAGTTCTCGAAATAGCAAGAATGAATAAAGTATAAATTCTTACTGCGAAGTCTTTAATGAACTCTCGAATAGGCAAGAATAATAAGTGTACATTTTTGCTGTGAGGTTTTCCATAATTATCAAGTAGCAAGAATATTGGAACTGTAAAACTGCACATTCCGGCTTGAAAGATTGATTTGTGATTTATCTATAAGTGACGGTTATAATTACGGACCATCACCGGAGTTTTATTCTTGATTCTAGCGACATATAAAAAATAATTTCCGTGGAGACATTTCCAGAATGTGCCACGACGGCAAAGAACAATCATAAAAATAGCTTAAAGTATCATACGATATTTGCTTGAAACCACGCATTTTTGTGAAGGAAGTTCGCAAGATCCGTTTTGGTATTCAAAGTTAGTAAATATAGATGGATTTCACACAGGTGGTAAATTTTAATTGTAAGATTATATAGTATAAAAACTTTTAGTATTGAAATGCGTCATTTTTTGAGTGTTCAACTATCACACTATCATTCGGTCGCTTAAACCGGATATACCGTAATTTCTTAAATCAGATAAATGTTATTCATTCTGAGTGAAATATTATTTTAGGTTAGGATTAATTTGTCCAAATGGCATTTGTGATATCTTACACTCATCGGCCAAACCAGCAATTATTATTTTTTTCCTTTTCTATATATCTGCGAAATTGAATTGCCTGCTATAGCGAGAGAAAAGGAAGTAAATTTCATAATAAACTAAATCTTTACCCTTTAAGCTTAAGATTAATTATAATTGAACCAGGCATGCAGCAACATAATTTTCTTTGAATATTTAGACTCTAAAGTAAGCAAAAATATAAAACGTAACATTGTATAACATAAAATATATGTTATTAACAAGTAACAGATATATTTAAAGTTAATTGTTTATTGGTTTACAGTTTTGAAGTTATACTTCAATGTTATCCTGAAAGCATATTCAACGGTTCTGCGGTAAGAGACTGACATATTTTCATATGAGTAGTATGCAAAAAAAGTCTAAGAACAGCTAGTTCAAAGATAATTGAATAAGCACGATTGATATTACAAAGAAATTATATAACGGTGAACGTTAATATTTTATATAAAATTGGAATAGAATCGATCAAATATACAACGAAACTTAACACAAATCTTACAATTTACGCTTTCATTGGTTATTCTCACTAAAGAAATGATTGTCTGCATTGATTAGATGTCCAAAAAACTCCAATAATTTTTTTTTCGGATTGGATACATACCTTAAGTAAACTTGATTAGATTACTTTAATTAAGAATTCAATTTAGGTACGCAGTTTCTAACTGTGCTCTAATTTTGTCATTCCATCTAATCTCTCGTGCTATTAGAAACTTGGAATAACTTCTATTTTTGTATGAGTCGTGCGCCATGCTGTACGCAGAGTGGGATTAATCACCTTTAATCACGTCATCTTAAATTTTTTTTTTAATTTTATTCTTTTTGTTCTTCGCCTACATAATTTGTTCTCAAGGAATGACTCAATACTTCTTTTATCGGTAAAGGAATTGCGATTTAATATTCCAATCCTGCAGCCGAACGTGATACATATTCAAGTAATGCTTTTTTATATTACATATCATGGGGTGAGATTATTTTTGATACCCAATTTTTTAAAACCCTTAAAAGCTTTTTATCGTCGAAAAATTTATTCATAAACAGTTTAGTTGAATACAATTTTATTTAAATCAGTTAATTTTATTTAATTTTATTTTAATCACTCTTGTAACACAAGTAATCCGGCTTGTTTTAATTTTTTTTTTATTTTACTCTGCGCAATCCGGTTTTATATTTTTGTACAATTATGTTACACTAGGTGATATTTCAAGAAAATTGTGGCGGGTAGAACATAAGTTACTATAATATTTATAAAGCAATTGTTTCGAAGATGCAAAGCATATAATTGCGTACATACAATTATAATTGAGAAAACAAATTTCACGATCAATTTTAAATAGCAGAAATTTTGCACGCTAAAGAAAAAAAGGGTTTGAAAATGTAAATGGAAAGTAATAATAGTATTTTATGTTTATATAAAATTGACAACTAATACCTTCACAGAGCATCTCAGTTCACAAAGATATCTCAATTTTAGTATGTAGTTAATAAAATCAATCGTCACCACTTGTCACCAGCGTGTAAGAAGAGAAAAAACAATTTTCTTGCATAATCCTTCCGGTTTTAGCCGAAAAATTGAGTAAGTTCAACCACAAGATGGTTTATAAGATGAGTTTAATTAGATAACACGATCTCAACCTGGGAATTATTTCAATAATATTTTTATTGTCGTAAATTTAATGAAAGGGTCACGCTTATCAGATAGACATAAATTTTCTTTTTTGAAACTAATGCTTGCTATAACATAAGAGGGTACACCTTCATACATTTTTATGCATTTATTGTGGGTTGCTTCCTGCTTTTCGCCCTAACCGGAACTCATGAAATAAAACATTCTAAACTTTTTTCAAGAAATTTCTATATTTTATCTGTTCTTTACTCGTCACTAGTTGCTATCTGCTTGCTGAAAAGAAAGTCAATCGCACAACTTTTTATTACTTCTACCAGGAATACTGGAAAATCTGCTTCCTGAAATCGCTGGGAGAAAGGTCCGAGTTTTGTATTGCCAATCTATATTGTAAGATTATATAATTGTCATAATTATCGTGAATATATACACACACACACACACATATATATATATATATATATATATATATATATAAGTGTGTATATAATATATATATATAGTGTTTAACACTAAAGATGCAGCAATGCATGCAGCAAAAGAACCGACGAAACTCTCAGGAAATTACAAGTGTTACGTCGCACACACCCAAACTTTTTAAGTCTTTTTTGTCTCCATTCGTTATGTGCTAAATATGTGTTTTATCAACCATATATCAGTAATAAATTTAGCTTCATCAAATGTAATTAAAACATTAGACGTGGAAAACTAAATTGCACTTGTAATATAGAAATCGGTTCATTTTTCTTGAAAGTTATTGCAGTATTATTTTTGCAAATATTTAATCTAATTTAGATAATGATAAATTCAAAACGTTAGGCTAAAAATTATTTAATGCAGACAATTAGTTATAACAATGAGGCAAATAAAACTTTAATTATTTGTTATTGATTGCTTTCTGCGAAATATTTTAAATAAAAGCCACTAATCATCGTTGCCATGTAAGTAGTTTACACACATATGATTACATGTAAATTATGAATAGCACGATAATGCAAATTCTTTAATAAATAACATTTTCCGTACTTTTATGAATTGAGCACTCGAATTTCAATTTAATAATTTGAAAAATCAACACAAATAGTTATTATAGTCATATATCAATAGACGAAATAGTTAAAACACGTTATCAAAACAAAAGTATGGATACCGATTATTGAAACTTTTCCTGAGTGTTATATATGTTTTTGAAAGTAAATCTCCATATTCGAAGTCAACGTATGTTCATTACTTCCTTTAGCATGTTCTGTAAATTTCTGTCATCAAAATATTTCACAAATGAGCTACACTAAAAATTATACTCTATAAATAAGAAATTTAATATAAATCATATAAATTCTTTAGCTGTGAAAGAATGAAATAAAAATTGTATAATACAATATTTTCATTGAAATGAAAATAACATGTAAAGCCGGAAAATAAAAACACGAAACAAATGATGAAAACGATTACAAATGAATAAAGCTCTGATTTTCTTACCCTTTGTGTAATCGATTAAAAATAGAATTCTGTCCATGCATTTAATTGCTAGTTAGGCACAAAAACATGTTTTAATGCTAAATTAGTTGTTCAGAATGAAACAAAGGAAATACTTATTATACATAATTATAGATAATGTAAAGTATTGCAAATAAAACACCATTTTGATCGTATTGTATTGCCATTATTCAGCTGCTAATAAAAAATAATTTTCAGAGCCCAATATTCAGGTCCAAATTTCGAGAGATATTCAAGTTCTGCTTTAAAATACCCATATGAGTAAAGTAACGATTAAAAGATATCGAGCAATAAAGTATCGATATCTACAAAAATGTTCACAATTAAATGAAACTAGGTGATGTAGTATTATTTCTACTATCTTTAATTTCTTTACCACGACCTAGGTTTCGTTGTATTACAACATCTTCAGGTGGGATATTAGCAAAGATCTTTGCTAAAAAAAAACATTCTAAAACATTCTAAAAACAAATTCTCTAATGACTCGATAATGGCATTATAACCTTTATAATCGTAAGCTCATGTGATATTACATTAGAGGGACAGGTTGTCTATAAAGCAAGCCATTAGACATATCACGACCATTAATCTTGTTCCGTTTTAACGATGATATAATATAATTTCTTTTTCCTTTTTATGAGAGGCAAACTTCTTATAAAATTAAATCTCCTTTTAAAAAATGATTCTTTATATTATATTCAATGAACGCAACACAAATATTTCCCAAGGGTCATAAAAGATTCTAATTACTTTACCAATATTGATTCCGCGATGTGCTTTATGCTTTTGTGGAGTGTATAATTAAAAGGAACATTGTCATATAGTGTGGAATTATTCTGCGACACTCCTCGTAGACATCGTAGATGTCCAACTATAGTATTTATAGTATTACGTTAATGCACGTTCACATTTCGCTCGTTTTTTCTGTTAATTTTTAAACAAAATATAATTAATACACTTTTTTCCTTCCATAAAACCACAGTCTGTTCTCAGATTTATTTTCATGCGACTTCCAGCTATTTTTAAAGATAACTATAGCCCCTTTTGTCACCGAATGTTGCGAAGGAAAACCGGATAAAAATATTTTGAAAAAGCACCAGTTACACTCATCCCAAAATAGAAAACGTCAATATAAACTATAGTCCAGGGAAGACCGTAACGATTGCTGACTGAGCGCTTGGATCGCACGTACAACCCTGATATCTTTAGAATGGCTTTAAGGCGAGCCTCAAATCGCCGAACATATCCCCCATGCAAGGTTTCCTGTCAGTGTTAATTTCTGTCCATAATAATGAAATAATGTGCGACCATTCACTCTCTTAGATTATTTAATATCAAAAATATTAGTATTCATTTCGCGCATTAATTAGGCGTTATTATTTAATGTATATTTCTTCACAAGACTCCTAAAAATTTCGATGTAAAAGTTATGGATATCTCTTGCCTTTGAGAAAACGAATTCCCTTATAAAAACTAACTTCAACTATATAACACGTAACAATTTAATTTATCAATTTATCATTCAATTTACAGGTTTATAACTAAAGCACACTGACGGTACTGGCCGTTTAATCTCACACAGATGCAATTAAAATTAATTGAATCAATTAATGTGTTTAGTTCAAAATTTTATATATTTTTAAAATATGTAAATAGTGCTTCACTAATTATATGGTGTTCAAATTTTATTTTACAATTTTACCGCCATTTCTTTGTCTTTAATTCGCTCGTTCGTCTCGATATTCGGGAGGAATGAAAGAACGGAAGAGCAGAACTCGCACTACGAGGGTTCGGTACACATTTAAATACTTCTAAACATTAAAGGATATATGATAATTCTAATTAAATAATTTAAAAATATTAATGTTTCAGATACTTCTAAAAGTAATGTAAGCATATTGCCCACCACAAATTTCACAGGAGTAAAAACAAATTATGAAAATATATAAGTCCGTACCAAATTTGAAATTATCTATTTCTGAATTTTTCCGTTTAATTGTTCTTAGAGTTTTCCAGTTACACCGATTATCAAGATCAACCGGAAGTGGTCTATAAGTGTTGATAGTAAGATTTTTGTATGAATAAAAATAATACGTTTTAAAGGGCCTCATTTTTTTATTGCATGAGCCAAAAAACTATTCTTACTACCGTTTCAATTCTCGATTTTGGCCGTGAATGATACCTCGTTTAGCAAAAAGAGTATATGTAAAAGACGACTGTGGTCCAAAAGTTTGATGTTTAAGTGATTTTTGAAAAGAACAAAAGTAATCGAAGATAACAAAAGTAATACAACAAACAGATGTTTTTTGAATATTTATTAATTTATCAATGAACCTCTTTATTTGGTGGCTCATTACGCGATATTATCTGAAAGTATTTTGACTGCTTAATTCTATTAGTCCTGGGGTAATATACAAGCAACGATTTATTGCAATTGATGTACTGAAAATAATATATTAAAAATTTTGATATAATATGTAGTTACCTAAAAAATGGTATTGTAATTATTGTGGTAGCAGTCTACCGTATTATGATAGCCGTGTACCATTCCGTGCTTTCGCCTTACAATTAACTCAATAATATTTTGCGATCCACACGCGAACAAAGTTTTCAGCACACCTAGTAAGAAATCTAATTTCAGACCAATATCAACTACCATAGATTATACTGGACAAATTTTAGAAGACTGTAAGAAATAATTGAACAGGCAAATGAACGTCGAAACAAAATTAATTGAGCTGAGGCAACAATAAAATAATAACGTAAATGAACCAGTATAATCTCAAATCGTATAGAACCTGGGAAGTATTCTTTATTAGAGAAAATATGCCTAAATACCATAATCCCTTTCCACTACTTGTACATAAGCTCTTATTTGTTTGTTGTTTTTTGTTCGATTTTCGAGTGTAGTTCATTAAAAAAGTTAAGCATGTAATAAAATCGTACTCCTTTTTGATTATTGATCTCCGTATTGTCTTTTAATTTAGTTTTCAAAACCGGACAGCTCTATTTAATTTTTATATTAGATTATTTTATACATGCTGACGTCGTTTTATTGTTACCAATGTATATTTCAAAAACTAATGAAGTCATAAAGCATCTCAACATTTAATCCTCCCTGTCTGAAATTTACACAATGAACAAAATACAAATACATGGCGAAATAAAATTTCAATAACATTTCTTAACTTTATTTGTTACAAGGGTGTTTGGAGCACGCTTTTATTGTTTTATGAGAATATAAATTCACATAATAGATGAGAGTCTAGGATTTTCGTATATATATTTTTAGATTCTTCTTTAAAATGTACATTTCCTTGCAATTACGTAATAATGATTTATAATATGAGAAAATACATTATTTTCAATTTGTTTAATTCTTATACGATATATACATTTTGAATAATTAAGTGACGACCCTATTCAATCAAGGCACTATTGCAGAATTAGCATCTAGCTCTATAAGAATATATCTCACAATATAAACAAATAAAAGGGAAATCTACATGGACAAATTGGAAATTGTTCTGATTCAAGTAAAAAGTACGACGAATTTAAGCTCATAAATCTTTATAAAAATACCTTATAGAATCATTAAAGCATTCATCGGTAATTCCAGATATATTGCTGAAAAAGTTAAAAATTTCATGTCGTAAGAGATAGCAACTCATAAAATTAATTTCAAAGCTATTTATTTTATAATTTCACGTAAGATAATTTCAGATATGTTGCTAAAATATTGAAAACTTAAAATTTGTCATAAATAAAGCGAGAATTTATATAAATATAAAATTTGACATAATATATGTCAATATTTAACACAAAAAATAAAAAGGATGTTTTAGAGAGGATAAATGAAATATGTGAAAATTCTTTTTTAGGCGTGATCATGTTGTGTAAAAAAGCAATTTATAAGATTGATTTCAAAATTACTTATAATTTTATATACGATCATTCCATATATATCGGTAAAATTGTTGTAAAACTTTACTTCTCGTATTGTTTCAAATTATTCGTAAATTCTCAATTTCAGAATGAAACTGAGACTTAAACAGTACATGATAATAATGATAAACCGTTTATTTTTAGAATACATTGTACAAAATAAGTTACTTATTTCTTCATCTTTGCGTTACTTATGCATTTAAAACACACAACTGAAGAAACAAATCGAGCTTCAATTAAAACATATACATCACAGATAATTCCAACTGCACGTGAATAGATTAGTTGGAAATTTAAAAAAAACTAATTTAAATTTGTATTTAAATACAAATATAATTTTTCTTTTATATTATGTCTTCATCTTTGCGTTACTTATGCTATTAAAATATACAATTGAAGAAAAAAATCGAGCTTCAATTAAAACATTACATACATCACAGGAAATTCCAACTGCACGTGAATAGACAAGTTGGAAATTTTAAAAAATCTAATTTAAATTTGTATTTAAATACAAATATAATTTTTCTTTTATATTAAACATGAATACTTTAAATTAGTTTTATTCGAGTACCCATTTTTGAGTAAACAGCTCCTCTCTCATCCTCGAGCGGAGTATGTCTGTTGGGAATCTGGCTTAGATTTGTCGCTCCAACGAGCGCGCTTATACCCTCGTGATCTGCTATACGAAAAATAGCGTCATCAAAATTTGATTGATATTTTTCATAAAGGTCGATGATCCCTGATATTGAAAGTTTTTGTCTAATTTTTTTCTGTTCTTAATCTATATAATCACTATTAACATTTAACATTGTAACGAATAAGAAACTATATCAAGCTCTCGAAGTAGCGAACTGCTTTTTTATCCACGAATAATAACTGCATGTTAATTCATTAATTAGGTTGTAACAATAAATCTACGAAAAAACAAAAAAGTTATAGGGTATTTTACTTAATATTTGTAAGTTTCTAATTTCATAGTTATAGTGCTTGTTTTCTTACAAATCAAGATCAATACGCTTAACAAAAATAAAAAAATACAAATTAATATCTACGGGGATTTGAACGCGTGTGATTTAGGTTCTGACGACTTGTCAATTGATTTAATACCCGCTTGGTTATTGTCTTCCGTGCGAGTAACGTTTCATTAAATGCGAGTAACGTTTCATTTAACCAATATTGGACATTCGTAGTATTTATTATCGAAGGATACTCCTTTTACTTATTTTATATCATACGCGATTACTTAGTAAGTCTATCTTCCAATTTATTCTCCCGTTTGTTCAATTTCAGTTGATGTGATTTTTTGAGAAGATAACAAAATACAAGTTACAAGAAATAACTTGTACTGAAATAAAATTATCCGTAAACGTTAAATAAATTTATATTATTTTCCAAATTTTACTTCAGATTTCGTATTTCTTACTTGTCATATTGAAAATGTGCATGAAAATAGCATGTTAGGTTGTAATGAATCAATACTGGCAACCTAAATGGCAAAAAAAAAGTGATGTAATCAATTTCGGTCATATTATTAATCAGCAACTTCAAAAGGATTTAAATACGATATATTGTACAATGTGACAAAAGAATAACCAAATTAAGAAAAAATTGGATGCTGGCTATTCAAATTTGATACAAATTTAAGCTTGTTGTAAAAATAGATCGATGAAGAAAATAATATCAACAATTATATGGGCCTACAATTTTAGTTCAAAATTTCACAATCAACCTAAAAAATCGCAAGTGGTTATGTGACTCGGACAATTACTACCTATTTTTCCATTCCATTTCTCTTTCATCTTTTATTTGTTAACTATTGATTGGACGCTAATTTGTATAATAGACATCTATTTGGACAAGTAATAATTAATAAATATACAAAAATTTTAATATATTTTGCGTTAATTTTGTAGAAACTCGTTACCGCTTAATTTTCATTCATAACTAAATGAAACTTTTTGTTTGTTTCTACCTTATTTAATTTTTTAATCACGATTTTGTTGTATGACAACATCGTCACTTGAGCAATTTCTAAAGATTTTTTGTATGAATCTTTACAAATTGCCCCCCTGAAGATGGTGTCATACCTACAACGAAACCTAGGTCGTAGTTAAGAATTTAAATAAATTAGAAATAATACTACATAACGTAATTTCATTTAATTTTGAATAAAATATTGAATATATTTGGCATTAATTTTGTAGATATTCGTTTTAATTCAATTTTTCACAACTAAATGAAACTATCTAATTGTGTAAAAAATTAAATTATTGTGAATGAAAATTAAGTGAAATATTCAATAATTATTCTCAAATAAGTACCAATGCACCGTTCCCGACAAAGCAATACATTTTAAAATATTAAGAGCTAAGATAATGCCTAGCAGATATTTGGCTTAGAATTATAAAGTACCAACAAATAAAAGAGCGAACCACTTATTTATTGAAAAGATGTTTTAAATAAGCGGGCTCTATATATTTTAAAATTTAAGGAGGAAGACGTCTCCAAAATATCTTATGATTTGCCAAGACTTCCGGGATAACAATGCCGGAAAATTTGATAAATTTAGAAAAATAAGACAACTTTAAATCTAATTTTATCAATTATCTTCCGAATGTCTAGTCTACAAGTATCTGTATGATGACAGTGTAAAGCTACAAATTCATAGAATATTTGATAAACAATAATTATTCACAAAGCAGTGAAAACATTTACAGCGAACGCTTTGTAGTGATATATGCGTAAACTGTTTTACGTTCAGAATAACCAAAAATATTTATGTTAAAATATTGAAACGTTTCACAAAGGAGTTCCTTTTCACACACAAATATAACGCTCTATGCGAGACTTTTGCATCGGAAAGCGAAAATTTTATCAACGTTTTTTCTTCAAAGGTAATATACGAAATATATTGCTGTACAAGTTTCATACTAAGCACTTACGACTATAGACGCATAGACTTATATTTAACTTGTGCCTTTGTCTTTGACAGACGTATCTTGTGCCTTTGCCGTAAATAGCGCTACACATTTGAATATGTCGCGGACGTAGTGATAAATTTTAATTTTAATATGTAAAATATATGTTTCTCAATGTTATCCGACAACGATGTTCAATTTATTTTTTATTGTAATCTCAATTAAATTTTCATCTATATTATACAGGGATTATAAAAGAAGAAAACATATAAAATTACCCAATGTTAATAACTTGAAAAATCGTTTAAACTCTGTTTAAAGCGTTTGAATATCTTTAAAATCAGTTTTAATACTTTTAATGTAATCTATTTAATACGTTTCGTAATACGAATGAAGTTCCTATATATTATTTAATTATATACGTGCCTCCCACATAGCGGTTCCAAATATTATATGATCACGAAAACTTGGTTAATTAACCAAAACAATATAATGTTGGAGCAACTTGAACCTCGTCTCATAATAAAAAAGAATAATCGAAATGAAATAAAGTAGAATTTGCACGATACCATCATTTTCCAGAATATTCTATCCTAAATATTCTTCCATCAAAAGGAATTTGTTTCAATTTAGTTACTTACTAGAGATATCTACCCAACAACTAAATAACCAATATATAATGTCAACCCTCTTTTTAAGTCTAACCAATTTTTACAAACACGTTATTATGCATTTATTAAAATTTGTTTATGCATATAAAAGGTTTATAATGTAATCACGTTGCAGGAAATATAAAATTTATAAAGAAGAGACATTTAGCAATATAATTTCTTCTTTTTCTTATTCAAGTCGACTATGATACGCCTCATTACATGATACGCCTAAATATTTAAACTAATTCAAAAAGAATCTTTATCTTGATCCATATTTCTTAGAATTTGTGAAAACATTTTGACGATCATGAAATTCAGATAAGTTTTTATTTTGAATTTGGCCTTAGAGTTGTGACTAAAAATATTTCAAATTGTTGTGTATTTAATGGTTTCGTAACTTTTGTAATATTTGATATACCAGCGAAGACTAAATTAATTTAAAACTTATTAACTAATAATGCTAATTATCAGATAACAATTAATCGAATAGCCCATTTCATCGTGTTAGTGAGTTGACTATTATTAAATTTGCGGCTTCACTTTGCATTGAGTGTACAGAAGTCTCACAATAAATCAATGTTCATTAGTCCTGCCCAGTGAAGCAAGTTTTAATATAAAAATAACTTCTTATTTAGAGAATGCCTTCATTTCTAAATTGAGTAAAATATGTATATATTTCTATAATAAGGTAGTATTGAAGTAGATCCAGTATTTAAACAAACGCTTCAAGTTATTATTTAAATGACTATTGGTTTTATATATCTACAAAGCTCAGTTAAAATTAATTTGTGTCTTTGATTATGTTTGATATTAAACCCTTTCACAAATAGTGACTAAGCCCTGCTAAAGAGGAAAGGAAACTTTATGAACAGAATGAAATTGAAAATTGTTTACCTCATGAACTAAAAACATTTGTAGAAGCTATATAAAATTTTTATTATTACTTTATAACCAAAAAATGTAACGTTTTGTAAAATGTAACAAAAAAATCCCTAATGCGTTGAAACAGGGGTTGGTAACCCCTGTTTCAATGTAATATTCAAATAAACGATACTTTGATAATGTGAGTGGATTACGCTTATTGATTTGCCTCACTTAATTTAAAGTTTTGAAAAAAGTAACTTTAAATCTTATGACAATTTTTATAGAGATTACACATCTTTTTATACATCGTAAGATAAATTATGATATGAATATAGAAAATACATGAATTATCTGCATTCTTAGAAACTATTTGATTATCTAGAAAGAGCAGGTAACAAGGATTTGAGAGTCACAAATATCGAACAAATTCAGCTGACATAATTTAAATATAAAACACATCTAGTTATATAATAGATAATCAATAGAAGCGAGGAAAATGGAAGTTTTACATCATTCATATCCATTTCCGCACTCGGTCTATATATTACATTTATTAACAATAACATTAGATAAGTAAAATTTTACTTTTCATAGGATAAATTAATTTTTTTTCTTTCCTTGAAATGGATTCCATTTATTTCTCCGTTTAAATCAAAATATTAATATCAATTATTAAACTTACACGCATAGTACGCGCTCACACTTTCATATCTACTTATGAAAAAATAACGTTAATAAGTTAAAAGTTATTTGTGAAATAAATGGCGCAGATAATAAGCATCACCTATAAAGACTAAGAGCTTTGACCAGCATTCAACTTTTTGCCATGTTTAAAAACAATGTTAGGGTAAATAAGTGCTTAATATCGGTTGTCATAAAATGATAGTCGATTCACTCGAAGACTAAATGTTAATGAGCTATAAGAAAAACAATTATTGTTTTTCTTATAGCTCATTAAATGTTCTTACGTAGCGTTTTCACTTTTAAAATGGTAATTTTATTCTCGAAGATTTGAGATATCATGCACGTATATTTTTACATTTTACTTCTCGAAGCAGAAGAAGTAAACGGCTGTAATAATCCAACATTCTTATCAAAAGACGTAAGTAAAATTCGAACCCGCCTTAAAATAATAATTTAAATACAGCCTTACCTAACCAGATACCGCTATTATATACTACGCTATATCATAAATTATGTTTTGCTATTATATACCTTATTTTATTTAGAAATGATGAAGTTGACATTTTCGCCATGATCTGTGGCATTTTTTATCATAATCTAGAGGAATGGACCTGATTACCGCCCTAAAGGTAACTATGATGGACAGTTACTATTATTGGAATAAATTAGGCTGGTTTTAGTTTAGCTGTGACCTGTAAGCACCTAGAAACTTTATTGAGGCCTAAAATCTAGTAATTACACGAAATTTAAAAGCAATTAGTTTATATGAATGTCGTTGCGGCACAGCCGACTTAAGTCATTTTCCAACTTGTTTTTAACGTAAAACTTCTTCAACGTCACCTTGAAATAATCATGCGCCACCAAAATAATCCTAACTGTATGTTGATCCACAGAAAAAACAAGACGTAAAAAGTAAATGAAACAAAGTGCCGGGATAACAAATGCGTGCTGGTTTCACATTTCCACATGCATGCTACAATAATATGAGGGAGCCCTTCGACTTTGGATTGATTTTATTTGTCTCAATGAGTATTCTTATTTTATGTGGTATCCACAATGTGGTGATACAGCTGGAATGTGTTCAGAGGAACTCCAACTTAATGCAACACTTCGAGTTTGGACTTGTTTCAATCGCCTCGATGCGTATTCTGATCCTGTGTGGTTTTCATGATCTGATGATGGAATAAGGAGGTGCTTACTGGAACTTCACCAAGACATAATACAACTTCTTCAAGTTTAAGTTTATTTGATTCATCCCAATGAGTGCCTCAGTTCAAGATGATTCTCCACTTCCGAATATGGACCCGGAAAGTGATCATAAGAACTTTACAAAGACATAACTTATCACCCTCGTATTTGGCATGATTTGCTTAGTTTCTCTGTTATGTTGAAGGTCAAAAGTATCGTTAGTAATACGTATTTTTTAATTGATCTGTGATTGTATTAAACAATGAATAACAAATAAAAAAAATAAAAAAGTAAAAATATATATATATATATATGTGTGTGTGTGTGTGTGTGTGTGTGTGTGCGCGTGTGTGTGTGTGTGTATTATTTCATATACAACTCTGACGTTTAATTTATATCAATTCGTATTGTCCTATGTATGAGTATTTTGTCCGGGTGTTTGTTCCTACATGGGAATACACAGAATTATAAAAGAACATTTTTATTTTTTCATTTAGAGAAGCCAATAAATACATAAATTTCATATTTCTGGAACAATTATGTAAACCTTGTCAGAATGTGACTTTATTTCGTAATCATTTATGTTTATCGTATCTATCATATTCAAGGCGCAAATTAAAATGTCATCAGATGCAAAAATCGGGCTTACTCTGTTTTGAAAATAATACATTTAAAAGCATATTAAACAATATAAACATTGTAAACTATTCGGATTATTTTTTTTCATGTCGTGTAAGTTTGAGTAAATACAGACACATTTAATTATCCATTAGTGAACCTGAAACAAAAACTTAAAGAAGCTACTTCATCTATTTCGATTAATGTATAATTAACAACAATATTTAACTAACTTAATAAAACAATATTCTATCTAAATACCATTTTTGAATGCGTTAATAAATATTATGTTACAATCACTAGGGCACTAACGGGAAACAAATTGTTAGCGCCCCGGCAATAGCATAACACCGATTATGCCGTCAAGGCGTTGTCGGCGCTGTCCAATATATTATAATAATGCATTTTCATGTATTTTTGCTTCCAGTACTACAATAATTCGACTTATTGAGAAGTACGCAGAATACATTTTTCAGTAATTCGACTTGGCAGGAAGTACGCAGTATATTTTTTCAATAATTCGACTTTGTAAGAAGTAGGCAGAATATAATTTTCAATAATTCGGCTTGGTATGAAGAGAGCCGATCGTCCTAAAATATTGGCAATTACGTGCGGTTTGCCTCAAACTATGTAAACTGCTTGCGTAAATTAAAACTGTTATTGATGCTGTTTTTTTTTGTCATTTGAGCGTTCGAGTTGGGGCTCGTGTGTAATATTATTCGAATATGAAAAACAGATACGGCGAAAAAGACGTAATAATATCTAATTTCTATATATTTGAGCTCAATAAATTATTTTTACAAAATATGTGTTCCCTTAGCGTAATATTCTCAAGGACAAGGATCAGCCGAAAAACTTTCCTGATAAATGTATTAATCTTTAAATTCAATACAGAAGTGTACTTCCCAAAACCTATTAGTTAAATAGCATTTCTTTTCCTCTAAATTCCATGTTCCATTTAACAAACATAATGATCCAGTTACACTTTTCCCGTTACTTCGAACAACGAACTGCATTAATTGGTACTAACAACCACTTCCTAAGCAAGTTTAAAATCGAAAATCGTTTCACTTTTTTCCCTGCAATGTTACATTAATATTACTTCTAAATGAGTATAAATTTACCCACACATCGTGCGAGCGTGCGTGCATGGATGTGCTTGAACGGGTATGTGTACGCTTGCGTGCATGCGCGTGTACGCTTCCATAAAAACTAGTTCTTAGTTTTATTTTTATTTAAAATATTGATTAAATTTAACCTCCATATGCATTCAAACTAATATTAATGAAAAAATAATATGCTTCCAATATTATAAGTACGCATGAACACAAATGCCGTAGCAGTTCAAAATATATTTGTCGGGAATTCCGATTCTTTTAATATTGATGATTATTTTTTATATTACACTTAAAAACATAATTGAATGTGATATCCATATAATTCTTAGATACATAAAGTTAGCAATATATATTTCACTCTAGCTCGAAAAACACATCTGAAGGTATAAAATTTATACTTTGACGCGCAAAGCCTGGGATTTGTGTATGGACATACCTAATACGAACAATTTCCAAACAAATTTCATGATTGTATTATTGGTCTGCTTTCAAACACATGTAGGTACTACAATATAAATTTACTCACCTTTTACCAATATGCATATACGGGGGGTGCATGCACATACATATAAATGGTAATAGGTAGATACATCAAAATTTAAGTGCACGTATATATTTTTACGTACGTACACCTATACATGTAAACACTCAGGCATTTGTTTAATTTTTATTCTCAACCGTACCACTTTGATACGGAGATCGTTTACAGTAAGTACATCCGGCACAAGATTAGCATTTATTCAAAGTACGCTCATTAGTAGGTAATTATTTTGAGTAGAAGATGAATTATACCTAATAATAAGTTCATATTCAGAAATGTATTGTAGTTGTGACCATGATACTCCCTTACTCACTAAGAAGACGGTTAGTTTTCTTTAATTGTGTTTTCTAGGGTAGTTGTATTCTGAAAAAAGACAGAGATGTTTGTTTTCGGACACTTGTTACATTTTATATATGAAATATATTATGTCGTCCACTGAGTTATGAGTAATGATAAATATGATTGATGACAAATATCATTCCATTTCTGATAAAGCGAAAATTATACTGCCATATAAAGCCGAACGTCTGCGAACATAGGAAGGATCCTTACGTCTATCCTGAAAAGACACTTAGAGTGTAACCGATAACACTCAAGCGCCATCGGCAATATCAGACCTTTGCAGCGCCACAGCTCATATGCTCTACAATGAATTCGTCTAGCCGAAATCACGTCGCCGTAGGCAACTTATGCGCGTTAATGGAAAATAAAATTGTAAGTTGCTGCCTGCCTGTAGCGGGCATGAAATACATTCACGTTTCCCATTTTAAGTCTAACTTGACTTTTCCAATTTTTAAAAAAAATATCGAAAATCTCTATTTAAAATGGTTTCTTCTTGTACAATTACATTGAAAGTTGACTGCTAACACTTCTAAAATTATTTACAAAAGACCGACGGATATACATACTTAGGAGGTGAATACTATTTACGATTAGATTGTAACTAATTTAACGATAAGCTCTCGATCCTTTACTATTAAATATAAAAACATTCTACATTAAAAAAAATTAAACTTTTTGGTGAAGCGGGATAACTATATTTAAAAAAAAGGTGTTTTAAGGCTGAACTGAAAATGTATTCTCTTTATTTTTCTATTATTTTTAAATACAACAACAATATAACATAACAAAAATTTATGATTTCCTGTGATAAAGTAATCAGTCAGTAAACTGACGCGAAATTTCTTGTAAAAGCACATTTGTAAAAGCACATTTGCATTTTAATATTTAATTTTATTGTCGACTTTACATTTTATAATTTTATTTTAATGCCGAAGTGACTGAAATGCTGACCATTACTTGCATAAAGCACATACAGCATCACGCACCGCGCGCCTTCTCTCGCCGACCCTGTACGAACGCGCACATTTGTAACTTAGGCTTTATGTGGGATGCACCCTAATCTGATATTTCTCCGAGGTAACAAGTTAGGTCATGTTTCCTGGTTTATAAAGTACTAACCATACCAATTATTTGAAGAACATTTTTGGAAATTTTAAATTATTCACTGATTTAGATACTAGAATACATACAAGCAAATACACAAAAACTAATCAACTGAAAACCACAAAATAGTTTATAATGTACAATCTTGCTTTATAAAATAGAATAAGTTTGAATCAAGAAACGAATATCATATAGAAGATAAGTTTGGTTTATATACAACTAAATACAGATTAATAAATAGTACGCTTTAAATTACAAATATCAGACTGATATGCATAATGCATCACTGATTCCTTAAATATCTCCAAATCTGCGCTATTTTATGCAAAGTTGAATGAGAAGGGATTAAGTATCTGCTTATAAATTTATCATACTCTCTTACGAATATCATAATTATAATTAAATACTTGTACTGTTTTACATCAAATATCTCTCTTATAATTACATACCTGAATCCAGAAGTAACTTCTACTCTACGCTAATCCATGCGAAGTAGGATGAAGGGGGTTAAATACCTGCTTATGAGTTTATCAAAGATATCTCTAGGCGTTAGGTTAATTTGTCCATCAAATATCCATCATATAGTCTATCTCTCTATCTTATTTGTCTAGCTCGTTCGCTTATATCTCTGAAACTCTTCATGACATCCATAAAATCTATAACCAGGATTAACAATGTATTTAAAAATATGCAAGTAATTTTTATACATAACCTAAGACAGAATACTCGTATACATTGATCAAACTTAATTAAGCAACTTTATGAATAATGTATTTATGTCGGTTGTATTAGAAGGTGTTCTCTTATTTAGGGTATAATTAAAAACCCTGATCAAGCAAGTACATTTAATATATCTTAGATTATTATAATGAGCATTAAGTAAAAAGTCTAGAGCGAATTACGGCGTTTAGGACTCTGACAATTTTGGTTACAAACAATGTGCAAACGTTTATTCTTATATTCAGACTCATGTGTTAATTTTTATTGATTTATTTTGGACTATTGTACTCAATTAAAAAACCGTACTGTTAAATTAGTTTAATGATTTCTATTAACATAGTGGTTATAAATTAAATCTTCTTTTGTAAAAATATTAAATTAATTTTATTTAAGTTCTCATTGGAATGGATCCAATATGACGAGGAATAAGTAATATTTATTGATCATACAGCCCATTGACTACTTTCTGACGGTGTTATGGACAGTATTTTTTTACAATAAAAGAAATATACAATAAAACTAGTATATGACAAATATGATATATAAAAAGTTACATATTAATTTTATTTACTCATGTTATTAATCAATATAATATAAAATAAAGCCATAATATTATATTAAGGATACAAGCTTGTAAAATTTTACATCACTACTTATTTCCATATTACCGAGACGTAATATTACAATACAAAATATAACTATAGATTAAGTTTGAATCTGAAGGACTCGGATCAGTTCAAAATTCGTTCATCCAATTACCTTTAAACATTAATTTTACGATTAGACTAGAAATTTGATACCTCGTTAGATTTAACTGATAGGTTCGTCGCTGTTATTCCAATGAACTTAACAGTTAAATTTCAAGTTATAACTTTCCAATAATCACTTTTTGATATCTTAACTCTTAATACATATTCAAGGTTACAAATACCAAATTTGTCCTTCAGACAAATGTTTAATGAGTAAAGTTCTTAAACTTGATGTTAGATAACAAATTTGTTTCTTGCCCCAAAATAAAATTATGGGATCCGCGATAGCATAATATTAATTGAAGAATTTAATAATTTGATGGTAAATTAAATATTAATCTATTAAATAAATTTGGAACGGTTTTTATCGAGGGTTCAAAGTGTTGCTTAATATATTTAAATAATTGCGATCACATCACACTGCGATTGTGATGTTTGAAATATTCATCGGCATCTCTATGACATTTTAACAATGCGAATCTTTACTGCAATTTGCAGGATGATTTTACCTTGGCCCGTGATCGTCTAGATATATATTCTTATAACTGGGGTTTATAAAACTCGTTTACGATTTATTTACTGAAAATGTTGATAAAAACTCAAACTAGAAATGAAAGAAGAGGGTAATTCCTCCTGTCCGCTACCCCCACCCCTTTCTTAAACCTTAGCGGATATTTAAGAGGGAATGGCCTCAAAGTCAATATGTTACTGGAGATACGGAAGACATTCTTGTTGTAGCTTAATGTTTTTGTTGACAATTTTGCTCAGCGGTTTTATGCAGCTCTGACTTATATTTTGAGATTTAATAAATCTACTTGATCAAGTTCTTGCAAATGTTTTCGGAGTCGAAGGCTAAAATTTATAATCCAATTGCCGCTACTGTTATAAAAGTTTATGTGGTAGATGGTTTGATTTCATTCAATATACGTGGCGGAATCGACGTGTTTTCCGACCAACCAACCGACAAATTCAATCAATATATATTTACCTCTTCGATGATTGCAACTGTGAAAATTTTTCTAATTCCAAAGACGACTATATTGTACCACCTTTGGGCCAATTACAAATTAATTAATACACATTATGTAAAATACTATAATCAGGACCCGTTTAAATGACTACTTATTTTAGTTAGATTATACTTAGGACCGTTTACCGTTTCCCTCATATCGGCATTTTCCTAACCTATTTTCAGATGGAATTAATTAAATCAATATTTTAATTTCTTTCTTCATTATTAGACTTCAGCGGTTAATGTTGAAAAGTTCGCCTTGAAAATCTTTGTATATAGATTACGTTGTTCCTCCTAAAACTACTGGTGGTTAAACTGGACGACCGAATTCCTAAAATTCAATCAAATAAGTCTATCGATTATCTGTATCGAAACAATCTCCTATTTGTTAATTACCAGAAAGGTAATTTCTGGGGAAATTATGTTCGTATTTCAGTAACTAAAATACTAAGAAATTATTTAACCATTGGCTTTAATAAATATAAACGGCAGCTGTTCCTAAAATATACAAAGGTGATAAAATCTATTATTGTTTAAATTGTTTAATATTATATTTGTGTCGGATATTAGATTTATAAAAAATGAACTTTGTATAATACAAATAACTATAAGGTTTTTAAATTGCACGTTTGCTTTCAAAGTTTTATTGGAAAGTTCCAATCATGTTTCAATCATAGTACTTAAAACCAAACACATTCAATCTAAATTATCTCGATTAAAATAAATAATTATACAGACAAAATAACAAAAATATCTTATTTCATAAGATGCATTGTGTTAAAACTCACCATGTATAGTGTTCTAAGCAATCTATTTCAACTTTTGGTGATCAAAACATAAAAAAAAAAGTTTTGAGTGATCAGAACTTAACTGAACCTCTGTCTAAAGGAATGATATTGGCAAAATATATTCCTTTCACGACGTAGTCGACACTAGAAAAAAAATTCCTATTCGAATCTTAAAAGGGGTTAAAGGAAATGAAATGCGGTATCGGGTCAATAGCCTTAATAATATAAAAATATGCGAATACATTTTCTTGGGATGGAATTTTCATTGTATATTTTTGAATTTTCATCTTGTGAAGACGAGTTTGTAATACGGGGAACAGGTTAGCTCCGGAAAAATTTATTACCTCGTCGTTCGAGTTTGCACTTGAAAAACCAGCACATTCTTTGTAAGCTTTTGATTTTTTAACTGGAATATGAAGCTATTTTAGAATTTCTCGTGAACGTTTTCATAAAAATTCCTTTGTACTTTTATTGTGTATACAGATATTACGAAACTACGCTCGACCTTTTTTACATGATCCTGTGCAAATTACATAAGCATAATAAAAGGTGTCCTCTAACTAATTACACATTATATCTAAAAGAGTTTTGCTTTTAATGAAATTAACATTAGCACGATAGCAATTTACGTCTGCAAGCTTAATAGTGGGCTGTAAATGACAGTGCTGCACGCATTTCGCGAGTTAATACGGAAGGTGTTAGAAGACTGTCAACGTGCATAATGAACTTGTCCTTACTTTGTTCAACGACAATGAAGACATCAGAATCAAAGGATATAGTCATACAACTATCTATGAAATTAATTAAAACGTTGTTACACTCGAACTTTTCAGCTTTTTGAGTAAACAATATTGAACATAAGTACACTCATGTGAAAAGAAAACTTGCGACAAATTTATTGCAAGATTGAACTAGCCGCGAAAAAATTACCAGGCATGGCTAACCTCCATAGGCCAGATGTTACTCTAGTTAAGTTTAAATTTTATTAAGAAGTTACAGTTACTTCAACAAATACGCGAATTTTCTTTCATCGTCAGTAGAACTCAAGTCCGAACTTGACCTATATTTAATCGGGTCGATCCAAACTCATTACCTACACGAAACTTTTTTGTTTCTAAATAAAAAACCGGGTTTTATCTACGTAATATAATTTAAAATTGTTATGTTGAAAGTTTTATTAATTTCACTCTTTCACTTTTTGATGTTTTGCAAATTTAATTAATTCAATGGTTAATTCCATGAATAATCGTCAAAATATTTCAACAATACGTAGCGTTTCCTTTTACATATATTTCCCATACGTCAGGTAATAGCCACCCAGTCAATGCTGGATAGTGTCATTAGTAGATACAGTAATTCTATTAAAGGAGTAAAGAAGTCACTGGCGGAACTAAAAGAGCGCACATCAAGTTTTTTTTTCATTAATATTATTCATATATTGAATATATTTTTGTCCTACTCGTATATCTCTGTAATGTTATTAGTTTAACTTATTTAATTAAAATTAATATTTAGGCAAAAAAAACGTAACCTTGAATTGCGTCTTTTTGTCATACATCTAGTAAAAAGTTCGAAATAACAGAGAACATAGAGAAGGAGTAAAAATATCTACACAAAACAGACCAAGAATAGTGGCAAAATACGAATAAAGGGAGTTTTTGTAGAAATTTTTTTTTCTAAAATTAAACAAATTGACAAGTTATTTTGAATATAAATTGGCTCTCTTTAGTAACCGTTAGGTAATTAGCCTCAATTTTTCACGTGTTTTTATAAATTGGCAGAAATGTATCATGTGAATATAAATTTAACACAAGACAACCTACAACAAAGCTACGATTGACTTCGATTGGCCTTTATGATGAAGCCCATCCTACGCTATTATTTATAATTAGTTTAACAAATTCAAGCTAATGCTATCAATTTCAGCAACCATTTGTGTGACTGACATCCCTCTATAGTAGCACTGAAGTTGACATAAATGTTGTGCGTCTCTTGATAAAGACTAACAAGAGAGTAATCTTTCAGCAGATTCCACTAAGTTTAGACATGAATATGAGTTAAATACAGAAAATTTTACTGTATTCTACGTCATCTTGAGTAATGAAAGCTGAATATACTGTTACGAACTCAAAACTAAGAAGTATTCGGGCGAACGAGTGTTTCTTTCTGAAAAGTCTACAAAGAGAAGGAAGGAAGAAATATTGGAAAAAAGATGGTCATCTCGTTCTTCAGATGGACGAGTTGTTATACAATACTTGTTTCGAAAATAAACAAGTACGATAATTATTATAAGACCATTTTTTGGTCTTCTGCAATACGACAACATCTCTGCACATTCAACCGGACGAACGACTGAATATTTGACTACGTTGAATACAATATTTATCGCCAAATTTCCATACAATAGCGGCCTTGCACCATGTTATTTTTATTTATTCCCAGCATAAAATTTTGGTTACTAAATTTTAGCTGATGTGTTACGTGACAGTTTCAGAATAATAAAATATATTTTCTGTGAACATTTTTTTATTACTTTTTTTTATTACCTTAACATTTTCTTCTTTCTCCTTTTAAATATACTATATAACAAAGTTTCACTTCTGAAGTGAAATCTAAACGATATTTTATCTAATTTAGGCCTAATTTTTAAAATGACTATAGATTTTCTGTGGATCGGTCTGTTAAATATTGTTGTGTATTAATTTAATAAATATTTGTACGAATATTTTGTCATGAATTTTTTATCCATTCTTCGTATTCCTTTATTCTTTTTTAATGTTTTTACAGTCTTCCCCATTACAAAATACTCATATTTAATTTATGTGGTTGACTGGAAGATATATGTACATTCAAATTTGAAATAAGTAAATAAAACAATTAAATAAATGTTGAAATACAAATCGGACAATCGATATGAAGGTCGGTGAATGTTGCTGTCATGTACGATATAAATTTTATAATACGACATATATTGACTCATTGACTGTTATTAGTTAACGAGAGTGGCATGGCATATCGATTCAGCCAATCGATCGAAATCGGAGAATTTGTATTACTTTGAAATTTTATGTTCGACTGGTGGTACAGATATTTACCGCCATATAGCTATATGACACCTTTATCCAAAAAATATTGAATGTTCTGCAATGTATCATCATTAAGTCGAATTTGAAACCGTTTCATAAAAAGTGATAAAAATCAAATTCCTAAAAATAATTATTTGGTATATTTTCTAGGCATGCCTTAAATTCATTTCAATTTGCATTTTTTATTATACCTAAAATATGATATCAGGTAAAAAAATCATAGCAATCGAACAGTACACATATACCCACATCGAACTCATGTATTTATGGGACAAATAAAAAAAGAATAAAACATTATATTTTGTCAGCCGTGTGAGCAGATATCGACGAAAATGAAGGACAACGGAGTAGAAGTTGGAAAAAATTCTACCGTGTATGTTACATACGTATACTAGTGTTTATATGAAAAATATAATATATCATTAAAAGCTACCATTCGTGTGTTACCTTCTTTATCGGTGAAGATATTGCACAGTGCGTCTATTTAATCAGCTTAGTACTAACTGACAAATAATAATGGTACTATATAGTACCGCGGGTATCGATTAAACAATAGAATATATTCTGATTGTTGATATAATTCTTGAATTGAATTGGACCCAAAGAAAGTAGAAATAATACATCATTAGTTGTGATATAATTCTTTCAAATTTTCCTAGAAATATTAATATTATAAATTTGCAATACAAAGTCGTTATATAAGTTAACAGCATTTAAATTTGTCACTTAAAATCGCGATTATTTAAATTGAATCTCACAACAAGACGGAAGATCGACCAAAAACAAATTAAAAATTCTGGTCCACCATCAACATTTGGATATTTTGCATTTTGTGGCGCTCAAAAATTTCATATGATTTTTAAAATAAATTTTAAATTAATATGTAAATGGTAAGTTGCACAGAGTAACTATAAATTATTTCAGTTTGAAAGTAATGTTTCATAATTATCATATAACATTAAAACTATATTCAACTATCATCAGAGAAAATACGATAAACTTGCCTTATGAGTTATATTATAATTTTTCTCAATTATTTTTATTATTAACATGACTTTTCACTTGTCAAAAGAATCGTTTAATCTGGTCAACATCTTCACTAACTCCTGAAGCGACTGCAGTGCGTTTTCCAGAATTAAGATATTGTCAGCGAATCTTAGGTGCAAGATGAACTCGTTACTTGTAATGATGCCCCGTCTTTCCAATCTATCTTGCAAATATGTTCTACCGCACTTGGGAACAACTTGGAAGATACAACATCTCCCCGTCTCCTTTCTGGGCGCAATTTCAGTATATCTGTAAAAAAATTGAAGTAATACAACATTTTTCCCGAATTTTTTACCACAGTGTAATGTGCCAAAATGTAATGGGGAAGTAAAGTTGTGCACTGAACATACTCGTTCTTTATAGCATCAATTTTAGTGTAAAAGTTATCCGAATATGATAAGTTGTCTAAATACGATAAACATTGAATAGGAAATATTGAAAATTTTGATAGGTCGTCTTTTAATTTGAAAATATATTAAAATTTTGCACTTGACTATGTCTATAGTGACATATTAAAATGAGGCGGAGAATGTGCATGATATTTCAGATAAAATTTGGAATATGACTCATCGAGGATATCTTCGCTATAACGATTGAGATTTTCGAAACTAGAAAGAGGTTGGACTATTAGTGATTTGGTGGGATTTGTAAATGGAATCAAAGTACATTGGTCATCTTTATTATGGGCCTCTACTTGAATAGAGTTTAGTGGATAACGCAAAAAGAACCGACGCCTTTTTGTGTTATCCACGAGAGGTTGAAGTTTTAAATTAAAGTTTTGTAACTTTTCAAAAATAGTTATTAAATTTAAATCATGTCAATAGATATCGATGTCATTTAAATAAACACAACATCGAATATTTTGAAGACCAGAAAGAGCCGAATTCATTAAGCGTTGAAATATTTTTATACATGAAATGATTTTTAATCCCAAATGTCATTCGTGTAAACTCAAAATGTCTTTGTGTAACGCTGAATGCAGTCTTTGGAGCGTCTTCTGCGGCCATGGTTATCTGATGAAATCCTGAAACGAGATAGAGAGTTGCGAAATATTTATTTTTGGATATTGTTTATTTAGGGTTCTTGGGTATTGTTTATTTTGAGTCATTGATAAATTTAGGGTATTGGGTAAGAATCACCAACTGTGATATCATCTAGTTTTCTATAATCGATTACAACTCGCCATTTGTTTTCATTTGGGGCGTATAATTTTGGTACTAACCATGGGCGATGACCAAGGAGACGTAGAGGCTTTGATTATACACCGACCTAACATTTTATTTATTTGTTCGTTACAATTATTTGGCTTAAATTACTATAATTTACGGAAAAGTGTGAAAATTCTGATGCATTTTCCGGGGCAATTTACTTCCACCTTTAAGCTGCCACCAATTTTTTCTATTGCATTCATTGGAGTACGTCAAAAAAAAATTATGATTAATATTTAATTAACTAAAAATTACAAAATACCTTTAAATTAGGTTATTACAAATATTTTCTTATGTGTAAAATATTATAATTAAAACTGTACAATAATGACGACTGGCGTGAACTGGGATTACGGACTTCCAAATTACTGTGGAGGTTAAGTTATGGGGATTTACAAACAGTAGAAACGCTGATTCATCCTGGGAATATTATTGCTGAGGTTTTTGCTACCGAGGGATGGTGTTATTATATTAATATGACATGTTCGGGAGCGCGGCTGCATAAAATATTACGGCTGGCAAGTCAGGGGTATAACATTGCGCATGCATGCATCGTAAAATTTCTCATCGTTTTTTCATAACGCACCTAAACAAATATAACATCAAAAAATTAAGAAAAATCGTAAAAGGTTTCCATTTACATCAGTTCCGACACTTGAGTATTTGATTATACAATTTTTTTATTAATGTTATTTGCATTTAATGATAAATTAGATTTAAAGTTATGAATTGGAAGTCTTCGAATATTTTTCCTTAGGGAAATCTCGCGTTCATATTTTAAATCAATATAGAACTTAGTAGGTTCATAGAATAAACAAATATCTATTTTGTAATATTCCGAATTTAAACTATTTTTTTGTATTTAATCTCTACCTATATGTGAACATTGAAATATTTATTTCAACTTTTTTAACGATAAAACGTTACTTCATTAAAATATAAAAATATACAACATTAGATTGTTTAGTTTTCTTCCTATGCGTTGAACGGAACGTCAATATAACATGCAAGCAACGTAAAAGCGAAAAATAGTCATAGAAACAATTCCTTTCTTATAACCAATCAATAATTACTGCCCGGCCATGGAGATATAAAGAAAGTGCCATAATTCTTTAATTTATTTTTTGTTTTTTGTGTTTATTTTAAATTCATGGTCATTACAAGGATATGGCCAATTTTTGCTTAGTAGTACACTAAGCAAAAATTGGCCATATCCTTTAGCTTCAAAAATAATCACAGTTTAACAAGGAAAACATAGATATCGAAGAAATGTTTGAATAGACGGCATTTAGAACAATAATTATAAAGGCGATGGTATACACAACATATCGTTTACTACTTTGTTGTAAACTCGCTTTCTTCAATAAATTTACACATTTGTTGACATGATGTATACTATACTTAATTTATTTAGTCGTGTACTTTTATAATAATAATTTATTTAGTCGTGTACTTTTTTAATTATAATTTACAAAAATAATTTACTAGATAAATATACTAGCATAATTTTTTTAGAAGCATATACGTCATAATAGTAGTAATTTATATTTATACCAATGACAAAAATACAACTGGTTCAGTTTTAGTACGAAAATTGTTTGTAAAACAAAGTAATAATATATATGCCAGAAGATGATTATAATTCACTAAAAAACTATCCAAAATAAGCCGCCCAGAAACGAGTTACTTTTTTTTATTTTAAAAAGTTTCAGCGCCAAGCGGAAAAAAATATTTTAAGGAGAAATTTAATATACACCCCTACAAATAAAATGAAAAATAGTTTTCTTAGCCTTAGTTTCCAATTCCCCGATGTATGCAACTTTCAGGGGACAAGGTAAGAGATAAGGAAAACTGTATTCTAATATTTTTCCATACATTTCCATTCATTAATTATATGAAATAACATTATATATACTGCTCGCTTGATCATTCCGCCTAATGCGTGTCGTAAAATGGTTCACTTTGCCATATATGCACATGAAACACTTTCCGGGCGACCTCGATCGACTACGAATACAACCGAAATATTCCCTTCACTCCCGTAGTCGAGTGATTACGCGACTCGACACATTTCTAGCTCCTGTAATGTTCAGCGTGATGCTTGTGGTTCTTGGTAAAGCCTGATATTACTATATTACACTATCACGTTGTGTAATATGAGTATGGTACGACATGATGTCATATAAATGTTATCCATAAAAGTTTATTCCCGGAATTGTTACATTCGTATTGTAAAGTAATATCTATTATCGATTACTTTTTTATTTCGTTATAGCCTCGCCTTCTATAATAACTTGAAATCTCCACAAAAATTTTATAACGATTATCGTATACTGATTTTTTGCGAAAGATTGTTTTCGTGAAGAAATCGATTATCCATCTAGTTAGCTTTCTTAAGTAAGCTAAAGACAATTAAAGCGTGATAAATATAGTATAATAGGTTGCGAAAAATATTGAAATATCGTTTATAGGGTATGTCGAGAAACACTCCGCGGTCGACTACCCACATGCGACACGTTCACGCCATTACTCAGTGTACCGAATTCTTTAAGAAACTGAATATAGAGATGTCATGCTGCGATGCTAAACTCTATTCCCTCTTTCGTTAAATACTGATCAATACCACAATGACGGCTAATTAAAAGAAAATAAAAAAATTCAATATTATAGAAATCAAATATTTTTATAATATTGAAAATTAATATTAATTGAAAATAAAGATATTTAGGTCAGAGAATTGAGATGTTCCCTACTGTCATCACTACAACATAACAGTACTTTTACTTTTATGTACAACATGTTTATGGTTGTCGTTATTCTTATGTTTTTTGCTTTCTCAATATTTATTCATTTTTCTAACAAATATAATAAAACTGTAACGTATTACAATATGAACTAATGTTGAAAACTGATGGCAATGATTATTGTAACAGCTGTGCGATCCCAGGTTTACACAAAAATGAAGGATAACTAGAAAGACAAAAAAATCTATATAAACTCGTTATAAGTAAATAAGAATATTTTGTCCCGGAAATATAATATATTACAAAGAATGTGTCTATTATTCATGCAGGTAATTCCATGCACTAATCTGCGTAGCAAATTTCGAAAAATTATATAAAAGTACTCAATTATTTCTGGAAAACTCATTGTCAAAGTTGCAATTCCAGTAAAAAAAGTACATTCTTTTGCAAAACAAGCGTAAACTTTGAGTATTTTTTCAGCATTAATGCAGTTGTTGTAGAAAACGCGTTGCCGTTGTTGTTTTTTAACGAGGTTCAGCCATTTACATATTACTCAGAATGTATTTATTCAGAATATATTAAAATTATTAAACGTTTATGTTTGCAAAAAACCGCTCTTAAAAATTGTATAATTAACATTACAGTAAAAGTAGTTTTTTTACCACAATTTAAATTTTGTTTAAAAAACGACCGGTTTTTCCGATTTGTCTAAAAAACTAAGTCAATATGAAATGATGTTACATTAACATTTTGAACCAAACAATTTATTTATCCTTTAGTTTTATCAAAAATAGCTCTCAAAAACTGTACAATCAATACAATTACAGGTACATACGAAAGTAATAATTTCATCACACTTTTCATTTCATTTAAAAAAGGAGTCATGCGATTTTTCTGAAGAACTAGATCAACGTAAAATGATGTATAATATATAAATTATTCACAAAAATTGTATAATTAACGGTACAGGATAACTGGCAAGACAAAAGTAATAATTTCACTCCATTTATTTTTTTTAAAAACGCGTTCGGCGATTTGCCTAAAAAACTAAGTCAATGTAAAATGATATGAAGAAGAAAACAGTTTTCAATCAAACAAGATATTAGCAAAGAACCAATCTTTGCTAATATCCCACCTGAAGATGCTGTAATACAACGAAACCTAGGTCGTGGTAAAGAAATTAAAGAAAGTAGAAATAATACTACATCACGTAGTTTCATTTAATTGTGAATAATGCATTTCTACAAAATTAACGCCAAATATATTCAATATAAAAAATGTTGTAATAATTTTTGAAACTTACTGCCACACGAATACTTTAAGTTAAAAGTTTTGAACCGAACTGAAGATCATATGCGTGAACAATTTTGCCAATAGGTGCTATAGTTTTATACAATAAAGAGTACGGACCTAGAATACAAGCACAACGGATATTATGTACTTTACGTATGTACGTAACGTGTTTTATTTTACGTGGTTTATATAAATATATATATATATATATATATATATATATATATATATATATATATATATATATATATTTACTAAGGAAACACAATCACGAATTCAATGCAATCGAAAATGTTACTGGTAATATGTAACTAATGCAGGCTAGATTTGTTTTGTTTATACTGCACTTTTTATAATTACGCTTTTTTAATTATCTAGATTAGGATTCAAGATCAGGATTTAAAAATTATATATACTACCTTCTCCTAACACAAACCTATTTATTAAAAACAATGATTTGAAATACGCCTCCGCCATTTCACTATGCTTGTTATGATAAATCCTAAAATAAAGTTTTCATAAATGAAATAATTTTGTACAAAAGCTTTAAATATTTTATATACATGACTTGATTTCATCTGTAAAGAATTTCTTTACCTTTGGATGCAGACTTGACACACGGTATTCTACCAACATAGAGAGTATTTTTGGATATATGACTTTATTATAATCGTATTAACAGTCCATTGTGCAAGAAATTAATTAGAAGTTGTAGGTAAAGTAATAAAATGGTTTTCAAATTGCTGTCTAAAAATAAAATTGCTGTCTGGTGAGAACATTATTTTTTATTACAACGTGATCTCTCTTTTGATTACATAATAAAACTGAATAAAACGAAAGTTGAAATTAGAGTTTAATAAATTCAATAACGACATAAACTTTGAAGCGAACAAAAGTTTAAACAGGATATGAATATGCAAACAGCAAGAGTTACTGAGTGATTCGCTTTCCGGAGAGACTTTCATCTAACATATTTCTCCAAACAAGTCGCCTTTTTATTTCGCTTCGCCTCAATCTCTTTAACCCTCGGACTATGTACTCTTCTTGGTCGTTTCGTTTTTACGATCCCTCTCGCACTCACACCTTGAGCCGAGTGAAGGAATTGTATGGATAAAAATAAAGCACATTCTCTCGGGTCTAAAGCGATGTCTTTGGAAGACTATTTTTCTCGTAGTTCGGTTTTGATCACTTGTCAAATATGAAGGGAAAATAAATTTTCTCCGCAATTTGCCGGAAAAATAAAGTTTTCTTCAACAATGAAATACAAAACCTGTTGCGTGAAAAAAATTTACAAAACTACTTAATATGACGAATAATTAGCAGGAAATATATACCAGACATTTTGTGTAATTTTTATTCAATATTTATAAGCTCTCCTTGACAAATTTTGTTTAAAGTCACAACTTAATATATTTGGTTATCTTTAAAAATAATTATATAACGTTAATACTTGAGTCTTTTTCATCCTTGCAAGAAAAATTTAAAGGTGAAAAAAATTTGAAGAAATTAGTGATCACTATAATAGTGATCAGTAATTTCTTCATATAAAAGCAACGTTGTATAATGTTATCGTATTTTTGAGTGGATAAAATTATTCATGTACGTTTATACAAATATATATTAGTTGTTGCATTCATGTTTCCTTCATATTGAGGTTTTGTCTTTCTTAGTTCTTATTAAATCAAAGCTATGGTTTTCGACCAAAGCAACTTGTACAGTTTATGCCAAAGAACTTGTATATTATTCAAACAGGTATTTCGGTAAATATTTTTTCGTTGAAATTGTAATTTTGATAGTGAATTTTTAAATACGATGGATAATTTTCGTATAGTTTCTTCACGTTTTCTGCTCAGTTTCATGCAGAGGTAACAAATATTCATACAGGTTATTTATATGAATATTTGTTACATTCTTTTTATGCAACATATATAGAAAAAAAAGCATAGAAACAGACATATCAGCTTTTTAAAAATCCAATTTTTTGGATTCCACAATTCAAAAGGAAAAATTAAAGCCGTATAAAATTATTTACGCCATCCATCTATCTTTATATCACAGCTGATTTTCTCAGAAACTGCTAGACATAGAAACTTGGAATGTAACATGGGAATATAACATGTTAACCCTCATTTTTGTAGTAACTAAAACCGTAACATATTTCTAAATTAAATATTCATCATATTTAATATTATGTGTAATGTTGAGTATCGTTTGATAGGGTTAGTCATAAAGCCCTCGAAGATGTGCACCGCAATAAGCAAAACATTGTTCTCCCAACCCTACTTCTAACCATAAAAAATTAAAAAAGCAGATTTTTTTAAATGTGACTAGGAAATTGCAACAAATTGATAAGAATTATCCTAAAACTATAGCGATAGGTATAGACCTTATATCCCATTTTAAAATGTTTTATATCTGTTAAAGATATATGTATAAATGTTTATGGAACACTCCCAGTCCGCATTCTACTCGCATTTAATAACTCATTTTTATTTGGCTTCATTGACAATAACATGCGAAAAATGAATAAGTTCACGTATATTCGGAAATTACAGACGGATCAATCTTAACTTTTTCCAAGATACAGAAATATTTATTTTTTATAAAAATTAATCTGAAAACAAAGATAAGTTAAAATTTATTACATTTCAATCAAAGCGTCAGAAACTGAAAAATATAAATAATACACTATTATAAGGCGCGCTTCAAAAAAAAAGATAATTTGTGAAAATAAAAAAAAATCTAATATAAGTTGCACTTACGTGTTTAATGTTTCATAATATAAATTATGAGTTACGTGTTAGCACCAAAGCCTTCGTCAGTCCGTCAATATGGTTCGCATGTCAATATGGTTTAATAGTTTGGTTTCAATAGTCTGGTTTTTCAGAAAATAACAATCGTTTTATTTTAAAAAATAGAGAGAAAATATTTTGGCATTTCAAATCATATCGTGATACCACTTTTTTCATCTCCTCTCTAAAGAATGGCAGCGCTGGTTGATAACCAAGTTGTACAGCTTTATACAGGTGATTTATATGAATATAAGTGATAATCTTCGTTGGAGTGTTAACGGATGAGATGAACTTTTAAATTGAGATAAGTAATAGTAACAAGGTCTGGGCTGTGTGACGTATAACTTTGTTATTCCCGGTCAAATGACTGAATAAGCTATTTAACAATATTTCAATAAATTAAAAGAAAGCGTAAAAAAGCTAATTTTTCATAAAATATCATATGTTATGTACATATGAAACGTAGGTGCTTAGTGCAAATACACAGAATGCTAAACACTACTATATAAAAAAAAATATAGTACTCTAACAAAAAGAATATAAAGAAAATGTACATAAGATTCAAGTAATTCAAATGTTCCAAACAATAAGCAAGGAGATGGTGATAATTTTTATGCAGAATATACTCGACACCAATATTCCTAATATTTTCAAATTTTTCTGATGGACAGTTTTTGAGACCATGCGAGGGATAGAAATTTTAGTGAATATTGTCAAGGAAAATTTCATTAGTAAAAAATATTATCCTCTACTCAAATTTTATTAAGGATTTATTTAATATCCAATATAATAACTTGAAAAACAATTTTTTCTTCCCATTCCTCAAAATTCTCTACAAAATAGAAATTAAACTTTTGAAGTTCGTCATGATCCCTACCTTGAGTCAATATTTCCTACAAATATTTCAAATTTCAACTTCACGTTTCGAATGGTCTTATAGAAAAATATCGCTTAGGAACGACACCGTAGCGATTCCATAAATAGTATTTTTCAAATGTTTATGCAAAAGAAGTGAAAAAATAAAAATGCTCTAAATCATGCAGTTTTTTTCCAGTTCAAAAATAAAGTGAAATGATATAATTTTGCGTCAATATCAAAAAAGTTACTTGATTTTCACGAGAAAATAGGTGCAATGTTATGTACATTTAATTTTAGATGTGGTAATATATATATATATATATATATATATATATATATATATATATATATATATATATATGTATATATATATATATATATATATATATATATATGTATATATATATATATATATATATGTATATATATATATATATATATATGTATATATATATATATATATATATATATATATATATAATTTTAGATGTGGTAATATAATAAGATATTAAACATATCATGCCGACTTTAAAATGTCCCTCAATCTACGGCACCCACTATATCGTAGATTCATCTTCTGATTGAACAATTTCGAGGGATGGCACGAACACGTCAGCGCGTTTATTTAAAAGAACAGCGATATTTTCTGACATAGACCGTTATGTAATTTTTCTATAATAAATTTTTATAGTCACACCACCTTTAATATCATTTTCCTACTGAATACTCTCTATTGCTCTAGTCGATAACCTTCTAAGTCACTTTTTCGAAGAGAGAAATCTACGAACAATGCGGTCCAGATGTTAGCTGTTGAGTACGGTCCAGCTGTCAGCAGTTGGGATTTAAGTATTTACGTATTATGAGGTCGACCAGTGTACGGGCCAACAAGGGTTTAATAACCTGTTTGATGGAACCTTATGTGACTATAATAAAATTCAGTAATGCAATGTTAGGAATATTTATGGAAGATATTATAATTATAATCTTGAGCATTCTTCAGAGCATTTTGCAAGCCAATTGGCGTTGTCATTTATTTAATGTAAAATATGACTTGGTTCAACAAACTGTATATTATAAATTACAAAAATATGAAGATATCAAGCCTTGTACCAAAATATAATGGAAGATTTTTGTATTGACGGTCTCGAAATAAAATATCGAAACTAATTATTATGTCATTTCATAGAATTGATTTTCCTGTTAAGTGAGAATTATTTGACTGCATATGTATTCTGCATTGCAAAGTTTGAATGTTAAGACTTCTTGAACGCCCCATTTGCATAGTTAACTTTGAATAATTATAACATTTGACTTTAACAATTTTTTGACCTATTTATCATTTTTTGGATTGTATTGGAATACTATTTTTTCTTTGTCTTTCCATTGGTTATGCCGACCTTGATGACTTATCTGAAATCGATTAAATAATTTCGATGAGAATGTAAGTGACTGACAGAAAAAGCTTTTTCTTTGATACCTTGTTAATTTGTTTAGTATTCTCTAGAATCTAGATGATATTTGTTTAATACAGCTTAACAAGATTTGAAGAAAAAAAACAACATTATTACTAAAATAATAAATACCTTATTTATATAAAATTACACCTGCAGGGAGAATATAATTATTCCTTTAAATTATGTACGAAAATTATTGTAATCCCACGTATTAATAAAATTAAACAGTAAACGTCTTCATTATGTTAGTTTAGATGCAGACTAAATTACTTTTCAAAACTCTATCCATATTCGAATTTATATTTCCCATAATTAAGTCAACGTATTATAATTAAATTATCTCCATTTATTTCCTCTCTGGTCAGAAATATTGGCAAAAGCAGGTTTTTTTTAAAGAATCCGACGAAATGCAGCTATCAAAGGTTAAATTTTATATTATAAATAATAAAAGAAATGGAATTATTTATTTAGAAAAAGTAATAGTTCCAACGATTTCTTTTATAAAAATTACAAATTTCTTTATAGTTTGCTGTCTATTACCGTCGACTTCGTCCGCGTTTTTCGTTTGATTTATGACGGAAATTGATATTCACACATTAACATACTATGGCAGTAATTAGAACTATATCAATAATTAGAAATGAGGAAACTGTAAACTAGAGATGGATCGTACTAAGTATTTTTTAATACCAAGTATGGCTTTGTGGACGTACCTGTTCCAAAAGTATCACCTAGTATCTTTATACTAGGTGATACTTTATAAAAAGGTTTCACCTTTATATATGTGCACCTGCACATATATAAAGGTTCGAATGAAAAATATATTTTAGATTATTTTCCTATTATATATTCGTGAGGAATTAGAAAGAAAATTCTTGATACGGCAAGAATTTTCACACTACAGTTAACCGACACTCTGTATACATAACACATATGTAATACATAGTTAACGCTCAAAATAAAATTACTCCTAATAAAGGAAGTTTTAGAACAGCATGTCGAATACGAGTGGTGTTATATCTTTGTGTATGCATTACGTAAACGAAAATTCCTCAAATCAGAGTTCATTGCTGTATGTTAACTGTAATAATACCTAATGTTAACTGTTCATTGTATCCAGTATATTTGAACAGGTTATTTATCCCGTCGTAAAGTTGAAAGGGGTCATATTTGATGGCAGCGTTAGTTATATCTATTTTGATTTGTGACTTTCATGATGGGTGTAAAAATTTCATCTCTTGTAGCTTAATTCGATACAAATTTGAACGTATGCATCGATAACATATTTAGACGGATAAAAATGTTAATGAATTATATCTGCTAAGTCACATCAGCAGGATAAAAATCTTTGGAGAAGAATTTTATGCGATCCTTGAATTGAAAATATTTGGCGTTAACTTTATAGAAATTAATTGTTCACAATTAAATAAAACTACGAGATGTAGTATTATTTCTACTTTCTTTAAATTCTTTACCACGACCTAGGTTTCGTTGTATTACAACATCTTCAGGTGGAGTATTAGCAAAGATTCTCGATCTCTTCAAGATCTTTGCTAATAGCCCACCAGAAGATGTTGTAATACAACGAAATCTAAGTCGTGGTAAAGAAATTAAAGTACGTTGAAATAATACTACATCACGTAGTTTCATTTAATTGTGATCTTTTGTGTAATTAAGTCTATGATCTTTCGTATTTTGTAAACGGGGAGCATTATATTATACATCTACAAGGATCATTTTATAATAGCCCTGATTTACATAATTTAAGGTAGGAAAGTTTCAATGATTTTCACTTTATTAATATCGCTAAAAGCATTTTGGTAGAACCGTATTGCGAGGTATCTATTATTTTCAAGCAAAGCGGAGCTTTTTAATTGAATACGATGAAGTTTAAAGAAGGCTAAAATATATGTATGTGTTTTATGATGAGTTATATAGTGTAGACGGTTAAATTCAATGAATAAAATTAGCATATGAAGGATACATTTGACAATAAATTATGAAGGATACATTTGACAATAAATTTTCCTTTTGCTATATTCAACCAAAGCCGATATTTCCAAAAAACATTCGACGTGCGACGTTCAAATTCGACGGTCATAATAGTATATTTTATTAATCCACATGTCTAGTTGAGTTTTTAAAAATATTTGTATAAGAATTAAAGAGTGTCAAAAAATATCTTAAATTCTTTTTATTTTATTTATTACATTTCAAATTATTTGTTACGAAGAATACGAAATATTAATTCATAATATTAATTCATATTTTTAAATATGCATTTTAAAAAATACATATTTAAAAATATGTTCCCAGAAAATATGCAGAAAAGAGCAACCCCCTCCTACCTATTTCCAAATACTTTGTGTATGTGTGCCAAAATTATAAAAGAAAAAGTGTCGGTAAAATCTAACCAGAAAATTGAAGGAAAACTCCAATGATTGTACTAGATCTTATAACTTTTTAAATACACACCATGTTTTTACTCCTATGTAAGCTATAGAAGGCGATCTATTTACTTTGTGTAAAATTATTATTTGGAAATAGTTTAAGAAATATATTACGAACACTTAAGTATTTATATACACACGCAGACACGCACACTCGCACGCTCACACGCACTCACCCACGCATGCGTACGTACACGTATATATATATATATATATATATATATATATATATATATATACATATATGTACATATAATTTATAGCAAATATTTACGTATAAACAACAATATTCTTAAGTTCAAGAATATTGCTGTCGCCTTGTTTTGGCAAAAACATTAATAAATACCAAATTTTGTTCTTGATACTTATATGCATTCGTTCCTTATTTATTTTTTTATTACCCTATCTTATCTATTATCCTATCCTATCTATTAATGGTATTAATTTTGACAACGTATTTGTGAAAATATTTCAATTTATATTAGATTAAAAATACGTGCATTGCTTCCAAACGGATGCATGAATCTATAAAATTTATTATAGATATATATTATTAACGTATTTTATTACAAGCTAAATTTTTTAAATTTGTACAGATTTCTGAAACATAAGTTTATTCATATTTTTATCAATATGATGAAGTGCTCGTATTTTTTCAGCTTGTGGGAGGAGTACGTTAATATTTTATGTCATTGGAATAGTGAAACGATTAAAATAAGTTTCAAAGCCTGAAAATTCATTCGGTGCTGATATTATGGCACCGTCATTTTAAATCTATACCGTAAAAAAACAAAAGAAACGCTAAATAAATTGGAGCCCGACAGATAATGGTTTCATATCGCTCCGTATGTGATACTTATTGTTTTTAATTTCAATCAGAAAAATATTTCCGGAAGTAAAGGCAAATAAACCCTTCTAAAATGCCATTTTGATGAAAGTTCTATCCAGGATGCTTCTATAAATCCATATAAAAGAAAATCTAAAAATAATTTGTTAGAAATGGATTTGTTTATTCGAATGAAACGTATTATATTTGTTTTACAAATTATTCGATGGTTGAAATATTATGAATCGATTTCAACATTACATAGGATTGGGAATCTACATAAACATTAACACTACCTAACTACTCCTCTCTTTTATGGATATCAGGTGTCATTAAAGAAATATTTTTATCCTTAACTTAGACAAATAAAATTAAAACCATACAAGAGGACAAAATTACTCTTTTAGTTTATTTGTCGTACACTTTATGTGCCGATTTAAAATCTTTATGGGAGTACACCTGACCACATTCTTTATAAAACGTGGAGTTTTATAAAGAATGTGGTTCAGATGTTCCCATAAAGTATTAATTAAACAATTTGAACTAAGATTTTCCTCGTTTGAAATCACTTAAGATACAATCGCACTTATCTCTTTCCTTTAGCCGTTCCATATACACTTGTACAGTTAACTGATGTAAATTATTTATATCAACCGGACAGTTTAATAGTTATATATAACAGAGAATATAATGTTCCATTGTTACGATGCGAGTGAGTAAATACATCTGTAGGTGGAATGACTGATAAAGTTAACCAAAGCATTGCTGAAGGCCTCACGTCATTCTGTTTGCGTAAATAAATAGCGCAGTAAGATAAATAGTAGGCAATTAAATTTCATAACAATTTAGTTTAATACTGGTGCTCCTGTTAGTTATATACATAAGACTATGAAATGTTTAATAATATATTTCAATAAAAAATTTTCTGTATAAAAACTTAATAGTTTTAACACAAGATATATAAATTAAACATGCAATGAAAGCCACGTATAACCATACTCTGACATTAAACATAAATACAGGAAATGCAGTTTAGTACAAGTGAAAATTGCACTGTTTATTGGTTATTAAAGTAATATATATATATATATATATATATATATATATATATATATATATATATATATATATATATATTTATATATGCTACTATGTGACAGAAAATGTTAAATATACAAAAAACAAAAACTAACTTATAAAAAAACGAAGGCCAGAAAAGCCAAAAATTTAAATTAGCGAAAAGAAACGGGTATGGAGAGGTTATATATTTAATGTTTCACAGCCATTTAGCAGCTGTTTCTTCGTAGTAAGAGCACTTTTGAAAGCAATTTTTTTTTTAATAAAATTATCGCGCGGTAATTTTGTTTGTTTAGATTTTTTTTAAAGTATTTTTCTTTTCATTTAAACAAAGAAGGTGAATTGTGTGGTTTTAAATTGAAGTTATATCAAATAAATTAAAGAAAGGATTTCCACTGAGTAATCGGAAGTAATTGGCTAACTTTAATGATTATATGATAAAATCAGTGCAATTGATCCTAACATTATTGAATATAAAATTAAGTAAAATCAGGTTTCTAATAAGCCAAAGAAGGAAATTGTAGGAAAGAGGAGAAGGTTGTAATAAAATTATAGTAACTATCTTCGGCCTTCAAATTTTTTAAATATGCAACATGTTTTTACGACTTTAAAGTATGTGGTACACAATATATTTACATAGTGATAAATTAATATTTATAACTTGTTTAATACAAATACAATGACCCTTTTAATACTTATAAAGTCGAAATGTCAAAATGTGTACGGAATTCTTGAAATTCGAGTTATACTCGTACTCACCAATATCTTTTAAACTCTGACGATGTTATACAAAATTTCCATAATGAACTTTATTTTAAACACGTCTGATGACACATTTGGACTATTCGGTTTGTAAATCTAATTGGTAGAAAATAACATCCTTTTTGATGACCCTAAGTGTTCGTTGTGATGGTTGAATCTAAACAAATAGTGCTCAAAGCAAATTATTATCTAGAAGAATATTGTAACTATAGTCTGGTTGATCTTCAAGTCAGGTCACTAGTATAATAAATTGTGTTCGTGTTCTCTTCCGTGCTACAATACTGATATCCTGCTATAAGCTCTGTAGACTTTGTGACTCAAATATATTCAAATAAAGTTAACAATGAACCATTACAATAGCCTTTTTGACAATTTTTTGTGTCGTAAATCATAATTTCAAGTAACAAGCGGAAAAGAGTGAAAACATGTTTAACAAATTTAAAAAATTAAACGAGTAACAAAGGTATAAAATGAATATTAGAATAAGGATGGCAATAGTGAATTATGACGCCATTTTACTAGTGATCATCGTATTCTACAAGAGTGAATGATAAATGGAAACATACCCACTCCATCTCTGCTATTAAATTTAGAAACTCAAAATTGGTTTATTTTAATCAATGTTTATATTTTTTCACTAATCGTTTGTAATTAAGCTGTATCTTTATAACTTTGTACCAGAAGTAGTAAATTTAGAAGCAGTCAATTAACTTTTATAACGATAATGTATGTTCAATTAACTTATATACTATCAACTTAACTATAGTCTAATTCTACTTACAGACCAGACTCCACTGTAAACGGTTTTTTGACATTGGCGCTATTCATGTATTGCAATAAGATACATATTTTTTGAGTACTGCAATTGGTTTGCTTAATACCAAGTACAATGATAATTATAGCAATTAGGTGTATAAGTCGCAGATTATTTAGACTGTAAGACATAGACTGGTTCTGGGTATGTGAACAAATATATAATGTGAACAAATATATAATGTGAACAAATAACTATATCCTGTAAGAAAGGGAAATCAAACAATGAAAATCGATAACACCTTTGTGTTTTCATAAATGGTATTTTAAAGGTTAAAAGTGGCGGGTAAAAAATGGATGGGAAGATTGATACACTTGGACCAAATTCACAAACTTTTAAAAGATAGAATGTAAAATTATTTCGTTTAAACAAATTGCAAAATGAAAAAATAAAACCGTATAAATATTTTGAGTAAATATACGGTTACAAAAATTATGTATATATATATATATATATATATATATATATATATTTATATATATATATGTATCTAATTAGTACGCTCGTAAATTTCTATAGTTAATGGCAGAAAAATACAAATAAGGTTTAGTCGAAATCGCTATAAAGTCTTAAATATATTTTAGGAAACAAAATTTGCTCGAATTTTCCATTCAACGTCATTAACAAAGCTATGCAAAGCATGCTTTGAATGTTGTTATGCAACTAGCATTCCGTCGATGGTAGCATTGTATTGCGATGCGAAGGTATTCCTGATCCATTCGGGCTTGCAGAAAACCGTGTTAAATAAAGCCATTAGTTATAAAGACAAGTAGGTTTGCGTAACAAATTAAGTTTCCATACGATTATAAAAAGCAATGCTCTACTCGCAAATTACATTTGTATAAATGTACGAGTAAAGTCTATTAAATTATTTAAAGTAGCTCATGAAAATAAAGCAGCTACAGCCTACAAAAATATCTAACTGTAGCAGTTATTAAAAATTTATTCCTTTTTGAAAAAGGTATTTTGCCACAAAAGTTTCCAGTTTCGATAAATACTCTTATCTTTATTAATAAAAATCTGTAACAATAATTCGTGTTCGAAGATGATACTTTACCGCAAAGTTCTAATTAATTCTAGTACTTTTATTATTAATTCTAATACTTAGAGGGCTTTTGCTTCATAAATGTGGTTTAGAGCATTTACCAGTGAAGCGTTACTCAACAACGATGGGTTTAGATATGCCCTGTTACAACCCAAGTAAGCACTGGTTCCAAAGCTTCAAAGTGTGGAATTTTATTTTTCCGATAAACCTCATCCCAAACGACCTCCTACAATCGTGGGTGGGTGGCTCATGTTAATTTTTAGCGGAAACGCCAGTGGCTAGGAGTTACAGAAAAAGGTGTACCTACACCAAAATATAATATTGAAAAAAAGAGACTTTTGAGTGCATGGTGGAGTTATTCATTGCGAACTCTTTCAAGCTAACAGTACAATTCTAGCTAAGATTTATTAGGAATAATTGAGCAGTCACCACTAAATTTCCTACAACTCCAAGCAAAGTTTATTTTTTACACGACATTGCTCGACTCCACGTAACAAAAGTAACGCATGAAAAACTACTTTCACTTGGAAGGAGTATGCTACTTCACCCACCGTACTCTTCTTATCTTTTGCCATCTCATTACCATCTGTTTCTCTCTCTATATAATAATTTACCCGATAGAAAATTTAAGGACGAAAGTCCTACCAAAATCGAATTTCACGGGCGTTTCAGTCAAATGCCCAAAGATTTAAGACAAAATACTCGTGAAGAAAAATTAAACAAGTGTAAACTTGATGAGGAATTCCTATCATAACTTTCCGGCTCCATCATTAAATTCTGACCACAATCTGTGACTAAAAGAGTTATAAAGTTATGTCAAATAAGTTCAATCTCGATATCAATTTTCTAGAAGATGCAAACCTTTCGGACAAAAAAAAATGTGAAAATTAGTGAATGCGTCTCTAAGTTACAGCTGTACATACATTAAAAATAAAAAAAACACATACGCGTTGAATTTATAACCGCCTCCTTTTTTGAAATGAGTTAAAATTATTTTATGCATAGTTTCTAAATTGAAACCAAAAAATTAATTGGAACTTGTCTATCTAACTATGTGGAATATATTTAAAGTTTTGTGGTATCGCAAGATTTTTACACTCGCTATATATTTTAAAATTCCATATCCATGGAAATAAACTTTTACTTTAATTAAATATTAAAATAATATAGGTTTTGATGATCTATCATAAAGTCAGTGAATGCAAAAATCAACGATGTTAAAATGTACATATTTCTAAATCCAATTAACCCTTATTCTTGAAGTTTTTCTACGAAGTTGTTTCATTTTCTTTTATATTTATTACAATCCTTTATGCTTTCACTTTAAAATATATTATAAATAAATAAATATTTTATCCATATCAAAATGTTTAAATTCAAATAGACAACGTGTATTAAAACATATGTTATTTCAAATAATGTAAGGAATAAATTCTTACATTACCCGGCTCACATTCCCCAATTTTATTATACAGAGTTAGTATAATATTAGTTTTGGTGAACTACGTACTAACTGTTTTCCGTATCGTAATATTTCTTCACTGGTGCCAGTCGTAGTTATTTGATTTAAGTTAAATAATTTGGCAATATTTAGGATTATCCACTTTTAATTTTAACACCTTGAAATATCGGTATAATGTTGGCTCTGATTCATAGTCTGATTCAAAAATCTAATCTCTCTTAGTATTTACTTACACTGTTACTCCAAGTTGATAATTTATTTTCTAACAAATAATTTATTATCAGTCGTAAATAAGAATTATTTTTTATTCTTTTTGTGATTTTCTTTAAAATAAAGATAATGATTTTGAAAGAATTCTAGACTTATTTCTTTCATATTTTGTGAAAGCTTCTTCTATTTACTAATTCTTCAATATCTTAATTTCTTGTATAATCTTGTAACATATTTATTGTTGTAATATATAATAGCTACTATATATTTTTCTCAGATTCAAGATTTGTGGGTAATATAAATTACTACCACTACAGAAAGGTTTTAATGGCTTCATTCAGAAATCACTTCTAAGAAATTAGGTATCTGTTAAATTTTTACATAACGTTCTGATTCATGTTTTATTTATTTAATTAATATATTTTTTTTCTCTTTGTATTTATATATCCTCTTCCAAAATAACTCTTAAAAGTCTCAATTCCTCGAATACTCTTTCATGCCTAAAAATTAGTATCGGGTTTATTTGTTTATGCAACTTCGACGATAAAGTAATATTACCGGAATTATTTAATTCTTTTTCTATAAGAATAAATACATATAATACTGTAACTTAAATGCAGAATATGATCCATATTAGACATTTATATCAGAATATATGGATCTTAAAATGAATAACGTTTATATTATTTTTAACTGTTTATCTTTTTTTTTTCTCGGAAACAATTTGTAGTACTTTCAATAAAATGGCAAATGAACTGAAGATAATTAACTTTTATACATCGTGTCACATTTATGGAATATTTGAATTCTGTAAAAATTCTGTACAACTAATGAGCAGCTAGAGTAAGAAAATAAGAAAATATATTATTCAAAGACAAATAAACGAGGAATTAAAAAGAAACAGCATAAAATGGGCTAATTATTTGATAGAGAGAACTTTTTCTCATAATGACTTTGCGTGGAATATAGGAAATATTTTATATTTTCTCAAAATTGTCTCTTACTCGTCCTGCTTCTAGAAATGTTATACATACAACTGATTTATGTTACATTTATTTTCTTAATGGTTTTAAAAACACACTTACTGCAATTTGCGAAATATTGGTTCATATCGTAAGGCAGTTTAATATTTTGTTTTCAATTGTTTGAGGACTTATCGAAACATTTAAAAAAAACGTCAATATATTTCATTTCATCTGGGGATGTGGAAACTGTTTCTTGTTATGCAATCTTAACCATTTTCTATTGATATGAATTATAGTTAAGAAACAAAGTATACCTCTACATTTACGCCGTATAAAAAAAGGGATTATTGACCAAATTAAAAAATGGAATCAAATTAACGGCTTATCTGCTTGGCAAAGTAATGAATGTTTTGTCGTGCTATTATAGTGTAGCTATGCAATAAACATACTTTAACTCCGTATCGAAATGCATACTGGGTATGTATGTGCAAAAAACCGTGTGTGAGAGAATATGTTTCGTGAATTAAATTACTGTTAACTTTTGGGTTTCTTTACTTCAAAAGAAAATATAAAAAGGACACATACGTGTCCATATATTACAACCATTTTTTTTTCTGAAATCGTTTAATATAGAAACTAAAAATTTGATACAATAATAAATCATAATAATCAAGGCGTATCTCAATTTCTGTCACTCAAAATGATTTATGAAGAAACTTTAGGGAAGGAAGGGGAAGGGGGAAGAGAAGGGTGTGGGGAAGGAAAAGGAATAGGAGAGATGAAGGACGATTGGAATATTTCGGGAAAGGTTTAAGGAGAAGAGAAAGAGGAAGGGGAAGGGGAAGGGGAAGGGGAAGGGGAAGGGGAAGGGGAAGGGGAAGGGAAGGGGAAGGGGAAGGGGAAGGGGAAGGGGAAGGGGAAGGGGAAGGGGAAGGGGAAGGGGAAGGGGAAGGGGAAGGGGAAGGGGAAGGGGAAGGGGAAGGGGAAGGGGAAGGGGAAGGGGAAGGGGAAGGGGAAGGGGAAGGGAAGGGGAAGGGGCAGGGGAAGGGGAAGGGGAAGGGGAAGGGGAAGGGGAAGGGGAAGGGGCAGGGGAAGGGGAAGGGGAAGGGGAAGGGGAAGGGGAAGGGGAAGGGGAAGGGGAAGGGGAAGGGGAAGGGGAAGGGGAAGGGGAAGGGGAAGGGGAAGGGGAAGGGGAAGGGGAAGGGGAAGGGGAAGGGGAAGGGGAAGGGGGAGGGGAAGGGGAAGGGAAGGGGAAGGGGAAGGGGAAGGGGAAGGGGAAGGGGAAGGGGAAGGGGAAGGGGAAGGGGAAGGGGAAGGGGAAGGGGAAGGGGAAGGGGAAGGGGAAGGGGAAGGGGAAGGGGAAGGGGAAGGGGGAAGGGGAAGGGGAAGGGGAAGGGGAAGGGGAAGGGGAAGGGGAAGGGGAAGGGGAAGGGAAGGGGAAGGGGAAGGGGAAGGGGAAGGGGAAGGGGAAGGGGAAGGGGAAGGGGAAGGGGAAGGGGAAGGGGAAGGGGAAGGGGAAGGGGAAGGGGAAGGGGAAGGGGAAGGGGAAGGGGAAGGGGAAGGGGAAGGGGAAGGGGAAGGGGAAGGGGAAGGGGAAGGGGAAGGGGAAGGGGAAGGGGAAGGGGAAGGGGAAGGGGAAGGGGAAGGGGAAGGGGAAGGGGTTGAAATTTCAAAATACAGTTTTAGTAGTAAAACTTCTTTACGCACGCTTCACTTGGGGAGTAAGCTGTTGAACGCGTGACGAGAGCGTTACGAAAAGTGTGATTGGGCGAGGCGAACGGAAGTTGAGAGGAAGATATAAGTTAGTGAAGACAGGAAGGGAGAGAGAGTTTACAACCAAAGTTACGTTTCGTATATTGCTGTAGGGACAAGAGAGAGAGGTGCGAGCACACGTTTTCTTTCTCTCTTTCTCGCATAGCCAGTTAAGTTTCGTATATCTAAGACACAGTGTAAACCTATTATCTATATTACACTATAGGACCAAGAGAGAGCAGTGCGCGTGCACATTTTCTTTCTTTCTTCCTCTCATAGCCAGTGCATGAAATATACATATATGCGAGTTTGCTAGCGTTACGCGAACGGTAATTTTTGAAGTGAAAAATTCTTTAGCATCGTTGTGATTTGAAAGTCGATGAAACGGAAAAGCGACAGTAAAAAGAGACAGACACATAAATTCGTAAAATTTAACATGGCAGAAAATGAGATAGCGACAGTAAAAAGAGACAGACACATAAATTCATAAGATTTAACGTGGGAGAAAATGAGATAGGAAGCACTATACAGTGTTTCTTATGTTCGTGGTTCTCTTTGTGATCTGCTTTGTACCCCCTCCACTCGTGTTTACCAAGGCATAGCGAGAGTTTACTTGGGTCTCAGCGTTGTACGTGTGTTAATACGTGTTTATGCGCGCATACGTAGTACAAAGCTTGAGAAAAGGCATCACACAACCGTCGTGTTTTATATACTTGTATGTATTATACGTTTGTAGAGTTTTTTCTTCATTTTTATAATAAAATTCTTCATCATTTTTATAATAAAAATTAAATAAGAGATTAATTTAATTTAATTATAAAATTAGATGAAATTTATAAATTTTATTTACATATTATTAATTATAAAAACTTTTCTAATTATTTTAGTTTTTATCAAAATTAAAAATTGATATTAAACTTAAAAATTAAAATTTAAAATTTTTGAAGGTTTCACTTCTAACACGTGTGAATTGCACACATGATTTTTTTTTCTTTTTCCGATCTACTAGACGGTAGAAACTAATGAAAAATGTACAAAAATCAACTTGAAGGGAAGTAGTTAAAAAAATGATCGGCTAAAAAGTTCTATTAAATAATTTACCGGAAATAGTTAAAGTTCTGGAAGAAATTAATAAATCCACTATTGTCGGCGAGTCTAAATACGAATCTGGTCATTTACTACATCCAGTTTTGGATTTTAAGTTTATCCTCAACTTAACAATTTGGGCTTATATTCCATGAAACATGAATAAATTTAAAGTACAAGTAAATACAGCAATTAATATTTTATCAAAGAAACTAGGCCCGTGTTGGAGGAGTTGCAAATCGTGCCAGTCCTCAAAAGTAAACAAATTTCCAGAAAGAAAATGCAGCATGACAAAATCTGTGAGAACGAATCAAGAACATTACATCCAACTCAGTAGTTTTCCAAAGTTATCAAAGTAGTATTTGACAAAATTGTTATAGAAATAGGAACAGCGGTAGAAACAACGAGGAACTTAAATGAAAGTTTACCTTCCTCAGTGGCGACGCGTTTGTAAATATATCGACTTAAAATCTGTAGAAAAATAGCTTCCTGCTTGAAAATGTTCCGGAAACCGATCTTGCTTGAAAAGGACATAAATGTCACACCGTATTTAGAAAGTTTATAACCAAAATCAACGAAAAAAGTGTATTCAATCTGTTGAAACATATGTGCAAACACGACTTACAAGTAACTTTTCTCAATATTAGTAAAGCTTTAAGGATATACTGCTCATTACCGATTACATCTGCAAGATATGAGTGAATTTTAGGCAACCAAAAAATATTTAAAACTTATCAGCGTTCCACAATGTGTCAGGAAGGTCTATCTGACGGTATCTGAGGTATGTTCTTTAATGGAAAGAAAATCTCGATGTGTAAACCTGTAGCAAGATTAGGTGGAAAAATTTGCTGGGACCTAATGGCCGAAGGTGTTTATAGTCTTGCTTGTGCATTTTTTACATCTCTTGTATGATTTATATATTTATGTCGCACATAAGAATAAGTCATCAGCAAACAGGTAATAAAGAGTGCAAATTTATTAAAGGGTTTTCATTCTTCTGCTTATCAAAATCCAACTCAGTATATTTGTTTTGTGCTCGAAGGGAGGGACGTCAATGTTAAGTTCACGTCGCTGTTCTGAGAAATTGTATATCCGGGCTTGAATGTCTTATACAAAAGACTAATAAAAGGCAATGTGCTAAGATCGCGCGACTTTCGCAGAAAAAAATTGAGAGTACGGAAAGATGAGCGGAAAATATCAGCGATATGATCATGAAAGTTAACTATGTATAGTAACTTACACCCAAATCTGAGGAGCGAGAAACGAGTTAGTGCGAATACCAAATAATGACACGCTATGTTTTGTATTCTATTCCTTGCTTTCAATCGTATCTTGGAAGAATACATATAACTGTTTACGCTCGTACGCTACACGGGTACACGTGTTTGTGTATTTGAGTCACGTTGCGTAGAGCTAACAATGATACTACAAACCTGATACCGCACGATCCCAGCATGTTTCCTTACGTCGTGTAACAATTCCTTCCGTCGTGTATGTTTATTAAATTTCTCAAAATATATTTGTATGGAAACCTGGACACGTTTTTTATGCATATTCATTGCTAATCAATATTGAAATGGAATAGTACTAAACTCATTTCTATTTTGACAACTCGGTATCGATAAAAATATTAACATGAAGAAAATTATGATAATTGTTTGTAAAAAATTACAATGAAAATTGTTAATATTGAAAAACAAATGAATTATATTTAAGTTAATTAACTAACTCACTAACTATCCCTATTGTGAAACTTACAGGTCTGTAGCCCATCGAAATAAATTTTAATAGAAAAATAAATTAAAACGCATAACATGGACGATCGATAATAATCAAAACCAGTCCTACAAAAAAATTGGAGCGACCCTGGCCGACTCTCTTCGGTTAGAGTTACGAGTCGGCCAGAGTTACGTGTAACAATGCGCTAAATAAGAAAAGGATAGAACGTACAACTGAACATATGAACGCGGATAAGTTTTGTTGGTGCCTCTGGACGTATGAATTGAGTCGATGGGAACCCGGTCATCAACTTTGTCCGAAAAATTCTGCAGTTATCGGTCGTCCTTTCCCATGCACTAAAATCGGTTGTCTGCGTTGTGCGTAAATAGTAATGAACGTCGCATCAAATATATTTTTCGTGAATACCAATGAAATATACATATGACTAACTCACGAGTCGTACAAGGTGGTTTTTAAATGTAGTATGTGTGTACCTTTAGTGATGTGTGTAACATGGGTTTATTGGTGCGACGCGTAATGAAGTCCCGTAAAGAAAAACTGCTGAACTAATCTGCATTATGAAAACAATTATTAGATAGATATTTCACTATTTGAGGACCCGTTATATTTCGTCGACAATGATTTTCGAAAGTAATAAAACATTTTAGCAAAGGAAAGTTTTTGTTTCAAATTCATAGATGCATGAGAGAGCAAAAGAGAGAATTTTGCTTACAGTACAGCAGTTCAAATCATTTACTTGGGATCGCCTATAAATATTTTAACGGTTACATTGCAATTAATCTCCTTCCTCTACACTGCAAGTAATTATTAGTCGAATTATACGTCCCAAATGTTAATATCGACTAATATTTATGCAATTTGCAAGAGTTAATTGCCGTAATCATATCGTGTGCACGTATAATATTGAAATTGAAGGAATCCAAAGAATATAATTTTGAAGATTTGAAAGAAATGTTATTAAGAGTAATAGAATAGAAAAGAGACAATTGTTTAGATTATATTAGATTTAAGTAATTTATAGTGTCATTTTAAAAAGGTTGACTACGTTTAAATATTACAATATCTCACAATAAAAAGGAATAGTTATAAAAATATATGAATGGAACATCTGTAAACCGTAGTTTAAACTATTAACATTAATCTCAATAGACATGATAAAAAGAGAGGCTCTGTTGTTTATTCCACAACCTTCAAGGAGCTTTCTTATCAAAAAATTCTCGAATGCAGAAATTTTGAACACATACGAATTTCTTATGACCGCATTCTTGTTTGTTATAATAAAATTCGGGTAAATATTTTATGGTATTACACGTTTTTAATACAAGATTTATTTTCTTTCCAAATATTATATTGTTAATTAAAAACAAATGAAGAGGAAGTTTCATTAAAAATAAAAATGTTTGTAATTAGAATAACATTTATTTTTTATTTTATTTAAAAGAAAAATAAGCAATTTTTTGTTTTCAAGGTACACTATGTAAAATACGTCAAAAATATTGCACAGTAATAAAGAGTTGTAAAATGGAACTCAAATTGTTTGTTAAAATTATTATTTAACATGAAATATTTAGAAGTTTTCAAAACTGAAGATTTATATTACTTATTAGCAAAAATTGAATAATAATTTCATAAGCTAAGTAAATAAAATATGTGGAGATTGAAAGTGAGCTGTTTTAATTTATCGTCACATTAAACATATCCCTAATAAAAGTATACTCTCAAAATAAAGTTATTAAATTTCATTAAATATCTCAAGTTATAAAGATTTCTTATTTTTATTGTCATCGATTGTTTGCATTATAATGGGCTCTACGGTCATGCCGTCGACGGTTATATCTGAGTGATTAGTTTGTGGTAATTAAACAGAAAAATCACCTTGAAAAATGGCTTATAGTTTACATTTTAAGCAAAACGTATTGCTTACGAAGACAGACGTGTGAGATGATAATATATATATATAACGGAAAAATGGACAGACAAAAATTTTACTTAACTTTAGATTTGTTGTAGTAATGAAATTGTAAGTTGAAAATTTAAGATTACAGATTGTTCCTTACCTGACGTTAACTTTCTTACACTATTTTCAAAATTAATTCAGATATGTAAACGTCTGCATGGATATGGTCTTTCATTCGCTTTTTGTGCCTTTTATAGTCAATTAGATATATATTTAATTTGGTATGGGCGATATTTCAAAGTCTATAAAAATATCTACCCGTGTTATAAACAAAGATGATATTTTAAATGTTTTATTAATATGGACTAATATTTTCATTTAAAAAGACATTATTTCATTTACCGGGCTGAAACCATCGCAAGTTGCGAATGAAGCTAAAATAATTAAAATTTTCATGATTATCTATTCATAATTAAATGAAACTACGTGATATAGTATTATTTCCACTTTCTTTAATTTCTTTACTTCGACCTAGGTTTCGTTGTATTACAACATCTTCAGATCTTTGCTAATATTCCACCTGAAGATGTTGTAATACAACGAAACCTAAGTCGTGGTAAAGAAATTAAAGAAAGTAGGAATAATACTACATCGCGTAGTTTCATTTAATTGTGAATAATGAATTTCTACAAAATTAACGCCAAATATATTCAATATGATTATCTATGTTAGGTGGCACCTCTTTCTCAAGTTGAACCATTGAATGATATTTTTTTTAAGGAAAATGTTGAGACTCATGTACTTTAAATTATACCATATATCTAGCTTTTTAATTATTTTGTTGATTATGTGGTCAGTGTTAGCAAAAATATTTAAACAGATATGAGAAATAGATGAATAAATCTGAATATTTTGTCCATTGAAATCAAAGGATAACTTGTAGTGAAATTTTTGATTTTGTGGGGAGACAGGACAAATACGTTGAAACATGAAAACATGTTTTAAAAGGTGGGAAACGCATGAAAAATATAATGTAATAATATGATATTAAAAATCTTAAATATTAAAAACAGATATTCGTACATGTGAGAGTCAAAATTTCACGTATTGAAAAAAGATAGGTAAACGACCAACCTCCTTACCACGGATCCCCAATTAATGAGGTAAACCTGAAAAACAGAGTTCCGTTACTATACGTCATTGCAAAGGCAAAAAACAAAATGATACCCTACATATAAGCAGATTCAAAACTTGTTAACTTGATAAATTTCGCCGTTTGCCTTGGCCTAAATTCATTAAAATTGATAAAAGAGGAACTTTGCCCTCGAAATTAGACAACCTTTTTCCAACTTATTTTTATCTTCCATGTATGTCACCTGAGATGAGCTAAAATATTTTCTTTTTCGAGCCAACGTTCAATCTCCCGAGAATGAAAAGAAGGCGATGAAAAATTATTTGAGCGGAAAAAGATTGAATTTTTGCTCGATTTCTTTGAAGATTATGGGAAGGAAAAAATTATAAAGTAAAAAAGCAAAAAGCATTACGCTTTAGTAAATTGTATTTCATATAATTTCTTGTAATTAATTTATTAATTGTAAAATTTCGTTGACACCTCCTCTGATTCTTGGTGGAAGAATTAGAGGTGTCAATTAAATATGAATTTGTTACTTCTAATATGTTCATAAGCTTAAACATAATTTAAATTTAAACTTGAATAAGTAGAATTAAATTATTTAAAGTAATTTAGAATGCAGTAGACAAAAAAAATTCATCGATCGATCTTTCAAAAATAATACATGGTCAGAAAATATTACATTTTTTTTCTATTTGGTAAAAACTGTCGAAAAGTAAATAATATAAAAAGAAAAAATAAATTACTATCCAAGAAATGGTATTTCTTTTAATTTTATTTCATGTTGTGAAATGAGACGAGGCGTCAGTTAAAATTTATTAATTACTTATAACAGGTGAAAGATTTAAAAGAAATGTGAGAAAAATATAAACATGTAAATTATTTTGAACTTACGTAATTTGTTTTAACTTTAAGTAATTTACGAGTAGAGCTATGCCAGCAGGTTAATTATAAAAAAGTGGATCTACTTTTTTCTTATTTTGTTTAAATTACACACAAAAAAAATCAAACTTTGTTTTAGTGAAATAAACATAATTAAACAAAAATTTAACTTTTATTATTTTCAGTTTGCTTGTAAAATGATGATGGGGTTATGTTTATTGTTTATTGCACGTCCTTTACTACATATGTACTCTCAGCCTGTTTGGCATACTCTTTATAAGATGAAAAAGGTATTCGTTTCCAACACCCTGTTAAAGCGATTATGAGTTTCTGTTGACAGTTAACTACGCTGTAGTTTTTCCATGCACTTCTTTTCAATTAATCCGGTAAATGCTCTTTAGGACTGAGATCAGTACTCATCACTACTTATGGCAAAATTATGATACTGGTATTAAATTATTCTCTATTAGCAGTACGCGCCACATGAGCGCGGATATTGTCCGGAATGAGAATGAAATCTTTGCCCACTAGCTACGAAAAGGATGTGATATGAGATCGCGTTACTTGTTCGAGGTAACTGAGAACGGTTACGGTATCCATATCTAGAATTGACAGCTCCATTTTTCCCTTTAAACTTACTCAAACATATACAACCACATTAGGTCAAAACCACCTGTTGCACGAATGCACGGTTCTGAAAGACGTTCACCTTCTTCTCTCCTCACGTGTATTCGTCTGTTATTGCTGTAAAACTTTACCTGGGATTCGTTTTCCTTTGACCAATTGAAATATTCATATGCGAGCCATAAATGCGCTGCATAATAAACCCTTTTCAATAAGTTTCACAAGGCGCAGCCGAATATTTTTCTGTGACTCTTTGTGGTTCGAGTCGTCCATGACTCGCGTCTCCTGGTTACTCTACCGGTCCCATGGTAGTATTCCCACAGCTTCGGGCACCAAAACGTATTACCGCTGATTTCTGTATTTTTATCTCCAGAAAAAAATAAACCACTTTACAGTCGTTTTCCTGTGTATGTGACGGTGCGAACTAGACAGAGAAAACAGCTAAACAATATAATTGTAAACAGTAGCTAATGGTTTTTTATTGGCTACTCACATGTATAGCTAATGGTTTTCTATTGGCTACTCATTAAATAATAATATTAAACAAATTATTGTTAAAGTTGTCATTTGTTCAAAACAGCGACAAGAAAATATAAACCTATGTTTAATTATTTTACTAATAACTGTTGTTCAGGTACATAAAAATAAGCACGTTTCGATAATAACTCGAGATGGACCCTGTTTTTTCTGAGTAAATTAATGGTTAATAGCAATTAAAATTAAACATTTAAAAAGATCCAAATGTTTAGTATTTTGTAACTAAACTAAGAACTTTACAATTTTGTTATATTCCTCTAAGGTCAGAGACGTTCATGAAGATGAAATTTAGCATGATATATATATTTATAATGTAGAAAATTTTCTGAATTAAAATTGCGTAACAATTTTTTTACGGTTTTCCCTAAATGTAATTAGACGTGACTCTTCATTCGTAGTATAGGTCTTTCAAAGTTAGTGGGAGTACTTTTTCGATACTGGACTCTACGAAATATTAAGCTATAAAATGGCCATTTTTCTTAAACGACTATAAAGCTTATTATATTCTGTCGGCATTTTTGAATATTTGACAGTATTTACAACAGTAGTACATAAAGAGAAATGAAAAGAAAAATGTTCACAACTAAGTAGACTTTACTAGTTTAGCCGACCAACTCATGACATGTGGTTGAGTTAATAAAAACATCAGAAACTCCATACAAATGAAATAAACTAACTGCAAAAATAACTTCATATTTTAAAATATGCATTTCAATTTTAACCTGAAGAGGACGGTGCACCACACATGTACCTAATTACGTACGTATGAGTGAAGCAAACAAAATATGAGAGTAATTTATTATATATGTAGGTACAGTCAACACAACTTTAAATTTTAGATTTCGTTTCGACCTTATAATAGGACAAATAAATAAAAAATAGCATGTTACTATTTTCAACACATTTAAAAGTTTTCTATTTTATCAGAATAATTTTCTGATTAATAAGCCGACTAAAAATGTGTCGTAAGATCTGTATGAAATAATTGCCGTCTGTATTTTCTGGGTTGCATTAATAATATTTTTATGAGAAAAGTAATTAAAATTATTCAAAGTTTTCCAATATAAAGTAAATAAGTATTGATCAAAATTATTCATGTTGAAATACTGATTATGTTCATTTTTGTTCATAGATATGAATATTTAATAGGGTTGAAAATCGAAAATGAAATAATCCACTAAGTCACGATAAGACATAAAAAATGCTACATTGAGCAAAAAAAATAATCGTGTTGAAAAAAATAATAAAAATCTACTCAAGAGAAAAGATATAATGGTTGTATACCTTTTCCTTTTAATGACCTTTTTCTTAAATTGCATGTTTTACCACATAACTTGGTGAAATCTCAAACTTTTGGAGCGACATCTTGGAGGCAAATGCTTTTAAACAACTTGAGAGTTTCTCACAAAAAAAATGCTAAGTCCACCTCATCGATTCCGCCCTCGTCGAGTGGAGTGCCATTTTGTAAATCTTTAAAAATGCAGTAAATGAAATGCGATGATATTTTTATTTAGTCGGTTTTTTTTCAGATATAAACCAAAATAGTAAGCGATGTATCGGTCCGCCTCCAATTTTATAATCAAACGTTCAAATATTATGGAAAAATTAAGATTATAACTTGTAACAAGTGCTTTCTATCAAAATAGCGCGGTAAAAATGTTTGGTTCGCTATTTCAGGAAACATGAAAAATGTATCTGTATTTCGTCGATATTTGATAAAAAAAAAATCCGTTTAACGGGAGTTCCGTTATGCACTACAAAGTTTATTGAAACTAATTTAAATAAATTATTTTGTAGAAAATTAGAACGTCATTTATAGGACAAAACATTTGATAAAAAGGTGGTTGCAATATGAGTATTCGCATATTTTATAAATTACTATGCTATTCGGCACGTTTATTCAGAGATATATTTCAAAAACCCATTCTTAAAGAAGAAGACTATACTTAAATTTCCCTGACATTTGGTTCTTATTGAAAGTGGATTGTTATCTTATTTTCAATAAATTAAAAAGTGAACTAAATATTTCTCTTTCACAAAGAGACATAAATAGCTTTAGATTTTAAATAAGGCCAATTTCAAATTACATTTGAAATAAAACAATCAATTCTTATACCCCACAAACTCGTATAATATTTACACTAGTCATATACTTGTCATGTCTTAACTTAACTTTGAATAATAAATTTGGATAATTTAATGCCTTAATTAGTTTTGCGCTGGCAATTTCGAACATCGAAATAATTCAAGACGCCAAAGAAATTTCTGACTATTTGCCTGAAAACCGCGATATAACTTTTGATGACTGCTTTATAATTGTTCTTTATTGTAATCCTTTATTTATGAGTAATATTTTATGTTATTGGTGTTCATAGTTATGTATTAGCGAGTAAATAATACATTATTTGTATTGAACGTGTTGTGTAATTTATATTTGCTTCATATAAAAGTCGTACGGATGCAACGATCTAGTCTATTAGTAAGTTGAAGGGTACAAATATTTGTATGTGTTCTTTTAAGTTTTTAGGAACAGAGTGCAACTACAAACAAACTTGTAAAGTTTGTATTGAAACTGCTAGAATATTCACAATAAAGCTGCGAGCTGTGCGTTCGCATTTTATCGTGTATGCGTTAAAAGAAAAAAACATCGCATATTCTTTTCTGCGTAATAGTTCATGTATAGTTTTATCGTCACGTCAACGATATTTTGTACGTTAGTAAAGGAGAAAGAAAACACAAACATTAAGGTGCTGAGTGGAACAGATGTCATTAAATATAAAATATGAAAAGCCGATCGCGTTATGGTGTCGTCAATAATTTAAATTGCTTTCGAAAATATTCACTGCGTAAGTGATTCTTTTTATGTAGATATTTGTTTATAGTCATATATTTTCATTCCCTCAAGTGACCCGGAAATAAGTACATTTAATAGATATTGTGACAATTAATATTAACTCTCTAACACTATACGTTGGATTACGTTTAAATATAAATATTTTATGTAACAAATTTCAATACATGGAAAGAAAAAGGAAAACAAAAAATAATCAAGAAAAAAGCAAAAAATATATAAAAAGAGCGATTTTCCGGCCAGAAGTAGCTGAATAGAATTCAGCCATTTACGGTCGACAATGTCCTTAACATTATAAATATAATCGAATGTTAATAGATAATAGCAATCATCCAAAGATATTATTATCGAGAAACACGGATATTATTATATTTACAGACGCAATGTCTTATTTCTCGCAAAAATATAAATCGCCTTGTCCATTGATTGTCGATCTCAAAATACTATTTTTCAATTAAAGATGAAATTAAATGAAAACATGCCCATTTTTTGTACCAATTGACATTGGGGTTTCTCTACCCTTTAATATTGGGGTTTACATTGTGTCTAATTAATCTCAATTAATATTCTAATTAATCTTCTTAAATACAAGAGCCGTTCAAGATAAAGTACGATTAATGAATTCCTTATGTTTGTAAAAGTTACTCTGGAAACATTATGTAATTTTCTTCTAATATGAAACTTTAAATAGGTTACAAATATTGAATTGTTTTCTCTACCCATTAATATTGGGGTTTACATTGTGTCTAATTAATCTCAATTAATCTTCTAATTAATCTTCTTAAATACAAGACCAGTTCAAGATACAGTACGATTAATGAATTCCTAATGTTTGTAAAGGTGATAAGTTACTCTGGAAACATTATCTAATTTTCTTCTAATATTAAACTTCAAATAGGTTACAAATATTGAATTGTTTTCTCTACCCATTAATATTGGGGTTTACATTGTGTCTAATTAATAATCAAGTGAGGAAAATTAATTAAATATAGCAAAATACAAGTTTTATAATGTTCCTTGAAGGACGATTATCACCAGAAGTCTAGTATAGTCCAAAGCAACAAAAAAACTCATAGATTCCGTTTTCCTGTTAAACGAATCAACCTTTCCATTAATCAGTCTCATGCTATTTAGAATTATTTAAGCCGACAAACCGTATTTTAACAGAGCATCTTTGGTATTACGCCTATAATTTCCAGTAACTATATTTTGAATAATTCCGGAGGCCTCGTTATCAGTTTGAAACAAGCTTAACTCTTGGTACTGAGAATTAACTAGAATATAGGTTACCTGGAGTTACGTAACTAATTTTGAAAGTACTAAGCTGTTAATATCAACTTACGGATTCGTAAGCTAAATGGTCAAAGGATAATATCTCATATTGAAATGTTCCCTTTATGCATAGTTATGAGCTAAATGAGATTATGATTAAATGGGTGTCTATCTTCAGCACGTGTTGTGAATGTGGTGCACATTTCACAATCAATATCCATATTATCTACACCAGTCGGAAGTTGCACAGCGTACTGAGATTATTCATGCCATATTGCTACTTCCATGACATTAATTATCTTGTCATTTTGTTTATTTATTTAGGTATTTAAAATATGTAACAGATTATTATGTCATGCATGAAAAATATTAAACATAAGAGTTTCTTTCAGATTTTATAATAATTCAAGTTGGATCTAATTCTATTCAACTTTAAAAGTTCACAGAAGTTGAAAAAAGTTATTAAATAAAGATAACAGAAATGTAATAAGCTTCGTTCTTGTATAAAGCACTCCCATCAAGTTTCCTATATTGCTCACTAAATATTTTACGATTATAATTGAATACTAATTATGTAAGATTCTTAATGAGAGCAAAAAAGCTTTTATATTAAAAAGGTACAAAGAAATTCGTTTTGCCTTCCATTAGTTTGCGTTAGAAAAAATAGCGAGAATACCTGCTTTCTTATCGCACCATCTTTACGGCCGAATTTGTAGGTAAACTAAAGTACGAATTGAAGCGATTCGAAGTTTGAAAAGATAGCCAAAAATTAATGCCACAAGAATAATATATTCAAATTATATATCAATAAAAAGAATTTCTAAAATCTTACAATTTTTGTCCAAAAATGTTTTCCATTATTGAAATTAAAAAGTAAAATTAAAAAGAAATAAAATCTCGACTGCAAAGAAATAAAAGAAAGCAAAAAAAAACAAAAAAAGCAATTTACTTACCTATGTAGATATGTAACGTATATTTAGGTTGCTTGATAAGAATCTACCTTGTTCATATTTAACGCTAAATATATTAATATATACGTAAGATACAGCTAGTTTCACGAAGTTTTCAAATAAAAAAAAATCTTAAATTTCCTTTCGAACAAAAATCAATCGCAAATTGCAGGAAATATCCCTTCGCCCTTCATTTTTGACAATCGTTCCTAACCATATCTACGAGAAAGTTGTATTCCTAAGTAAATACTTGAGACCCGAGAGAGTGCGCTGTATCCGCGCAATTACCTTTACATCGATTCAATGAGCGAATGAAAGAGAGGTCGTAAAAACGAAACGGCTTGGAGCAGTACGTATTTTTAGAGTTAGAGAGATTGGATGTAAATAGGGCAGGTAAAGTATATTGTTTAATAAAAATATCTATAATGGAGGTGAATTTCCCGAGAAACAAATCACTCAATATCACCTATAATTTATATATTTATATTTAGCTTGCAGTTTCACCCTCTTGGTGACTTCGTTTTCCATTTTTGTTTGTTTCTATTTTTACCTTTCACTGCATTAAAAATAATTACTTCCTTCTATTGCAACTTTCATACGTTCGTAATCTATATATATATATATATATATATATATATATATATATATGTGCGTGTGTGCGTGTGCGTGTGTGTGTGTGCGCGCGCGCGCGTGTGTGTGTGTATATGTCAGGGGTGGATTATACTCAATAATAGAAAAGAAGTCATATTTTTATATTATTGTCACTTTAAATATCGTAGGCTGTACTTATTGGTAATATTTAATTCTAAAAAAGTATTTTCTTGTAGTTTGTAAAATTTTGTTTTATCGTGTGTAGTGGGGTCTATTATAATAAATATATTGAAGAGATTTTATGCTACATATGTATAAATCTATTGTTGGTATTTTTAAGTACAATAGATTTAGCTATTTTCTCGAACTTTGGTTCGTTTCATTTTGTATATTTTATGTTACTTTAGTTCACCTACAAATTTATATTTGATTTAGACGTAAACTTCATACTTTAAACGTAAGGATGACACGGTTTTCCGGAATAAGTGTCGGATTGTCATTAAAATAACATTTAAAAGATGACTTTTTTCAGATAATCGAAAATAACTTACGTACCCATGATACTTGCGCACACCATTCAGCGCCGCTCAGGGGAATAAATCGCGAGCAACTGCGAAAACATATGGTTGCCCGGGTAAGCATCGGGCTCTAGGCAAGTATTGGATGTGTTAAAAAGAGTTACGTGTAATATTTTTTGTACTCAATTAGAAACATGGCGTATTTTATGTTTTATTTTAACGACAATTTATTTCTTTATAGCTAACGAATAGAGGACACCCGAACAGCAGCCACCGTGTACAATGTAAAATAATTTGTATACGCTTGCAATAATACATTTAAGATTTCCCGGTAACCAATTTATTAGTTCTAAGTTTTTGAAATATATGTTAATTAAATTGGTAACCTAATTATTATTATTTATTAAATACATTAAATTTTAAATTATTTGGAAACCATCCCGGTTTCCAAATAAATGTATTTTTCATGTATTTGGTTAAATTTTTATATTTGTTAAATGATAATATCCATAACTGGCTAAAGTTGAATGGTTCTTACTAGTGGTTAATAATATTCACAAATATTGACCAATACATCATTTTCAAAAATATGCAGTGTCTCTAACCACAAGTATCCTTTTATTTGAGATATCAGTCGTGATAAGGAACAGATAGTGTTTCTAATTCATGTTGTTGAAATAATTATGTATAGAATCACTTGCCGCGTTAGTGCAATCATCATTTAACATTGCGATTTTTCTTCAACTTGCCATTAAAGCAATGATGCTAATCATTCAGATTTCCAAGCAGCGTAGCAAATGTTTCTTGTGTGATCAGTGAAATTAGTCATTGAAAAGTATTACGAACGCCTTATTGTAAGCCATATCTCTACAGGGCAGTTTCATTGTTAATATTGAAAGGTCGCTAACTGAGTTAAATATATTACACATATATTTTCACAATTTCGTTTTGAAAATTTCTTTCTCCATTTATATTTCCGTCGAATACTTCTACATAATTATAAATACTAGGAATCCATCAAGCAATCCGGTTTATATTTTTTTACTTATTTTTCTCTTTACATAGGATAAAATACAATTTCGTCGACAGATGGAACGTATAACGATTTTCAGAATCAGTTTTTAACAAGATTTGTAGCCATTGTTTATATAACGATTCGTAGAATCAACTCATGACATGAAATATAACGATTGTTTGCATAAATCGCGGAATCGTATGTTGATAAACGAAGCGACTAGTTGAAAATTGAATCTCTGTTATTTTTTTATTTGCCTAATTACGCTGTGACTGACAGATTAATAAAGCTCACGTTTAGAATAACTGAAAGTTTTTAAGGCAAAACAAAAATGAATGTCAAGGAATAAGTTATAATAAGTATAAAAACCACCAAAAATCTAAGAGTTGATAACGTTGTATTCGTCATTAAACTGCTATTAATTTAATGGTAGAGATAAGCAAATTTTAATATTCATTTTAACTCACTCACAGATAATAAGACTATATAAAACTTTCTTACTGTTAGTCTGAAAAGATTAACTACAAGTACACATTACTACTTGCATATCGCTGGCTTCTTATGTAATATGCTGTTAACGTTTAAGGTATAAAATAAAAATGTTCGACCCACGAATTCAAGAATACATATGATTTTTATTAGAATTTTATTTAAACATTTTGCGGGACAAATAGCTGAAAATTGATTGTTACTCTTCAAAGGATCGCTCTGAATAATCTGAAAAGAACCATGAACGCTGATAAATATGTAAAAAGGGAACAAAAGTTTTTAGGATTAAAAAATATAAGTGCGTTTATTTGTGTAAATTGTTTATGAACTCATAACTGCCGAACTATTAGGTTTAAAGAAAAATGTTCAATTGTGTGATAATGTTGTATCAAAATATGTAATTAGTGAATAGTAGTGCCATCTCTTATCGTTTTGTAGAAACTGTTTGTCTGTCTATGACAATTTGCAAAAATAAAAGACAGTCTATTGCGATAAAACGTGTTTTACTAGAGGTTATGGGCGTACTCTGTGCTAAATTATCAGTTATTTGCGTGAAAATAGATAATTTGTGAAAGTTATATCGCGGAAACATGACTACGAACTATATTGCCAGTGTTCCTAAACTAAAAGGAAGAGAAAATTATGATGAGTGGAGCTTCGCGGCTGAAAATTTGTTGGTTCTTGAAGGAATGGACAAGTACATCAAGCCAACGGCAAGTTTTGAAGTTAAGCCAGCAGACGACGCAAAAACGAAGGCAAAGCTAATATTGACTGTGGACCCATCGTTGTATGTGCATATTAAGAATACCAAGAGCGCAGCAGAATTATGGACTACATTGAAGACCATGTTTGATGACTCCGGTTTCTCACGCAAAATAACATTGCTGCGACATTTGATTTCTATTCGGCTAGATAATTGTGATTCAATGGCTACATATGTGACTCAAATGGTCGAGACAGCTCAACGGTTGAACAGCACAGGTTTTACAATCACCGATGAATGGGTGGGTTCATTATTATTAGCAGGTTTGTCAGATCGTTATTCTCCCATGATAATGGCAATTGAACATTCGGGCATTTCGATAACTGCAGATGTCATAAAGTCGAAATTGCTCGACATGGAAGTGACCAGAGACAATGACGCAGGTGCTGCATTTGCAGCGCGAAATAATCATTCGTTCCATAAGTCAAAGAAAGGCAGTCCCGGTCCTTCAACGTCAGTATCAAACAAGAAAATGACAGCAGCAATGACAGATTCATCAAAAATAATTACATGTTACAAATGTAAAGAAAATGGTCATTATCGAAATCAGTGCCCTTTATTGAAGAAAAACAATAGTAAATATGTTTTTAATGTCGTTTTCCTGAATGGAAAGTTCAATAAAACTGAATGGTACGTGGATTCAGGCGCCAGCGCTCATATGACGGTGAACGAATCTTGGGTAAAAAACATGAACCGATCACCGTGTTTACCAGAAATAGTGGTTGCAAATGAATCTACAGTGCCAGTAGTTTGTTCCGGAGACGTCGACATTGTTTCAGAACTGAAATTTGAAATTACAGTGAAGGATGTGCTGTGCGTTCCCAGTTTGACAACAAATTTATTATCCGTGAGTGAACTGATTAAAAACGGAAATAATGTGATATTTGATGAAAAACACTGCTACATTCGAGACAAGAATGATATTTTGATTGCTACTGCTGACCTGTCAGATGGTGTTTACAAGTTGAGGTTAGAAACACAGACTTGTATGTTGGCCGCACCAGCAGTTAGTGGAAATCTGTGGCACAGAAGATTAGCACACCTAAATAGTCAAGACATGAACAAGATGAGAAATATTGTGAATGGTTTGTCATATGAACAAAATTTTGACATAACCAAATATCAGTGTACAACTTGTTGCGAGGGAAAGCAAACAAGATTACCCTTTTCGCATGTTGGTGAGAGAAGCACAGAATTATTACAAAGAGTTCACACAGATATTTGTGGACCAATGGAAACCACGTCATTGAATGGTGCTCGATATTTCATACTGTTTGTAGACGACTTCAGTCGGATGACTTTTATATACTTTATCAAGAATAAAAGTGAGGCGCTCAGCAAATTCAAAGACTTCCAAACACTGGTTGAGAATCAGTTGAATAAGAAAATAAAGATGATACGTTCAGATAATGGACTTGAATTTTGCAATAAGGAGTTTGATAATTATTTGAAACAAAAGGGTATAATTCATCAAAAATCAAATAATTACACGCCTGAACAGAACGGTTTATGTGAGCGAGCCAACCGTACAGTTGTGGAGAAGGCTAGATGTCTATTGTATGATGCAAAGCTGGATAAACGATTTTGGGCAGAGGCAGCTAACACTGCTGTCTATTTGAAGAATAGATCCGTTACTTCAAGACTTCAGACAACTCCGTACGAATTGTGGTATGGGAAGAAACCAGATCTCAGTCACATCCGTTTATTTGGAAGTAAAGTCATGGTGCATATCCCCAAGGAACATCGTTTGAAATGGGATAAGAAAGCCATGGAGCACATTTTAGTGGGATATAGTGAAGAGGTCAAGGGTTACCGGCTGTATAATCCTGCGAAGAAGAGTCTTCTTATAAGTAGAGATGTCATCGTGATGGAAAATGAATCAGAGCTCAAAGAAACAGGCAACAAGTCAGCTATCTGGATTCCTAACGAAGAGACACTTGAAGATAACATAGAAAAAGAGAGCACAGTTTCAGTGGGGGATAAATCGTCTCATATTTCAGAGACAGAAGACTGCCCATCAGATTATTCTTCAGTGTATGAGGAGAGTAATGAAACAATAACGGAAACTTCATCTCCAACCACAGACATATTAGACACAGAAGTCCAGACGACATCAACCTCAGAACAGACACCAGAATTACCTGAAAAGCGTTCCAGGAAAGCAACTGAACGGTATGGTTTTACATGCCTTTCCAACACTGTTTCAGCATTAGAGGAGATAGTGTTCTCAGAGGCTCTTGCAGGGCCTGAGAGTGAACAGTGGAAGAATGCCATGGCTGACGAGCTGCAGTCTTTTGAGGACAGCGATGCATGGGAGCTCGTTGACAACCCCGGTGATGTGACAATTGTGAAGTGCAGGTGGGTGCTTAACAAAAAGTTTGATGTGGACAATAATGTGCGGTTTCGGGCTAGATTGGTGGCAAAAGGTTTCTCGCAGAAACCTGGAATTGACTATACGGACACGTTCTCTCCCGTGGTTAGACATTCAACGCTCAGATTATTGTTTGCTCTCAGTGTTAAGATGAATATGAGTATTGATCATTTGGATGTTACTACAGCATTCTTAAACGGTTTTTTGAGAGAAACTATTTACATGTCATTACCTGAAGGTTTTATGAACAAAAGTGGGGGAAAGGTTTTAAAATTGAAAAGAGCAATCTATGGGTTAAAACAGTCTTCCCTTGCGTGGTATGACAGAGTTAAAGATTTACTATGTAAATTAAATTTTAAAAACAGTCAGTATGAGCCTTGTTTGTTCACAAAAACTAAAGGTGAAGCTAAAATTATTGTGGCCTTATATGTGGATGACTTTTTAATTTTTTCGAATTGTCCTGTTGAAAGTAAAAAATTAAAAGATACTTTAGGATCAGAATTTAAGCTAAAAGATTTAGGACCTGTAAGGCAATACTTAGGCATGAGAATAAATGTTAGTAAAAATGTAATTACTGTAGATCAGCAGCAGTATATTGATCAGCTATTAACTAGGTTCAATATGTTGGATTGTAAAATGCATAAAACACCAATAGAGTGTAAATTAAATTTAGAGAAACCTGATAAATGTGTACCTGATGTTCCATATCAGAAGTTAATTGGATCATTAATGTATTTGGCAGTATTAACCAGGCCTGACATTTCCTTTTCTGTTAGCTATTTGAGCCAATTTAACAGTTGCTATGATCTTACACATTGGCATTATGCTAAACGCATTCTTAAATATTTGCAATGTACAAAAACTTACTGTTTAAAATATTTTAAGGGCGGTAGCAAGTTAGAGGGCTTTGTAGATAGCGATTGGGCCAGCGATGCCATAGATAGGAAGTCCTACACGGGCTTTTGCTTTACTATGTCGGGATCTGCCATTTCATGGCAAAGCAGAAAGCAAAAGTCCGTATCGCTCTCTAGTACAGAGGCAGAATATACTGCTTTATCTGAGGCGGCTCGCGAAGGAGTGTATTTGAGAAACCTGTTACATGAAATAACTGGTAACTTATCTGTAATACAGATCTATTGTGACAATCAGAGTGCTTTAAAGTTGTCATTGAGTAACCAAAGTCACAACAGATCAAAACACATAGATGTGAGATTCCATTATGTAAGAGATGTTGTTAAAAATAAATATATTAAAGTTATGTACTTGTGTAGTGAGGAAATGCCTGCCGATTTACTTACCAAAGAACCGTGTACTATTAAGCATTATAAGTTTATGTGTAAATTGGGAATTGTACTTAAATAAAATTGTTGTTTATTTTGATAAGTGGGGGTGTGATAATGTTGTATCAAAATATGTAATTAGTGAATAGTAGCGCCATCTCTTATCGTTTTGTAGAAACTGTTTGTCTGTCTATGACAATTTGCAAAAATAAAAGACAGTCTATTGCGATAAAACGTGTTTTACTAGAAATTGTAAATAATTTAAGTACGGAGGGAGTGAGCTAGTGGCACGGAGCACTAGGTGTGCAAGTATAGTTTTCACTTGACTGATTTTTATTAATTTCAGTGGTGCGTTGACTCAAAGTGGCTGTATTCAGAGAAATCGGTATCAAGTAACTATTGCAACTCAGATGTTCTGATAAATATATTTATTACTACAAGGAGTCATAATTATAATTAAATAAATAACATCATTTATGTTTTTATTTTTTCTTGTTTAATTAAATAAATAACAATTTGATTATATAGGTTGGTCATTAGTAAATTAGCCATCTTAGTTCTTTAGTATCTCACGTGGTAATCGACCAGAATATTCCAACTTGTTTTATAACGTAGTTGAATTTATTTTTCTATTGCAACATGAGGGTAGCTACGAGGTCACTCTCGGTGAATATTTGCGGTTAGATCAAAATTTTTTTATTTGAATTTTTACAATTAATACTTATACACTATTACAATTATACTTTACACAGAAAAAAATTCTGTATCACAAGAGGTTCTCGTTAATTAGTTTTTCTTTCCGCTACATTATAAGTCATCAATAATATCTTGAAATTTATCTTTTCTATTGGCGCTTTCAGTCAATGTTTTATTTGTTTGTCAAAACATTTTATGAGCATCAAAATATCTATTAATTGATGTGCATTATTCCTTAATTATAAAAGAAAGTGAGATATTAAAATCACAATTCTTTCGACTTTGCCGTGTTTGTAAACTAGCCCATTGACTTTGTATCTTATCCATGGTAGTGTGTGAGTTCTGTAAAATATGACTGTCATTGTTCTTAAAAACTATTGCAAAGTTACTTAATGTAATATTTAAACAAAAATAACTCAAAAGGATTATAAGTCGACAGCTTTGACCCTTCAAATTTCTTAGATTTGTTTCATATTTCCATTTGAACTCAGTAAGTATTTGAAATCAAGTAAAAATGCGGGAAAAAATACTTGCTAAGTTCATATTTAAAAATTAGTTTAAATTTTCACAACTAAACGAAACTACACGATGTAATATTATTTTTATCTCACTACATTACGTAGTTTCATTTAGTCGTGAAAAATTGAATTAAAATGAATTTCTACAAAATTAACGCAACATATTTTCAATATTTAAAAATTACGCTTAAAAGTTTATGCGTAGCTTTGAAATTTACTCTAATTACATTTAAAAACTAATTGAAACTTGGCGTCTATTTTGCCTTCAATTCTTTTTGGGACAATTTCTCTTTCAATCTAGAGAGAAGTTGTTCTGTTTTCCCTACTTATATTTTGATATTATTTCACGGCATTTTGCCGAGAATTAATAGCATACCGAATTTATATTTAATACTAAAACGTAATAATTTCTAGTGTGTCGAATTGTCTCCACAAATTTTAAGCACCAAAATCCTTGCAACAAAAATAAGACCAATAAGTTAAAATTGTTTCTGTGTTTGCGCTTTATGTAGTTTTAAGAAAATGAAATATAAACGTGATATGAAATACAAGTAAAGTCAAGTGTTGAACAATATTGGCGTCAATTTAAAATGAAAAAAGTAAAATAATTTTTTAATACCATTATAGTGTGATTTTATTTACCAGTGAAAAAAGGTATTAAATCACCGTTTTCTTCTTCATATACTCAAGCTAATCGGTTCTAACTTTCCATGTTTCTGTAGCGTCTTGGGATCTAATGAATCGTTTAAAATTATAGTTGGTCAGACTAATCTATCTACATGTCAATCTTAAATCATGCTTAATTTCTACCCTAAATCCCACTCCACATGTATGGCAAAATATTACCAAAGACGATACGCGATATTTTTGACTAAATTTTGTAAAAATTGGTAATGGTACCAATGGATTGGTAAACGTACCAAGTTGGAATTATTATCGGAGTACTGATAAAATTATGGGTCAGAAATTGTCATGCGTAGTTATAAGTATATATAGATTTGAATTAGTTCGTCAATATATCTATTTTACTGACAATGAAAATACCGACTCAGGAGATTTCGTTAATGGAATAACAGACCTGGTTGAACAGGTAAAACATAATTTTGAACCTTATTGGCACTAAAAGAAAATACGCGAATGCATATGCATGAGCGCACAACACGTTTTAGAGGCTGAATTCTTTTCTGGAAACAGAAAATTAAATACGACTTAAAGATTTTCAAGTTTTGCACTAACTCTGACTACAAATATAAGCTGTAAACATACGGTAGGAAAATTTTGTTAAAGGGGCATACTGAAGTGTTTTTTGTCGTGAAAATATTTTAAATAAAGAACATTACATTGTTACTTAAAATTGGAAACGAGTTTAAAATTAGCCCTTAAGATTTAATGAAATGAAATATATTTTATTAGAACTGTAAAAAAATGGACAAGTTCCTTAAAAAATGATTGGCAGGCGGAAAACATGCAGCTTATGCCAACGAGGCTGGAATTACTGTCTTAAAATGGCAGGATAAAAGAGACATTATTATAAAGTCATCAAAACGTACCGATAATTTGTATGAAGGGAAATAGTTCGTGAAACCACAACGGTATTAGATTCTACCAAGTTTACTATTAAATGATATCGTAGTAACCTAAGCCAGACTAATACAAAACTACTTCTGCAAAACTCAGCAAAATTGCTATAAAAAGTCGTTACTGAATTACTTATGATTACTTTTGTGCCCAATGCTATGATAATGTACATTTAATTGACACCAAAGTAAATGAGCACGGTGGTGTACGGAAAGGGCTTGTTCAATATTTTACTCGTTTTGGAAAAGTGAATACTGAAATAGTGAGAGAACAAAGAAAACCCACTTTTTCTGTTTATTTCTTTTCGTCTAGATAAAATCCTAGTCAACATATTCTACTTAATACGTAAAGTATGCTGAGGAACTATATAATAAATTGAAGGCTGTGGGGTAATCGTTATGTTACTTTGTCGCATCGTGGGGATACGGGTGATCTCAATTCGGACCAATTTTGAGGCCACTTTGCCCTGCCATCGGTTACAGTTAACTTTATTTAACGCATTTATATGAACGGTATTATTTTATGAACAAAAATGAAAAAAAAACAACATAATAGCCGAAATGTTTTATTTATTATAATTAACCGTTAATAGAAGTTACAAAAAGTACGAAATGAAATCATTTATTTAACTTTTCATTGCACTTTGGCATATTTTTATTTAATGCTCCGCACAAATATAATGCTGACCAGAGGAGCACGCGCTTTTAGATTTTCGGTATTTTTGGGGGACAGAAGCAGCAGCGGCCGGGTCTGATATATTTACGAACTGGCGCAGCATTGCTAACCTCAAGTTTTAGGATACCATTTATAGATTCCCGGATATCCCGAGGCAATCTAGGTCACTTTAATCTCTCTTACATATGCGGAGTTATAAGGGACATTGCTATTTTTTAAGAAATTGATGTCTCTTTCGGATTGGTTCCTTCTCCGGCACCGTAGACATAGTAAAAGTTGAATACCACATTTTGTTTTATTATAAAACTTTATGATTTCGGGTAGTTCATTATCATTATCAGGACCATCATGCATTGTAGATAGCATTATCACCATTTTCTTTTCCGCTGATTGTTGAGGACAATATGATAGTAAAGTCAACGGTCTGTTGAAGCCAAACATAGACGCAAACATTGCGATTTTTAGTTTCCAATATTAGTTGTGGTATCTCACGCTTATTTTTTTTAAAGTTCCAACCATAATATTTCCCTTTTACAATAATATTTTGGCAGTTGGCATGGCCGTAAACGAGTTGTCATATGCTAAATTTCGGTTCACACCGTGTATTGGTTTTATCAATTCCAGAACACAATAATCGGCTACTGGTATTCCCTGCGGTGTACTGATACATGATATTATTTATCATGTATCCTGTCTTGGCATGTTTTTCAACCCATATTTATTAGGCTTTTACTGATAATCTGATGGCTTATATATATATATCTGTACTGACTGTCACGATGTGGTCACATAAGGTCGAAACGGTCAGTTTCAAGACGAAACGCCCTCGTTTCTTTGTTATCGAATCTCAAGCAGTTAGTCAAATACTCGGTTCTTGCTCTAGGCATAGTGGCTCTGAACAATATTACTCCAGAGTGTTTGTCAAATAGTTCTTCAGTATGCAGAAAATTCCAAGCAGATAATACATAAAATCCTAGTCAACATATTCTACTTAAGTGCTAGAATTTTAGATGCAGTAGTTGCGCGTGCAAATGATAGTCGAACGGTTTCAGGCGATTAATCATCATCTTCCATCTCCTCACCTTCAGGCTGTTTATATTTTGCTCGTTTCGTTCGTATTTCAGAACTAGTATATATTACTGTTTTGTTTTTGATTTCTTCAGTAAAGAAGAGCCCAAAGACCTTTGCAGCACCAGTCACATTCCGAGCCGGACCTTTACTTCCAGATAGATGAAATAAAATGTTACCACGAGGAATTATCGATCGTGAAGATAGTATTCCTGACCAATTGTGTCTATTGTTCTTCCCTTTACCATACATAACCAAAGACGTATCTATTACCTTTATTGGGACCCTACTACTTGATGCTGGTCCTTGTGCTAACTCGTAATCGGTGTCATCTTCGTCGACAGCAAGATCATTGTCATGGACTACAGGAGTGATTTTAGTTCAGCAAATTAGTTCATTTCACTGAAATATAATTAGGTATATATCTTCTGATATGACTGCCGTAAAAAGACAATGTTAATTTATTTGCTCATAAATAGAAATCGAAACGTAATTATGTCAGATGAAAACAATATATACTCGTATTGCACACCAGTTGCGCTCGCAACTTCGTTCGTGTGGACTTTTAAAAAATATTATTACGTAACTTGTAATATTAATATACGTAACACGAAAACTAAATGGTACTACTAAAAGCTAATTGAACTAAATTGTAACAACTATGTAAGCAAATTTGTTTTTGTCTACAATGTGAAATTACAATATCTTCTTTTTAATTGGCCTATTGCGGTGAGACATAACGTATTATGCTGGAGGCAACAGAATCCACCAGCAAGAAGTTCATCTAAATTCCTTTAGCTGTTCTTGCATGGTACATGAAAAAAAACTCATCAGAAAATAGACAAAAGTATAAAAAATTACATTTTTGTATTTTATTACTTTTTTTTGTTCTCCTAAATAATTTTTTTGGAAATATTTTTAATATACAGACAGATAAATTTTAGAGTATTATATATTTAGAGAATAAAATACGTAACAAATAAATTTACACAGCCTAATACAATTAGTTCAGTTAATTAATTCAAAAAAAGTTGAGGAAACTAAATAAGCTTATTTCGAATATATATAACATTGAAAATATTTTTAATTCCCAAGACAACCAACAACGACTTCTACCCGCATTCAAACTGTTTGCTTAAACTACTTCCCTTCCCGCACTACTCTATGCTTCACTTCAGGCCATACATGTTGTCAATATATATCCAGATGGAAAATTTTCATTGCGCGATTTCGAATTCATGTAGCATCATCTATTGATGGACACAGATAGACTACACATTTATGTAATTACTAGGTGTCGTGTAGCTAGACATTTCTTGGTCGTTGTTAAATTATTTCAATTTAAATGAATTTTTAAAAAATATTTCATTCGCACATCTTCTGATTGCGTGAATCGAGTTCGATAAAATAAAAACTAAATATTACCTAAAGTCAATTCCTACGTTTTCCAAAAACTCGATCTGATTTGAGTCAGCAGTTTTTATGTGATACGAAGCAGTTTTTATGTGATATTCTAAAAACGAAATTTTTGTGTCCAATTATTTTTGTTATGTTCCTTACATATTTTTTTCGTAATTATCTTCAATGTACGGGGATGTCAATTCTACAGTTTTGTTATATGTGCCTATAGAAGATATTTAAAATGCAACTACCTTGAAAGAATAGAAATGATCCTACAAAGCAAACAATATACATTAGCGTTCAGAAATATACCTGATAAATATAAGCGAAACAAAACACAGAAGGAAAATGAAAGGAAATGAATATATATAAATAAGGAAAATGAATATACATAAATAATAAATTTGAAAATTTTATTTTATTGCAAATGTAATAAATTTAATTTTATCGCGAATGATGTCCTTTACTAATTTCAGCGAAGTTTTTCTTAGTAAAAACACCGAAATGTTTGACAAATATTAACGATCACCTTTAGTAAATAAATCCACGCATGTTATTCATAGAAATATTCGCTGCCATTAGCATATAATTTTAAAAGACTAGTCAAAATAAATACCATCTCTTACTAAGATTAAATACAAAATCCGCATCAGTGCAAAAAGAAATTTAGTTTAGATGATAATACTTCGTTTAAAAAGTTAAATTTTTTTACGTAATGTTGTATTTAGAGGTGCTCAATTTATGATGTAATGTGAACGATTTGCTAATGATTTACAAAAAATCTAGGTAGAAACTTTTAGGCTAGTTTCAACACGTAGCAACAATAAAACATATCAAATAATTGAGGAAATGGAAAATTGCTATTATCATAACCACTTAATATTTAGTCAAGGGGTATAAAAGCGATCTTCCTGATAGATTTTATGCGATTATGTCATTTCGAAACGAAAAATTAATCTTTTCGTCGAAAACCCTGAATTGGATAAGAAGAATGAGTGAACATGCACTTTAGATTATATGTATGATCACAAATAAGCTGTTCATTTCTGATTGAAAATATTTATCTTATTGTTAGCCCAAAAAATCTATTTTTGTTGTACAAGCGTATTCTGTAATGTAGAAATATGTTTGAAAAAACCTTTTAAGCACGAGCAGAACTTGCACTACCGGGGTTCTGTAACTATTCATAAAATGAATTTTTTTTAGAACGTAAATGTATTGCCAATTATATTTTTCACACGTACCTATTTAAATAAAAATGCATAGTTCCATATTGAATGTTTATTCATCATTATTTTTAATGAAATCTAAAGTACATATACCATAAGTTATTTAATCTAAAAAATCATGGACCGTCCGTTTTTCCAATGACAATAATTTTAATTTTCAAAATCCCAAACATCAATTGCACGTCTAGCCCGTTTCGAAGTTCCCATACTTCGTTTTAAGTGAAACAACGAACGAAACAAACTTCCCGTACCTCGTTTTAAGTGTAACAATTTTATCGTAATTTATCAGTAATATGGACGTTATTTTATCATAAGTCGTATCTATTAAGCAACAACTTACTTATTAGTGATTATATCAAAATGTGCATAAATATATTTAGAATCGCTGTCATTATTTTCTTACAATCTTTGCGCAGGTTCCTAAAAACCTTGTTTTTCCCATAATGTTTGGTTCAGTGTTTTCGCTTTTTTTTCTATTATATACCTGAAGATGTATTTTGCTTACTTTTCATTATATTCCTGAACATATACTACCTAAAATTATAAAAGAAATATACTTCACCTTTTCCAATTTTGCGACGCTGTGTAATAATGAAACATACCTCAGTTAACGCCTTGTAAATTTCTAATTATGTTGAACTTTGTTTTTGTATACAGTGAGATTATCAATCGACTACTCTTCTTTGCGTCTTCTGAGCATGCTAAGAGGTCAAAAATCCGAGACATCTGATGAATTTATCGGTCTCCTACCTTAGATATTTCCGTTTACATATTCAAACTTTAAACGTTCCTAAACGCTCTCCTTTGGGAATTAATGTAATTAAATTACGTCTCTGTGGTATTTCCTGCCTCGAGTTAAAATTGGAAGCGGCGTGATTTACTCGAGTTTTGGGGTAGAAAATCCCTTTTACATATTTTAAAGGTTATATGGGTGTATCTAAAAATAACGGAGTTGATTATATACTTAACTTTATTTTGTTTTTAATAAAAGTGTTCTTTTTATGCAGTGGATTTATGAGGAGAGAGTGCACATAATTATAATTAATTAATATCTGCGCTTATAAATAAATATGTTATTGTGTACAACTAATAGGGGGGGGGGGCACAATGGGGTTACGAGACAGGACGGTGCCACCCACATAACACTGGAGATGCTATTTGTTTTTGTTTTCACCAATCAGCAGTTGTTTTCAATTGACGTTCAGCGCAGTAGTGACGGGCGATGGAAGTGCACGTGTTAATTTTTCCGAAAATCTTTTTTGACGTCATTTCATTTTTTAAAAAAACGTGTATAAAAAGGTATGTGTTCATATTGATCCTATTGTTCTTTTCTGTTTCTTTTTTCTACAGACATTACTTATTGATACGTTTTGATCAAAATTCTAACGAATTATCTAACGAAATTTTTATATATCTAACGAAATATTTTTTTCATCCCTGATTAAAAACAATATTGGGCGTGGGGACATAACAAGGATGTGGCTTCGTGGCATGATGGGGTATCCCACTGTACCCCGTCTCCATTGTCCCCAATATGTCCCTCTTTTATGTTGATATTAGGTAGGTTCACGTTGATCATTTGTTATTTCAATTATGAAATATGGCACGAACGTAAAAGAGAAAAACTACGAGAGGCAGTAGGTCTGTTAAAAGCATGAAACAAGCCATTGATGCAGTCCTAAGCAAAACAGCAGGTTACAAAGAAATAAATCAACTATATATATAGACCACATTAGAGCGTCACATGCTCATAATAAAGACGGATGGTTCATTTGCAAGTAATTATGAACTTGTGTTTTTCAAACTCGAAGAAGAAGAACTTGTGAAATACCTTATATACATGGATAAACGTCTTTTTGGATCGACTACCCTTCTTCTGTGAAGGATAGTATATCAACTAGCTGTAAAAAATGACAAGATACACAATTTAAACCAGAATAAAATGATAGCTGAAGTAGATTAGGTATAAGGGTTTATGTAGCGTCTTCCAGATTTATCCATTCGCAAACCAGAAATCACATCGGTGGTTCAAACGACGGTCTTTAACAAAGTTGCTGTGGATAAATTCTATACTTTCCTCGGTGACGTATATTGTAAATATAAATTGAGGCCAAATAGAATATATAATTGCGATAATACTGGCATATAAAATGTTTATAAAATAAAGAACAAAATTATTGCAGAAAAGCGAAGAAAACAGGTAGGATCTCTTTCGTCACCAGAACGAGGGCAAACTGTTACCGTCAAGATATATTTTAATGCAGCCGGGTTTTATATGATTCCCATGATAATGTTTCCTACACAGAGAATGAAATAAATAGTTCGACAGATTTTCAGATATAACTGAAGACTAACTCAGTTGTGTGATAGCAACTGAAAACTAACTAGGTTTTGTTACTTTTAGATTGTCATATAACACACACACACACAAAACATAGAACTAATTGAAAGTGCACGTAAGAATGTGTTATAATGATATTTTAGTTTTTAAACGTTGCATTTATGAACGGTTTTGTTTTAAGTGATAAAAAATATATTTTCGGCGATCATTGTTCAAATTTTACTTTTGAGTTTAAATTTAAATTATTTTTTTAAAAATATTATTTTTTTTAGACTTCAGAAAGCAGGAACAGAATAAAACTCCCTCTCTTTCTTTATAAACTTTAAGCTTAAAATGAAAACATATATTTTCTCTTAAGATAAATGTATTTATTCATTATGTGGTGCATATTGTATTTAAATGCATAACTTTTATAAATTAATTGGGTCTATAGGTATAAATTATTACGTCAGATTTATTAACGTATTACTAACTTAATTAATTTTTTTTAATTCCATATTCAAAATGTTTACATGTACAGTACGATTATGTTAGTTTCCAAATTTTTCACTTCTGCTGTGTGTCTTTAGAACACCCAATTTTTTCAATCAAATCTTTCTCAATCGCTATAGTATAACTTCTAACCTGTCACTCAAATCTGTTTTGCAAAGTGTTAATGTCACTAAAGATCACCAGTTTTGTACTGCTGATTAGAATAAACGATTTAAACAATGGCTCTTGTAGCCTTGTTCAGCTGTTGTTACTCTATTGGATGCAGGTCAATTAGTTCTTAAATTTCGCTCGTATTGAGTCTTGCGTGATATGGTTACCTTAATATTTAAAAAAAAATGCATTTGACTGGAAAAATGCATTAAAGGAAACCTAGTTTTAATGATCAGCTTGAAAAATCCTTGAAAAGTCCTTGAATAAATTTTCAAGTCTTTCTATAGCTACGGCTTAGAAAGTACTGGTAATCGGTAATTGGGGGTATCGGCCTCGGAGATATCGAGTACATTCTTATGACATTCCTTTCAAAATAATGAACCATTCTACCAACTCTGAGGGTGTGCAACTTAAATTTAGGGAAAAGTATTATTGATTTGCTTATAACTAGCCCTTCCCAATGTACTATATACGATACATCAAACAAAAAAATGTTTTAAGAATAATTAATTTATTCCCTCAGAAATTGCCATAAATTGCTATAGAAATATTTTAACACACGTTTCTGTGTTTAATTCTTCTTTCAGAAATAATTGAGGTACTTGGACAGATATATGAGTGAACTTTGAGTTTTTTGTTTCGAAGTGCGTAATCTTAAAAATTAAACCAGCTTAAATTTCAACGGATGTTTTAAGAATGCGTATAAAATTGTGACAGTTCGTAATATATATAATAAAACGAAAGCTATTTCAAAAATTTAATTTACATATTTAGTAATTAAATAAAAAAAACTGTTTAAGGAAAAACATATAAATTAATGAAATCTCCTCGGTGCACATTTTATCTCACTTTAATTTTTACTTTTGATCAAAATCTGATATTAACTAGTAAACGTTTTTTGTTCACAAAAAATTACTTTTTGCAAAAACAAAATTAGACCAGTTGAAACTTCTACTAGTCTAATTTTGTTGAAACTTCTATTAGTTCATTCATGTTTCCTTCTTGGGAATAATCACAAATTACGAAAAAAAAAACAACATATATATATATATATATATATATATACATATATACATACATACATATATATATATATATATATATATATATACATATATACATACATACATATATGTGTATATATATATATATATATATATATATATATATATATATAAATTTAATACGATTTGGTAATATTCCATTAATTCGTATTTCCTTCTCGGGAATAATTTTCGAATGAAAGTCTAACTAATGAAACTAAATAGTTTTTCATTAAAAAATAATAATTTGATCTCATGGAAAGGGCAAGAAAAATAAATAAAATCTTTGTTCAAACGGTGAACTCTCTCGGCTTGCATTAATTAAATTTGCTCTCGCCTTGATACAATTTTGTGGAACGAATTCATATACTTACTAAAGAAAGAACGCACACTTACTACATGGTTTTCCATAAAGAATAAATATTAAAAAATTAAATATTCGAAGGAAGACATACATTAAGGGTCAATGAACAATTTTATCATCATCATCAACCAGAAGAGTTATACTGGTCGACTGCTGAACATAGATCTCCCATACAGATTCCTATAAAAATCAACCGCGTGCAGCTTGCATCCAACGGACTTCTCCGCGACCCTTTTCCGCGACATTTACCATGTCACCTATTCACCTAACGAGGGGCCGTCCCACTCTCCGACTTCAGGCATGCGGTCATCATTCGAGCACATTTCGTCCTTAGCAGTGGTAATTTCTGTGTACTATATGAAATGCTTATTTCTACTACAGCCCGTCAATCTCACGAACTATAACAGTTAGTTGTCTTACGTATCTTTTTATGACTAATCAAATTTCATAGATAAATCTGGAGCTTGAATTTTTAATAGCGTTAATTCTTCTTATGAGATCAGTGGTAAGGGCCGCATCTCACTTCCGAATGTCATCACTAGCAACACGCGCTGGTTGAGAACTTTTGTATTTTGATACTTGACGAGAAGACAAGGCGATTCCTAACTACTGCCCAGCCTATCCGAGTTCTCCGACTGACGTCTTTCCTGAAGTTGTATTTAGCTAATTGAATTGGTTTTTCTAGGTATATACTCTCGACTAGATAACCTCCGGAGCAATCTTGGTTTGTACCAGTATAGATTTGACGTGGATATTAAACACGATTTTTGTCTTATTCACTTTCATTGTTGTGTATATTTGTTGAGAAACTTTGCTTGGGTCTACAAATGTTGAGCCAAAATTTTCCAACGTTTTTCCCTAACCATTACGACGTTGCGAAATATATATGCCTTTAATATTGAAGTCAAATACAATTCAAGGTCGTTTAAATTCAAGATTTTGAAGACATTTAAAGTAAAAATTATTCCAGAAACTTTCAATTAAAAGAAAAATTGCAACGCAATGCCGACCTCACCTGATAACCCAAAACACTCGTTGCGCATGCCACAATATACACAAAAAAGGATTACTTCGAAGTTTATATCTCATGAATTTTTTTCGATGCAATTAAACAATTGACATGATCTTTCTCAGTCTTTTCAAACTAATATTTAAAAAGTTATAGGGAGGAAGGAAGCATTATATACAGCTTTACTTTAAGAGGATTTTATCTTCCAGCGCTCTGGTGAAGAGTTCAGGAAAGATACACCTCCTCATCTTTAGGTTTTATACACTCATATTATATATATATATATATATATATATATATATATATATATACACATACATATGAGCGTACGTGAGATATAACGATTTCGAAAATTGTAAAACTCGTATTTATCGTGATATGCACTGTTTCCACACCTCCATTGAGTTTTTCCATATGATGTCCTCTGTAATTCTAGTCAAATTTATATTTTAACGAAAAAACAGGTCTTTTTTAAATGAAAAATGTTTTATTTAATAATAATAAAATAACAACAGATTTTTATTGACTTTTAAATATAGTGTTATTATTAATTATTCTTAAATCCCATGTCCTCTAGTTGCTGGATTCCGCAGTTAATTTTTGCGATTTTAAAAAGTTGTCCTTAACGGTATTTTTGGAGCAGACGGGATCAAAGTTTGAATTGGCTTAAAATTGTTGTAACTAAATATAGCCAGTCGCAACGCATCCCGACATAAATATTGATAAACAGCACTTTATGTCAAAGGGAGAAAAGATAACTTTACAACTTTATTGTTCTGTGTTTTCTTCACAAAATTGAAATAATTTAACTGTTTATAGAATTCATTTTTTCCGGGGTTCCGTATATAGCAAGAATGAAACGAATCCCATTCCTGAATATGATGTCTGATATTTGATGTGTGATATCTGCCATGTATTTTGATTTAATGTGTGATATCCTGAATATAATACTGTTCCATTTTATTTTGAGGAACAATTCTTAAAGAAGAATATTAGAATTCCAATCAGTCCACAACAAGCTAAAATATTTCAGTACGACTTTGAATACTAAACGTCAAAGCTGCTTAGGAATTGCAAGTAGAGACGATGACAAGAAGCAAATTCAAAAATTAAGAGGAAGGAAGAGAGTGAGAGGAGAGGGGTGGGGGTGTGTTGGAGAGAGGGGGGCTTGAGAGAGAGAATTAAGGAGTTATTGCAAAATATTACCCTTTCCAACGTCAATTTTTGCAATGGCATTCTTAAATTAATTGCAGAGCAAAGCGGGGAGCCATGTTACGAAGAAAATGTTAAGTTTTACCCTCATAACCCCCGCCCCCAAATAATATTTTAGTGAAAATTTTACTAACGAAAATGGCGATTGCTTCGCTCAGAAGGCAGGTAAAATCCACGCTGGGATATCGGTGATGAATTACTTAGTACGTCTTTACGTGTTAAATTTTTGTCATAATAAATGGTCCATGTCTCGACCATGCTTGAAGGTTGAGCAAAAAATATAACTTGAAATGCCAAGCTGATATTACACGCCTATATTACACGCTATCAAGATAGAAATTTTGTTTGGGTAACTACGACTTATATGCCTAGCTACGGAAAATGTTTGAGTATTCAACGTTTTTGCACACGTATAGGCTGACTTCGCACAGCGAATTGACACGTTTCTAATCTATTTAGGGAAAAGATTATGTATCCTGGACGGAAAATGATAAACTACCTATAATTTCAGCATACGGGTTAACTACATCATGGAAGTGACTCAGCACACAGGACACCGGTCTAACCAATTTTGTAATATTACTATGTTTCTATTCTACAAATTATTTAACAGATTTACTTAAATATTCAATTTAAACAGAACCTATGGAAGATTTTAATTCTATTTTAGAGGAGTACGAATTTGTACTCTTTTTATTGCTTTCATAAAAATTTTTAATTTAATTGTGCTTTTCACAATTAATTAAAAGATGTAATTTTTTAAAGTTCAAAGACATCGGAACAATTTCAAACATTTAATGATGAATTAATTAGAACTAGGCAAATTATATTTAAGAATAGTTACTCTAAAGAATTAATTTATATTTAATTATTGATAAAATTTAATCTAGAGCCGCAACGCATCCAGAATAGAAACATGTTTTTAACCGACTTCAGAAAAAAATATGTTGTCAATTCGACTCCTTTTGCATGTAATATTATTGGAGATTCACAATTTCATAATTGTATGTATGTATGATTGTTCACGTATTTTTCAGAAACTAATAATCCGATTGCAAACATTTCTTTTCTTAGTTTTGGTATCTTTCTAGCAAGCAATAGTAAAACTTTCATCAAAATCGATTCAGTAATTTATAAAATATACATTTTTAATTATGTTACCAGCCATTACTTATGCGCGTTATCAATTACCACAAAATAAAAAAAATTGTCTTGATTGACACAAACCTCAAAAAAAAATTGTTAACCTACCTACTTAGGTTAGTACCTATTTTCATTTTGGATTTCGTATTGGTTTTGTGCATATTATAATACTCATTATTTTTTCTTCTTTAGTTAAACGTATTTTTATTTATTTCGTTATTTTAAGTTGCGTAGTCACCTTCATACATTTTGAAATTGGTTTCAATTTTTTTAATAGGATTTTAAACTTGTAAACACCAGACATAGAAATGATTTTTTGACAAAATGTGTTTACTCATACTATTAGCAAAAAAATAGTCAAAATTGTACATTTTCAAGAAACACTACGTAAATACTTTATCTCAATCCAAACTCGCTGTCCATTTATGGGGATGCAAAACGGAGGGTAATTACTTTTTTATTCGATTGTAAAGTTGAAATTGTATGTAGCCTGTATGCTGAATGACGATACAATATAAATTAAATTTTTGGGTTCAATAGCTTTTAGGTAATTGTATAAGAAACAAAGAATGATTGTATTTTTATCGCATAAGTGTTTATAAGAATAATTAACCATTATGTTAGTCGTCAGTTATCACGATGGACAGAATATATCAATAAATCATTTGACCCTGAATATTTCTGAAAATAAAAAAACAACTTAATTGGCGAAAAAATAATTTTTAGTAAACACCATACCGCCCGTTCGGTTAATATAATTAAAAAACAATGTTCTTGTTATAATTACTAAACCTTGGCATCTATATTTTCCAAAGTTAGAATGCTAAGAATTGCTAAGTAATGGGGATCCAAAAACTCATATTAGGTTTATGAAACAACTACTATTGTTTAGGGTTCTGTTCTTCACAATAAAAAAAACGGAATTCTCATAGGATTACTTTGTCCGTTCGTCGTCCGTTGATCGACGGTCAAATCACTTTTTCTCAAAAGCGGCTCAAGATATCAAACTGAAAATAATTTCCTATGGCTTTATATTGCTGTAACAATTTTAAGTTTCTCATTCACGCAAGAAAGTATGGGCCTTTAAAGGGTATTTTTTCTTTATTTTTGTGATAGTTTTCTTCCCTGATCATAAAAAGGTATAGGGTACTTCCCGTCGATCTACGATTTTTAAAAGTCACCAAAATGGAAGGTCTTATAGCATAAATAAAGATAAAAATCCAAAAGTTAATGATTTCTAATTCAATTCAGAAATGTACATTTTTTAACATACGCCTATGAAAAATATAGTAGCAATGTATTTAAATTCGGAAAAATAAAAATTTTGTGAACATTTTAGTAGAAATGTACAATTAAATATTTATAAATACTTGAATGTGTGTGGAACGCTCATAGTGTGAATTCTATTCGTGATTGAGAGGTTTTTTTATTACACGTTTTCTAATTTTTCTCCCAAAACTTTATAAATAACTCTTATTCAGGTAAAGGCAATAGTATATACTCAGTATGTAAATCTACATAAAACTGGGTGCTGGAAGGGTACTTGATAGATATATAGGTTCATTTTGTTATCTCAATTGGGTTAATTTTTATATTACCAAAAAAAATTTCTTAATTTTTAAATAATATTACCATCCTTTGTGAATGTGTGGAATAGTATTAGTAGATCGGTCGGGAAGCTGACGCGTAAAGCTAGACAAACATGTAAACTATTAAACTCACGTCCTTCAATGCTAAAAAAATTGAAGTAAATTTTTTAACAAATTTGTAGAATATAATTAGAAACATTAAAAAAGAGATTGGATAGATGTTCTGTTCGCCGAGTCACAATAATGGCGGAGGTATTCGACATATGTACTCAAATTTTAAATACTTAAGCATTTTCTGTAATTACGTGTATAGGTCGTAACTACATAAAATAAATTTGCATCCTGATAGCATATAACCTTGGTCCACGAAGCCATCTTGGCAACTCAAGTCGTAGTTTCGACGCAATATCCAGGCACGGTTGATGAGATCCGAACCATTAACTACAACAAGGTTTAACTCACACGTAAATACTTGCTTAATGCAAAGCCGCTATCCTAACGTATGTTTTATCGGGGTGCCGGAACAAGCGATCCCCATTTTCCTTAATATATTTTCATCAAAACATTACTTGAGTATGATGGTTATGAAAGTAAAACATAAGGTTTCTTTCTAATAGGTCTCTTTGTTTTACTTTGTAATTAGGAAAAAAAATTCAAAGTTATTGTAAAATAGAGAGTTGACAAGGTTAATGTCGCAATTCATCTCCCTCGCTACTTAATTTTCTACCTTTCTTTATCTTAATTTGTTTAATTTTATTTTTGTTATCATATGTACTAATTTGACTTTACTAAGCTTTTTTTGAGTTTAATTTTTGTAAACGTACTGAAACATTTTGATACGTTGGTATTGCTTGACTTTCAAATATTCTCCCTTTAGAAATGTTTTTGTCCATAATTTTTAAGATACTTCAGAACTGTTAAAATTAATAAGCAATCTATACTAGACCTAATTTAGTAATTAAAATATTGTGCATAATTAAATGAAATTACGTGATGTAGTATTATTTCTACTTTTTACTACCTGAAGATATTGTAATACAACGAAACCTAGGACGTGGTAAAGAACTTAAAGAAAGTGGAAATAATACATTACGTAGCTTCATTTAATTGTGAATAATGAATTTCTACAAAATAAACGCCAAATATATTCAATAATAAAATATTATAGATAGGATAATATATACTAATCAATAAGAAAGATCGCAATATTGCTACGTCAAAATTAAACGCAAAAAAAGCTTACCAAAGCTTAACAACTTAACCTAAGTAGGTTCATTACCAATTTTTCTAAGGTTGGTACCATATCAGGCATGTCAAATATACATAACACAAAACAAAATAAAAAAATTGTCTTGGCTAGCATCAACCTCCAAAAAATTTCTTTTGATTTGGATTTTGGATATATGTTGTGCATATTGTACTACTTACCATTACTTCTTTTTTAGTTAATCGTATTTTTATTTATTATCTACTCCATTATTTTAAGTGATGTAGCACGTACCTAAATTGTGAAGTCAGTTTAATTTCTTAAATACAGTTTTTATTAAATATTGATTTTTTTATTATTCAAATTAACAGACCAACTCACTTACATACGTAAAATGACTTCACAGCAGATTTTGGTGTTCTTTCTTTTTAACACGATTTTTTTAGGGTGATTTGTAACTATGTAATGGAATTTAGGAAAGTAAATTTCATGCACTTGTAACTGTTGTATCAACATAAAACTTGGGAGTTGCGCATAGTTCTGATGACAAAACAATAAAATGGTACCATCGGACTGATTTAGCACTAGATGCGCGGTATCCCAAATTTGACCCATCTCAATGTCCTCCCTACCCTAGTAGATGTTTATTATTGTTTGTATGAGGCTTTAACCAAGTAACCGTAATATATATTTTATTTTATCCAGTTTGCCTCAAAGTGTAATTGGGTCAATTTGGCCCAGTCAAGGATGTCAGATATTAAATCCATCTTTCTTATAAATAAATTGCTGGACTAGCCAGAATATCGTTGAACTCGTCTACTTAGATACTCACGCGGTATTTTGAACATGCGTGGCTTTGCAGAGTGGGGTAGGTAAAGAAATAACTTCAGCAACTTTTGACAAGGATGTTGCGCCTAGACTATGCAAAGGTCGTGGAAGAATCGGAAGTCGTGGGGGGCTGCGCAGTCAAGGACGAGGTCTTAGTTAGCCATTGTTTCGTTTACATATAACTCTGTGAAAGGAATTTCTGTTGTGACTGTACTTACGACACTTTATGGAACAACTTGGAAAGTTGAAACAACTAACTATGTACCACCAGGTAGGCGAGGTCAACAAAATATATTCAATGATCATACTGGATCAACTCTATATGAAAAACGTTATGTGAATGAAAGATTAAAGAGTGCTTGACGACTTACGATTTACGAACAAATTTTTAAACAAATTTTGTCTTCCACCATAGCTGAAGCGATATAAGAATTGTAGAGCTCGAGGCTTTTCTAGCTATATTTTATCTACGTGAGGCTATTGGCGCTAAAACTTTTGATCTAGATGCATTATGGTCAGTCAAATAGGGTAACGATTTTGTAAAAGCCACGACATCTCGAGATATATTTCGAGAGATTATAAAATTCTTAAGAATTGACATGAGATCTGAGAGAACACAAAGACTGAAAACTGACAAATTTGTAATTTTTTCACGTCACTGTCACTTACTGAAACTCTAAATTCAAATGTTACAAGTATTGTTAGTATCGTATATAACAATCGTCGGGAAATACCTGTTTGCATGAAAACAACAAAAAAGAATTGTACACCGTACTGAAAAAAGACTATAGCACATTGACACTATATCAAGGGAACCACAAAAAGAAATGTTTTTCCTCTTAGCGCTATGCACCCGGATATTTTAATTGAGAGAGGTTTAAAAAAGAAATTGGATGTAGTATCATTCTAAACAGTTCAAATTATGGGGTAGACATTGTAGATCAAATGGCTCTTAAAAATTCTTATTACATATATGTATATATATATATATATATATATATATATATATATATATTTATATATATATATATATATATATATATTTATATATATATATATATATATATATATATATATATATATATATATATATATATATATATTAGCTGAGGTATACGCAAATAGCAGGAAAAGGGCAAAATAGTCATGTTAATGACAAAACGAAATACTTGGGCCTCAAGACAAACGTACTGGTTGTCAAGTAAACAAAGTCTTCCTGTTTCGATAAAAAATCGTTTATAAAATACCTAAAATATTGATTTTGTGCTCAATAACATCTTAGCGTAACTTAGCTCTTTCCATTAACCTAAGCGCATCGACCCCGAAGTTGATAACACGACCTATTGGTGAAAGCAACATATACTCGTAGGGCGTTGTCACGTTGTCTTCGATTTTAGTATACCACTATATTCTGCATTGCCTTTCGACGGGGTTCACATATGATCCCTGAAAATTTTGACTGTCGCTGAACGCTGTATGCACGATGGGTCATCAATCGCCTTACGTCGTTTTTTTTCATTTCTTTTTCGACGCGGTTGCAGGTCTCGTATTTGCTCGGCCTCTTTCTTGGATTCCTTCTAATGCGAGCTTTCCTTTGATTTTCGTTTTCTACAATTGCGAGTAGATTCACGATTCATATAAGATGACATCTTTAAATGTTTTATAATTTTCTATTTTACAAAGATTTTACTTATGTTTCAGCAAATATTTATATTAATTTACTCTACCTTCTAATAATGTTTCTCAACCTATTTATAACGGCACTCAAATTTACATGAAAGTTTCAAGCTACACTACTTTACAACTTTACACGACCCCAATTTGCAAACATCACGCGCATGCACCTACCCTAGTCCGATGACCTCACAAGTAAAACAGATACTACACATACTTGAAATTAAGACTAATATGCTTTATCTATTGTAGTTTAAACATTGTTGATTAATTATTAGTCTCATAGTTATTAGCGATTGAAATCTGTACATACTATGTGACACAAGAAATTTCGATCGGCTATCACACACTTAAAAATCTAATAGACGTATTCAAGTCAATGTAATATAATTGCATTTGACAATTTAATAACAATAAAGTCACTCCTTTCATATCATTCTCCATAAAATTATTGAAGATTCTTGACATCATCCGAATCACTTAGTAATCGAGTAAGTTTAATTTGAGTCACGATAGCGTCCATAATATTTGACTTCTCAATTTAATCGAAGATAACAAATATAAAAAAGGCAATTGTGTAATAATGAACATCGTACACTAGACATGATATATTTCTATTTATTTAACATTATCCAAATCCTTTACAGAGTGTAATTAATTCTGGCTATTTAGACTTATCAAAAACTCGTTTATGTATTAAGTAAAGTAGAGGGCCTAAGACCAAGATGATAACAATTCAAACGATAGTCAGATTTGGTGGCAGAAGAGCCTCCAGGTAGAATATTAAATCTGGTGGATGGAAATATTTTACAGATTTCATTATCAAAGTCACAAAGAATTTCATACAATACTGTTACTAAAACAATGTTCAATTACAAATCCGTTTATGAAACAGAAAAATATTCAATTACAAAACTCATTGATGAGCTAACCAATCAAGCACATAATACTTTAAATGAATGTGTAGTCAGATCTATTTCTGATATCATAGACAATTATTTTATCCGGATTTTTATTTAATCTGGATATTTTGTGCTGTTATTAAAATAAACAAATTGGTATTTTTAATGTTAATTTTAGAAGTTGAAATATTTGCACATACGCTACCCTTATTATCATATCATTTCGTATATTCTTAACTCTTTTAGGTGGACAGCGACATTGATCACGAGCTATTTAGTTTGTATTCCAATATCAGCGCCTTCCATGCATGACGTACGCTTTATGATCAAACCTTGGGCGATAAATATTTCTGATTACCATACCTTGAAAGACTTGGTTGATAGAGTTAAATAGTGTATTATGACAGTGAAATAAGATATCAGGCTCACTAATATATGTATTTTTAAAAGTAATAAACTAATAAATCAAAATACGCATGTATACGATTTGTTGCGGTTCTTTCTCCATACTGTCTGTCGCACTGGATATAGCTGATGACGAAGCCATGGTAAAGCGTGATATATTCATTGCAATGTCGTTATATACTACCAAAACTTTATATTACGAAGGTTCTGTAAACGCTTATGCGTATATAAGCATCTGAAAGCAGACATTATAACATTTAGATTCATCGCTTTCCAACATAGTAGCATTTACGATAACACCTTTAGAACTATTTAACAAATAATTCTAAAAATAATAGTTGGAAATCTTAAGAAGAAACGCTATGGAATCATTCTTATTCCTTCAGTTGAGTTGATTTTTAAGATTCCGTTCATCAAAGTGAAAAAAAAACGAACCCTTATGCGGTCACTCTCTTATCCGCCCATCCTTCCGTTTTTCTCTCGAAGCCTTTTTCTCAGTAATGGTTTGAGATATCAGCTGTATAATTTCAAGTTTTTTAGTTCAAGCAACAAAGGAATATTACATTATAATGCGTATTTTTTCGTTATTTATACTATCATCAAAACTTGTAGAGTACTTCCGGTTGACTTAAAGTCTTGAAAGTTGGCATAATGGGTGGTCTTATATCAGGAAAAATATATAAGGAAGTGAAAAGTAGAAAAATTAGTTGTATCTAATTCTTTGGAAAATTGTGTAATTTTTTTAAACATGCGCTTGTGAAAAATATAATATGCAAAATATTAATGTTCTGAGAAAATAAAGTTTAGTAAATGATTGAATCGAAATATTATGTTCAATTACTTATTTACAAAAACCTAAATGTGTACAAAACCCTCGCAGTTTACATATGTTTTATTACTGTGTCGAATTTCTAGTTTCTCAAATTATTTCAGAATATAAAATTTCTCAACCCTTTTCGGAAATATCTTACACATAATTCTAAAGTTAATAGTTTTGAAACTATGACTTTCCCATTGAACTGAAATAAAGAATGGAATATTTAATTTGCCTTCTCTAAAATTGTTATATAAATATGTTCGAGTATTGACTTTTGAAATGTATATAGATCAATATGTTTTACAACAATGCTAAAATTAATATTTCTTTATCAAATTTTTCTGGAAAAAAAACGGTTGTGTTATTTCCCTTCACTTCTATGTCCTTAAATCTGTTCTGTTCTTTATCCAAAATACATAGTACTTTACGATTTAAAGGCAACTCGTAGACGTTCATTATACTAAACATAACATACTTTATATCTGATCTATTAAATAACAAAAATATAAATTTCGTGACGTGCTCATATTAGGTCTTTTCTAGCACTGCAATAAATTACCATGAATAAAGAATCAATAATTTCATTCCCAGCATTGTTTAATAGCTCGTGTCGATCGTCCTACGCAATGTTTTTGCCATATTTTATGTATATTATACAGCCACTGCCAGACGAAGTATAAATATTCATATTATTGTTAACCGAAATTTGATTCCGTTTGGTTTGAAAAAGTGATAATTGAAACTGTCACGGATGGTAATAAGACAAAAATTATAATTAGTAGTTATAGACAAGTATATTTTAGTTAAAACTTTTTTGGCAAAGTTAGTAACCGATATCTTTATTTGTTTCCGAGAACATTCAAATTAACGTTAATAACATGAGACATTTTAAGATATAAAATTATTCTTGTAATAGATGAAAGGTGAAGATCGCCATGTGTTTTACAAATAAAGAAATTTTATGTGTTATCTTTTTGAAATGAAAGAAGATATGCGAAAACAGCCTGGTGATAAAAATCAGTCAAGGTCGAGTCTATTGAGCCAAATTACTCTATTTATTGATCTATTTACGTACGGGAAAAATAAAAAAACAGGTACTAAAATATCTTACAAATACTACATTAAAATATTAACATAAATGTAATAATTTGAACACGGAAGTAAAAAATATCAATCTAAAGTTATGATTATGCAATTGTCACCACTGTGCACACAATCCACTGTGCGTGCATCACACGAAGTCTGTTCTTTACGCTTGCTCGAAACTGAATGTATGAACTTGCAAAAAATTTTGAGAGACTTTGAATGATAAAAAATGTTGAGAGACTATTGTAAATGTCAAAGATCTGACAAAGCGGCGCTCTAACTTTGACATTTGTTGCAACCGTTATGAAGGTGGAACAAGGAAAAATTGCGAGTGATAAATTTAGATACGCGAATTTATATCTAAGATAGACCGTTGTAGTTACTATGGCAGATGTCACAAAGAGATCATTTTTAGAGCTAAGTTTAGCTCTAAAAATGATCATAAAAGATTTCATACTTTTATTTATCGAGCAATTTATTGCAACGTAGTATGGAGACCGCAGTATGACAACATTAAGCTCTGGTAATTTTTTTCTAAGCCCTCAATATTGTCAAAATAAGTATAGAAGATTCCGAATAAAAACGAAATACTTAAGTTGCAATCGTTCAAACCACTGTACAAAATGAGATGTTTTTAATGTTTTTCAAAACCTTCGATATTCTTGACACAAACTCAAGTATTCCATAGGTCTTGCTTAAAATGCGCTAAATGCAAATATGTATTTATTATGTCACCACTAGCATGGGTTTTCTAGTGTAATAAATAGTTAATAATATCTAGTATACTTAAATAGGTTCGACATATGTAGCACCGTGAAAATCTCAAAACTGTGACATCATCATAATTTTATTTATAACCTTTGCGTTGGCTTCAAATAACACAGTTTTTCGTAATTTCAGGTTCATCAGTATGAGAAATAAGGAATGGAAATTTCTTATATATTTTTCAGTATGTCACAAAGGTACACCACCTGAAATTAAAGAAAATATGCGACTTAATGTATTTTTTAATTTGTCAAATTTACAGTTTCTGCATGAGGCGGTTTTTGAGAGAGACAGACGTATACGTTAGTGATCGTATTGCAGGTACATTAATATTTTCGAGGTATGAAATCCTAAGAACAAGCAAATTTTATGTATAAACAATGTATGATTGATGATAACTGAATTATCCATTTAACGCACTAATATCGGGAAGAATGTTTACGCTAATTACCACAACTGAGAGCATAACTAAAATTGAAATAAGCTAGGGTCAATTTATTGCAAGTGTACTACGCTTTACTCGTTGGGCGACTAGCAGTAGAGAGTGAAACTATCTCTTCCCATTATTATTGTCTTTAATTTTTCGTTACAGTCTCATTTTTCAACGTATGAATTTACACTGCTGGGAATAAAATAGTCTCATATCAAATTTATTAAATCGTATTTTCAAAGAAACTTATGAATATCGTGGTCTTTGCTCTTAAATTTCATAGAGTAACACCAAAAAAATTTGTATAAAACTACAGACGTGTATTATGAAGTCAACATCAGAATAATGAAGGTAGTGAAATATGTAAAAAATGTTAAATAAAGAATAATTTTTTGTTACAAAACATTTTTAGGCAAGTTTGATTCGTATTGTTTTTATTTTATATTCGGTAAATAGTTATAAATTCAAACAACTTTTACATTTCTCCATACGTTGAGAAATATTTTGTAGTTCGCAATTTTTGACGAAACAAAGTTATTTTCTCTTTGTTACATCACCCACTATTACAGTAAAAACCTTATCTAAATTGGATATTATCACCATTGTAAACTACATTTATGGTTATTTAACACACATTATCAATGTGAACCAATGGAAAACATAAAAAAATAAAATGGAAACAGAAGCAATAAAATTATTTTTAAATCTACTATGTTAATTTTACATACTCAGTTCTCATTTACAATACGAGTTTAATCATGCGTAAAGTGGTATTTTCAGTAGAGTTGGATCGAATGTATCAAATTCTAGCATATTTGGAAGTAAGTTAAACAGGTGCAGCTTAATTATTCACTAACTATACGTAGAAAGCAATTTGCGGTTCCAAGGAAATTAGTGGTTGCCTTAATAACATTATGCAAAATTCTGGGATTGCCGGTTGCATTAGCGCAGAATCGATATCAGTTTCAGCAGTATTGCCACAATTCATTGGCAATTTGATATCGAAATACCTACTTTCTTGTTTTTTTTACTGAAAAAGCAAGATTAAGTGAACAATTAAGGATTACCTAAAAATACCGGGACGTAGGTAGCTGTAATTAAAATAAAATGTTTTATCTATTCTGTATTTAAACTAAAAACAGCGCATTAGGTAATAAAGAAACATGATTAATAATCAAAACAAAGTATTTTCGAGAGAGACACTATATTTTTAAGCCTATGAAAGATATATTAAACAATATGCTATGATAGGCCGGGTAAATAGTTTAATAGAAATACTACGTACGCCCAATTATGTATATGTGACTATTATGTTCTGATATTTATACGAGGCTAGGAAAATGGATCAAGATCATCGAGTAGACGTAGCCTATTTTGATTTTAAAAGGCATTTGACCAAGTTGACAATGATATTCTGCTAGTGAAATTATTGTTGCTAGAAATGCCTTCTACTCTAGTAAAATTCTTCTACAATTACTTTCCGGCTCGTTAACAAGAAGATTGTTTTAGAAATTGCAAGTCTCGATCTTATATTACTTAATTTCGGGTCAATCAAGGTTGTCATTTTGATCCACTTCTGTTTGTAATTATAATAAACGACTAGTCCTCAGTCGCCAGCGTGGCACGTCGCCTTCTGTTTGTCGATGAATTAAATTCTTCTTAAATGTTAATAACCAATCTGATAGTAAGCTGCTCTAACGCGATATTGACTCAGTATTGTAATGGAGTTTGAGCAACAAGCTACATTATAATGTAAGAAAATTTGCAATGATGACATACTTTTGCCTACGTGTCCCTTGTACGTAGTTATGAGTTGAAAGGAACTACATTGGAAAGAGTTTCATTTGTTCGAGATCTTGGTGTGGTTATGAATAATAATTTCCCATTTCACAGTCATATCGTTGAAACCTGTCAGAAAACCTTCAAGGTAATAGAATTTATCATACGGCATTCCAATGCTTTTTATGATATCGTGTACTATATATCGTTATTTTATCTAACTTTTGTGAGCCTACTATTATTGAAAACAATGCATTTAATTATTCCCCTCAGATTAATATATATATATATATACATATATATTATACATTATGTATATGAAATTTAATATATTTACAGCAGGTATTTTAGTGAGTCCAGTTCACTACAAATTTATTCAGACTCCTATTACTGTGTCAATTGGCTGTAAAAAACCCGATCACGCAGTCAAATCTGATTTCCTTCAACATCGACGAGAATTGTCATGCATTTTTTACACTTGGTCATGAATTTTTTTAATTATTAAATGATTAGTTGATAACATCTCGATCTTGAATTAAGTAGCGCTTTACGCTCCTGGCTGCTACGCGAGACGACAATGACATCATTTATTTAATCTGCCTAGGGCGCGCACAAATATCCTACACTGTTTACCTATCTTTCCTACATTTATATTATACAAGGCAGTATTGCAAAATGCACCCAGTTTAAATATTTTGTTTCTCCTCTGACAACTTCAGAAATGGTGTTTCTCGGTAGTTCTTGGTGGCATTCCTTTGTATGTTACGACTGATCACTGCATAATATTTAAACAAATTCCTTTGCATTATCGTTACTATTACTACTGTTATATCTCTTATTTCTTTTGGTTTTATGACTATTAGTTCTTATGTTCTTCCACGTTCCCAAAATCCTTAAGTTGGTCATGGGGCTTTCAAGAAATATGTATAAACAAATTTGTCGGCGGAACCCTCGTAGTGCGAGTTCTACCTGTGTTAACTGGTTTATTTAGGCATCCGTTTATTCCGGTATTCTCATAATTTAGTCATGTCCATTTGTGTACGATTTGTCTATCTGTCGCAGCCTAATATTTTCTAAAGTTTTAGTTTTATATATTCATTAGATTTTCTAAGTCAATGCTGTATACAGAGACCTCAATTAAAATTGGGTTGGTAACCTATAAACCCGCCACTTTATTAACCGATTTCCGGAATGTTACAGAAGCTTCTAGAATATTTCTTGAAAGATATAGAAAGAGTGTAGCATTTGAACTCCTGTTCAATTTGCAATTGAGTAATCCGCGAATAAAGAATACTTTAAAATTGGAAGTATTTTGAAGTGAATTTCATGAATATAATTTAGGGTGATAAACCAGTGAAGCATCACTCAATATATATACAACGATGGATGAAGGTATGCCCTCTTACGAAACAGCCAAGCGTTGATTTCAAAGATTTATGGAAAGGAATTTTGACTTGTCCTATAAACCTCATCAAAAGGCACTCCCCACAAATTATATAGAAACGTTTAAAAGCCTTATTAAAACAGATCCCAGTTTAGTTTGTATTATTTGGCAGAGCTATTTTCATGCTCGTATACTGCAATGAAAAAACAACTTCAACAATTTCATGCTTTGAGAAAAAAGCGAAAATATCTTGTTTGGCTACCACATGAGCTAACACCCTTTCAACTTCAGAGGAGAGCTATTGTGTGCGTGGATCTACTGAGTTCTCATTGTAATAACGAGAGGCTAAAATATTTGGTTACAGGAGAAGAAAAGTGGATGGCTTATGTTAATTTTAGCGTAAACGCCAGTGGCTAGGAGCTAGAGAAGAAGGAGTACCTGGAGCAAAATACAATATTGGACATAAGATATTTTTAATTTCATGGTGGGGTATAAATGAAGTTATTCATTGAGTTATTGATTGGGAACTCTTTCAAACTAATTGTACTATTACGGCTAAGATTTATTGTGGACAATTGAGCAAAGCCACCGCTAAACTTTCTCCAAATCAAAGAAAAGTTTATTTTTTACTTGACATTGCCCGATCCCATGTAGTAACGCGTGAAAAACGATTTTCACTTGAATGGGATATGCTACTTCACCCACCGTACTCTCCAGATGTTTTGGCATTTAATTACCATCTATTTTGCTCTCTGTCTAATAATTTACGTGATAGAAAATTTAAAGACCAAAACCATATCAAAATCAAAGTTGATCGGTTTTTCAGTCAAAGGCCCAAAATATCTACAAGGACAGATCTTTAGCTCTGCCTACACTACGACAAGTATAACATACTGGCGGTGTTTGTGTAATTAATGATTGATATTCCTGACTATATATAAAAAAGTTTGTGTACAGAGATGGCGGGTTTCTAAGTTGACAACCTAATATGTTGAAAAACTTTAAAAGTTATTTTAGAATAATCCATATATATGAGCGGCGCAAAAAAAGTTTTTGCACGTATTTTAATGAGTGGTATATCTATTTATGAGTGGTGGTAATTTAAAAGGAAAGTGAGTTTCATTGAAATTTTATCAATTTTAAGCTCTACTTCTGAAATGAGCTTAGAAATGACGTGTATTTTATTGATCTTTTATTCATATCAATACCTTATTTTAATAATGTTAATACCTTTATCCTTTAATTTTTAAAGTCTAATTATAATTTTCAAAGAAATATTTTGAAATTTTTCAAAACCTCACAATTAAACGAAACTACGTTATGTACTATTACTTCTAATTTATTTAATTTCTTTACCACGACCTAGGTTTCGTTGTATGAAAACATCTTCAGGTGGGTTCCACCAGCAGGATGAAAGAGACATTTTAAAGTAGAATGTATTACGTTTATGCAGATGTTTATGTTGTCTCGTTTGACGATTGCTTCCCAAACTCAGTGGCGGCGCTAGAACAAATGTGTACGTCGGCGACATCAAGTTCGCGAGGCCTCTTTACTTCGCAGTGAAAAAAACAGTTAAATTAAGTGAGCCAAATTATAAAATAATTTATGAGTATAACGAGTTTTATTGTTAATAAAATGATGACAAAAAATAATTACACACATAGAAATTAAAATAGTCGAACTTTTCGGCTTTTAGTCTCACGGAATTCTTTCAGGATTGTGTCGTAGTTAAGTCTAGCCGCTATTTCAGCTTCGATTGACAGAACTAATAACGCGGATAGTCTGTCTTGGCTCATCGTGCTTCTCAAATAGGTTTTTATCAATTTCAACTTTGAGAAGCTTCTCTCAGCGGAAGCTGTGCTGACCGGAACTGTGAGCATGATTCTAATTGTAATACAAACATATGCATATATTTCTTCTAAATTATTTTCTAAAATGTATTGGATGAGTTGTTTCGCGTTGTTGATAGAGTCTAGTGAATTAGTTTTTAAAAGCTGAAGTTCTTCATATAGTTCGAAAGGCTGTATGTCACTGTTTTCGCCTTCCCGAAGTATTGTACCTAAATCATTACAATGTTTGAGAAGATCCTCTCTTGGCATAGATTTCAAATAATTGATATCATAAATAAAACCAAATTGCTCAAAATATTCATTGAGCGCTGTAAATCGACATTCGGTGTAGACTATTATAGCATCTACCATTGTGTTAAAATAATTAGTCAGTTATTGCTAATTGTAAAACTGCATTTCAGGAGATTCAACTGGTTCATCAGTATGTTCGTAACTAAACATTCGTTTTTTTCCTGGCTATTCTTTTTTCCTTAAATTGAGACTGAATTTCATAAGAAGATTTTTCTCCACAAACAATCTAGCTTCTGTTACGCTTTTTTCAATTCCTGTGTTACGGAATTCTTGAATCCAGCTACAAAATGAACGTAAAGTATCAATAGCTACTTTCAAGTTGACTTGGACCGATTGCCATAGTTTACATATATTGTTTACACGTAGCAAAACCTCATACCACACGTGTACTGTAACAATAAACTCAAAAGTTAACATTTCGTTCAGGACTGCTTCACTGTCGCTTAGAGTTTCAGAATCATCAGTTTTATTTTTCAGTTCATTCACGCATTCAATGACATCATCAAATTATAAAAATATTGCTTTTACTGCTCCGATTCTACTCTCCCATCTCGTTTCAGACAGAGGTTGTAATGTCAATTTTAATTTACTTTTTGCTATCTCCCAACGCTTGCTTGACTTTGAAAACAGCACATAGATTTTATTGATAAAGCCGAAAAATGTTTTGGCTGTCGTTGAAGAGTTAGCTGCATCTATCAAAAGTAAATTCTAACTGTGGCATCCACATGGTGTGAAGAATGCTCTTGGATTTATATTGAGTATTCTTGTTCTGACACCTTTGTTAATTCCGACCATATTGGCGCCGTTATCATATCCTTGTCCTCTACAGTTTTGGATATCTAGATCATTTCTTTCCAGTTCTTGTAATATTGATTTTGTTAGATACTCTTCTGTTGTTTCTGCGATGTCAATAAACCCAATAAAATGTTCCTCTATAGCTCCAGTTGACAAATTGCAAAATCTTAATATTATTGACATTTGTTCAACACGACTTACGTCCCTGGTACAATAGAACAAGATGGCGTAGTATTTTGCTTGTTTAACCCTGTGTATAATTTCGTTAATAACTAATTTAGACATTAATGTAATTAATTCGTTTTGGATGTCGTGGCTCAGATAATGTTGTTTAAGTTGCTTTTCATTAATACGTTGCATATGCTCCAGTAGTGTCGGATCATATTTAGATAACAACTTAACTAAGTCTTGAAAATTGCCAGAGTTTTTACTATCGTTCAATTTCAAGGATTCTCGATGAGCTCTAAATGCGAAATTGTGTGAGGCCAAGTAGTTTATTATATCTATCAATCTTTCAAACAAATTATACCAATACTTTTGGGATTCCCTAATCGATCTCTCGTTATCCTTATCTATTGTTTTACCGTGTTTGATTCCTTTAAAGAGTTCCGTCCATTTAATCATGCACTCCATGTGTCCTTGACTTTGTTCATGTCTTTTCAATATCCGATTCAGATCCTTCCAATCACAACATCCTTCTTTTATTATCTGTGTCTGCAAATGTGAAAAAAGTCTACATGGAAAGCAATAAACTTTATCTTGAGATATGGAGTAAGTTAACCATCTGCGATGTTGCGTTTCGCCGTTACTCAATTTTCTAGTAAAATGAAATTTAGAAAAATGTCTTTTACTTTGGTCTTTTGGGTATTTTTCATCAGATTTCCCTAGGTCTTGATCGGGACAGTTTTGAATTAAGTCATGGCGCTGCGCATCGTTTAGTGGCAATACCCACTTCCCCGGATCTAGGTCTTCTTTTCTCTTATCGGATCTAGGTCTTCTTATTCTTGCTCTTGATTTTTTGACTCATACATATACTCACTTTCTAACTCTTTATTGTATTCAGAAATTTGGGTCACGGCAGATTCACTCGATGTTGAAGGTAAAGCTGTATCCGAAATTTGAATAAAAGTTTCATTCAACTCTGAAGCTGGTTCTGTTTCAGAAAATAAGGATTCATCACATGACTCTGAAGCAGTGACACCTGAAGAAGGCTTTTTAAGAAATTTCAGCATACTGGAACTCAGAGCTTGGTTGGATATAGCCGTTTCAGCCTTTCTTTTTCTTTTTGACGCACCGGATTCCCATTTTCTCCCTACATCTCTGTCTTTAGAGGGTCCTCCAGACATGATGACCTAAAATATTTTTTAGTTAAGTTTGGTAAGAACGCAATGTTACACGATACAGATTATAAGAGTTGGTTGATGATTATTATACAGGCAGGTCCTGGATAAAGTGCAAATACCAAACCCATGGATTACGATACATACCCGGAAAATAATTGTTACGAATTTTGACGCATACAAAACATACTCGGAGGCATTGATCGAAGGGCGAAATATTTCTATTATCTCGAGAAAAAACACTAGCGCAGGTTTAAAAATAAGTAGGTAGGTACCTATTCAGTTTTCTATTTCGGTTTCTATGGAGAAATAGATGACCTATATTTTAATAAGTAGGTAGGTAGGTACTTTACTTACCTAGGTAAATATAAAATCAAACCTATTTCTTGGTTAATATTACGAGTATTTACGACTTATAAAAGATATAGGTAACTATTGATTTTGACGAAATAATTTCGTTAAAGTCGTTAAAAAGTTGATGTTGACTTATCTTAACATTAGGTATGAAATTAATAACAAATAACGTAAAACTTTTATCCACTAGAACTGTGCACTAGAACGTCGGGGTGTTGACTTTACAATACAATAAAAAGAAACTTTGCGCTTGCGAGTCTGCGAGTTGCCGTATGAAGAAAATTACTCTCACAGAAAAATGTAATATAGATAAATAAACTAAACAACACGGGGATTCCTCGTCTTGTTTAGTTTATTTATCTATCCCAGAGTCTCGTGCGCCGTGCGCGAAATTGAGCGTTTTCACACTACCCGATAATACGATATCGGTATCGGACGCTCATAGTGAAGAGCACACACACATTGTGTTTGTATATGTGCTAAATTAAGATCTTTTGCACGTATGACTAATTTATTTATTGCATTCATGGGTTTACTTACACCCATGAATTCAATAAATAAATAAATGATAAATGCCATACACATTACTTACAAACATTTTCACCCAATACAGTTATCGTGTCGGGCAGTGTGTGTGAGAACGCTCATTAGGGCGAAACTTTAATTTCATAGTGTTGCCAGACAGACGATTCTGAATACCCGTAAAGTACCTCCTAGGTACTCACTTTCATCGGGCACGTGTTAAATAATAAAATTCATTATTATCTGCTTAGCTTTTTTCCCGAATTTTTCGGGGTCTGCAACCTAAGCCAGGATGATTGGCGAAACGAAAATAAATAGGTAACTAGTTTTTCTGCGAGGCCCCCTCAGGCGCGAGGCCGTCGGCGGTGGCCGACGTCGCCGATGCCTAGCGCCGCCACTGCCCAAACTTCTTTCTTCAGCCAGGTAGTGATGGCTTTCGGTGTTGCTTTGTGGGCTGCTAGAGTTGTTCCACTAGTCTTGATGTTCACGTGACACGGTGTAAGATTACACTTTATGCACGTTTTGTTGAACCAACTGTTTTGTATCGTCTTTCGTAATTCGGAGTTGATATACCAAATTGTCCACCTGAAGATGTTGTAATACAACGAAACCCAGGGCTTGATAAAGAATTTAAATGAAATAGAAATAATACTACCACACGTAATTTCATTTAATTGTGAATAATCAATTTCTACAATATTAACAAGAAATATATTCAATATTTCAAGATCTGTAAACAACTATGGAACGAGCGGACACTTCAAAGGAAGTGGACGATTCCACCGAAGTGGATTCGGACAAAATGGACACTTGGTCCGTCTACTGACATATCATTGTTCGGTATTGTTTTGCCGTACGAGTTTTAATTCAAACTACAAAGAGGAAACACATTTTATGACGGCGTAAGATAATAAATTTACCTGAAGCTTGACTAATAGTAAATAATTTAATGACTTGTCAAAATGAATGAAATGAAAATGAAATTTTAATTTTGTTAAATTAGAAACAAACTTTATAGAGTAAATTGCTTAAAGGCAGCAAATAACTTTAAAATTTCAGTTTTTAATTCATGATTACAATACAAATTAATAGGAGAAGACATTATTAGGATTCTGTGGAAGGAACAACTTAATTGCAATTCAACAGTTTTATTTTACGTCTACGTTAAAGCTGTTCTCATATCATATTTTCCAAGCGTAGGTCGATATATAGCGGCATACGTCTAATAAATATTACTCCTGATATCTTTAAGAACCGTATAATTAATTTTAACCCCTTCACAAACCACAGAATAAACCCCAGTCGCTAAATGTGCCACACCGAGGCATCACAAATGTTGGGTTTTTTTGGTTTACATCCACGTCAGGATTGGTAATCGTAGACTTATATTACTTTATAAGGACAGGCCTGAAATAACCTAAAAATATCCTACGAAAACAGTGCTACATGGCGATATTAGACCCCACTGGTTTTTTAATTGTTGAAAGGTAGTTTTATTTTAAAAAAACAAAATGAGTTCCAATGTTATGAATGTTCCGACGTTGTGATTTGTTCGAGGTTGTTTATTCAGCTCGTAAGTATTCATTTTCTTTGCTTTGTTTTTTAATATCAACTGATGAGTAGGATGCCAGTAAAAACGTAAGGCCTACAAACAAAGTAAATTATTATTTATCCATCTCTCTGCGGCTTCAATAACTCTAAAACTCGGAATGTCAATATAAGACGTTCATACGCATTTAGTTTTTTATACAGCCGATACAGGAAATAGACGCATGCATACACACTCATAGTGCTGTAAATTATCGCACGAAAAATTTGCGATTTTATAGCGTATTAAAATAATTTTTCATATGGTCACGAAGTGTTAAGTAAAACATTAAAAATACAAAGGAATTAGAAACATTGCAAAGCAACATCATAATAAATAAGTTGATTGGAGCATTTTAAAGATGCTGAGATTTTAATTAGTGCAAAAAGATATTGCAGACTAAAGAAATTTATTGAATACATTTGGCGTTAATTTTGTAGAAATTTATTATTCACAATTAAATGAAACTACGTGATGTAATATTATTGCTACTTTCTTTAAATCTACCATCTTCAGGTGTAATACAACGAAACCTACAATATCTTCAGGTGGGCTATTAGCAAAGATCTTTGCTAATAGCCCACCTGAAGATCTTGTAATACAATGAAATCTAAGTCGTGGTAAAGAACTTAAAGAAAGTAGAAATAACACTACATCACGTAGTTTCATTTAATTGTGAATAAACCTTATCAGTTGAAACTTTTAGGTACGCTATTGTGTAGTATGAACGTATATGTATGTATGATTTTATTTGATTTTATTATGATTTTTTTTGTTAGAAAACAAAATCAAACAAAATCGTTGCATGTTTCATATTTGATAGCTTTTAATATTTTCTTGATAATTAATCTTCAAAATAATAATAATTTAAAGTTGATTCCATGAAATGTTTGATTAATTTTTAAAATAGTAGAAGAGTTAGTAAAATAATTTTTTTCTAAATGGAAATAATTCTGAAGGTAAAATACGTAAGCATAACGTAATTTAAGATGATTTAATAATAATTTGTGTAATCTTTGAATTGTATTGCGCCAGGGTTCTTGCTGAAAACTTTTGTTTTTTTATATGAATTTCAATGCGATCCCGACCGAGTCGGTATGTTCCTATATATTTTGCACTTAACCCATTTCACACTGAAATAATAAGCGAATGTTTTAAATGAAATTAAAACAATATACAAGTATGAATATATCTAGACGGAGAGTATTAAAACATAACAAATTCTTAATTTTCTTTTTTTTATTTTACCGATCACTATAATATTTAGGTACCCTTGAGATCTAAAAAATATGTCACACTGGTACATAAAAATATACTTATTATTATTCTTAAAATAATCTGCGACGATTAAAAAAAATTATTAAATTTCTTATTAGTAATTGAGGCAGAATTTATACACATTAATATCACACAAGATGGTATTTTGACGTGTTCATGTTAAATAAAAGGCAGTCAGAAAAATATCCGCTCGATAGAGGACATAATTTAAAGTGACCAGTACAGAATGAATTTGAGAAAATAAAGTTACCCTAATTGAGACAATTTTGAATAATTAACGATACATCTATGTAGTATAAGGCCATTGTACCTTCTTATTATGATTGCCTTTAGTAATTCAATTGAGTAAAGCATTATATTTTTCATTACTTTCAATATAGAATTACATATTGTGGTATTAATATTATAAATCATAATCTAGAATAATAAGCATAATCTAGAATCCTATATGTCAAACGTGAAGTGGTGTCATCATTTCTAATTGGTTAAACGTCTTTAGTATCTTGATATTTGGATCAATATTGTTAACCCGTTTTGCAAATGTTGATTATTATATAGCGGCATACGATTGAATAGTATAGCCACTGGTATTGAAATCCTTTTCAACTCGTTTTAATTCCTTAAGAACTTTTTCGTATGTTGGAACGCTTTCAAAAATCGTAGACAGATTCACAGTTCCCAATTTTAATCTGGTTTGCAGTCAATTTCAGAGTATGAATTTAAAAACTTTTGTCATAAATATGTATTCAGTATTTAAACCAGTGAATGCTTTCAATTATTGGCAATATTTGTGGCGTGACGAAGTCATCGTTTCAGTAGTAAGTTGAACAAAATAATTAAATAAATGTGCGAAATGAAATGTGTATCGAAATAGAAAATCTCCGAAATCCTTGTTAACTACAGTGAAATAGTCGACGTGAGCGAAACACACACACACACATATACATATACATATACACATACACATACACATACACATACACATACACATACACATACACATACACATACACATACACATACACATACACATACGCATACGCATACGCATACGCATACGCATACGCATACGCATACAAATACGCATACGCATACGCATACGCATACGCATACGCATACGCATACGCATACGCATACGCATACGCATACGCATACGCATACGCATACGCATACGCATACGCATACGCATACGCATACGCATACGCATACGCATACGCATACGCATACGCATACGCATACGCATACGCATACGCATACGCATACGCATACGCATACGCATACGCATACGCATACGCATACGCATACGCATACGCATACGCATACGCATACGCATACGCATACGCATACGCATACGCATACGCATACGCATACGCATACGCATACGCATACGCATACGCATACGCATACGCATACGCATACGCATACGCATACGCATACGCATACGCATACGCATACGCATACGCATACGCATACGCATACGCATACGCATACGCATACGCATACGCATACGCATACGCATACGCATACGCATACGCATACGCATACGCATACGCATACGCATACGCATACGCATACGCATACGCATACGCATACGCATACGCATACGCATACGCATACGCATACGCATACGCATACGCATACGCATACGCATACGCATACGCATACGCATACGCATACGCATACGCATACGCATACGCATACGCATACGCATACGCATACGCATACGCATACGCATACGCATACGCATACGCATACGCATACGCATACGCATACGCATACGCATACGCATACGCATACGCATACGCATACGCATACGCATACGCATACGCATACGCATACGCATACGCATACGCATACGCATACGCATACGCATACGCATACGCATACGCATACGCATACGCATACGCATACGCATACGCATACGCATACGCATACGCATACGCATACGCATACGCATACGCATACGCATACGCATACGCATACGCATACGCATACGCATACGCATACGCATACGCATACGCATACGCATACGCATACGCATACGCATACGCATACGCATACGCATACGCATACGCATACGCATACGCATACGCATACGCATACGCATACGCATACGCATACGCATACGCATACGCATACGCATACGCATACGCATACGCATACGCATACGCATACGCATACGCATACGCATACGCATACGCATACGCATACGCATACGCATACGCATACGCATACGCATACGCATACGCATACGCATACGCATACGCATACGCATACGCATACGCATACGCATACGCATACGCATACGCATACGCATACGCATACGCATACGCATACGCATACGCATACGCATACGCATACGCATACGCATACGCATACGCATACGCATACGCATACGCATACGCATACGCATACGCATACGCATACGCATACGCATACGCATACGCATACGCATACGCATACGCATACGCATACGCATACGCATACGCATACGCATACGCATACGCATACGCATACGCATACGCATACGCATACGCATACGCATACGCATACGCATACGCATACGCATACGCATACGCATACGCATACGCATACGCATACGCATACGCATACGCATACGCATACGCATACGCATACGCATACGCATACGCA